>AP025045.1:17916048-17980720 GCA_036186865.1 Eustoma russellianum
TTTCCTTATGTGCCCGTGGTAGATTTGAAGCCTTTTTTTTTGGTGATGCATATCCTAAGGAAAATAGTCTAATTATTATGACTCTAGATTAACTTACTTAATTTTAAAGACACAGGATCATTCCGGACATTTTTGCTAAACCATTCTAAGGGTACTATTCTAAGGTTGTTGCTCTCATTCTAAAATCTTCTTCTTAGACTATAAAATCTTAACTTAGGTTCTACTATCATAACCTAATGCATGTCATTGTTTATCTTATGTGTCCGCAATGGATCTAGAGGCACTTCTCTGATACCAACTGTAGCGCCCCGCCCGAAACCAGGGTTCCGGCTCAGTGCACCCGCCGTACTCTACTCCATAGAGTACAAAGCGTCGATACTATACATGTACATGTCGACATGAATAATGAATCGATAAGCGGAAGCAACATAACATAAACAAATCTTCATCGACATGCACTGTACTACATCATAAACTGTACAATCATCATATACATAATACTTAAATAATATATCATACATCATAATCCGAAACTTAATGCCTTCGAAATAATCTCTCAGTATGCTCTTCGTTATCAATGGTCTATCTAGCATGTCTTCAACGAGCCTGTATATTGATACCTGTTATCTGGAAAGTTATAAATGAGGCAAGTATGAGCGATAGCCACCGACTTTTAATCGCTCAGCAAGTAGTCTTACCAGATACGACATGTGGATCATACATGGGGAGACGGGGTAACAAATCATAATACCATACATTTTGAGTATAATAAGCACGTCTCTTTTTTAACAAGTACAATATCATATCATATCAATAAACTGTTGTAAACTGCAAGCAGGTAAATAAAGAAGATTTCAAAGCATACATAGCATAACAGCATCTCATTCTGCTTAATCCGTAACATCATACTACATCCATACTTAACTTCTAATCCATAACTTATACCATCTTCGCATACCTTACATCTACTACATTGTCATACTTAACACTACCTTGTCCATTGTAGTGTTGTCATATACTTATAGAATTCTTAATCAAAACTCTAAGGTAACATGGTCATGACGTGATGCATAAAACATGACTTTTCATAAAATGACTTTTCATAAACATGACTTTTTCGTAATCATGACTTTTCATAAACGTGACATTTCATAACTTGACATGATTTTCATAACTTGCATAAAATGACAGATTCATAACTTGCATGACATGACATTTTCATAACATGAAGACATAACATTTTCATCATTGGCTATAGCACTTTTCATAAGAATAATAACACACGACATACCGATTGATTCCCCATATAATACATGTACGACATAAACATCATAACATATGTACATGTACCAACGGTGACGCGCTATGGTAGAGATCACGTGTCCAAGACCCGGTGTTACACTCAGCCATATACGTAATCATATGCCCTTGACATCTACCACCTCGGTATCAATGTCACACTAGCGAACATAACATGATCGTAATCATGAACATAACATAACATAACATATCGTGTGTCGATGGAATCAATCGTCTTGCGTTTATTATTCACATGCATATGAATTTTCAAAACATGAGATGCAAAAACATAGCTTTTCAAACTTTGATTTCATGCAATGTGAGACTCGGTCATATGAGGATATCTTGGTCATACTACCACTAGTAACATCATGTGCTTACTTACAGTCTAATTATCATAACGTAAGAAATACCATAGCCATACTTCCTTAAGATCAAATCTACACATGTACTTCAAAATTCATAACTTAAGTACCTAAAACATATACTTCCTATTTTATTTGACTACCATCTAAGAATTTCATAACTTATATCTTAACTTGCACATAATAATCTATAACACACAAGAGTACAATTAACATGAAATATAATCATCTATGTCATAACATCTTATTCGAATGTGTATATAATTCTATGTATGTACTATATATATACTTTCATATATATGAGGGTTCTTAAAGTGTATATAAATACCATAACATATATATAAGTGATCATATTTCCTACTTATATCCATAAAACCTAATAGAGTCATTCTTTTCATATATATATATATATATATATGTATGTATGTATGTATGTATATTTACATATTCATATTTTTGTGCTTCAAACATATATGTTGGATACTGAGACACTAGGAAAAAGTTGAAAGAGACACTCAATGACAATGAAAATCTTGACTGAAATCAGTACATGAACATAAAAGCTAAAGCTATGATCACTTATGTAGGATCTGCAAGGCACCACTAGAAGGGGGGGGGTTGAATAGATGGTGCGGAAAGTGTGCTTTTTAAAATTTCTTTAACCTTGAACAATTCAAGTTCTGAAAACAGATTCTGCTTTTAGGACCTGTTTTAAAACGTTTTTAAAACCAGGTTAGAGGTCTCCAAAAATTATGAAATTTTGAGAGAACTTAGCCTCAGATGTTATGAGGGTCCCCTAAAAATTTCAAATCAAAATTCAACCTTTAACCCCTTCAAAGACCGTTGGCACTCAGATTGTGCAAATCTGCCAGAAACGGTAGATGGTTTTGAAAAATTAATTCCTATTTGTGTGAATGTCCAAATGATCTGAATATTTGACCAATAACTCCTCACACACTATATTGAAATGGGTTGAAACAGTTTTTGAAAATTCTTTTGGGAAGTAGGTCAAATACCACCAAAGTCTCAACCTTTGCAAGTCTGAAAATCAGACTGCACTAGTCTCAGAACTTTTGATGTTTGACTGACCTATACTTGTCCAAAAGGGTTGAAACTTGTGCCAAATTAACCCTAGAACGTTTATGTATATTTCTGGAAATTTTTATAATTTTTAGAAAACGTTTACTATTTTTGCGAACGTGAACAATATGAGTAAACAGCGCAGAAACTGAAACGTAAATGCAGAAAGTAAATTGCACCAAGAATTTTATACTGGTTCGGTTATAAACAACCTACTCCAGTCTTCAAGGAACACCTTCCTTGGTTCACACTAATTTCACACACGCAGTACACCTTACCGCAGGGTTGATAGAGTTACACCTTAACTCCAACCCTTTAAAAACCTTGTATTGCTAGTACAATTTGCACGAACACCACCACCTCGCTAGAATGAAGATTGATCACACCTTGATCAATCTTTTACAAAGATGTATGAATGGTGGTTTCTATGAAGCCTATTCAAGAATGAAAGAAATAAAGTACAATAGGCTTTTTACAAGAGAAGAAAGAAAGAAAGTGTAGGAGAAGAAAGCTTTTGCACTTTGATCACTTTTGAATATAATTCTTGGTGTTATTTTTGTTTGTTCTCCTCTTCTCCTTATAGAATGTCCAGCCGTCCCCTATGCACCTCTCTCTCCTCTTGAAAATTTCCTTTTAATTGCTTGAGAGAGTGTGAGACATCATGGTGACAATGTTTTGCTTACTTGGCATCACTCCATTGGACCATCATTTAGTCATTGCTTACTTGTCATCTTTTGATTGGCTCAATGTTGTCATCATTTTGATGACATGGATATTCTGAAAAAAACACTAAATATATGCCAAATAATCAATTATTAAATCATGCCATAATAGTCACAATTTGTCATAAAGTGTGAGACACAAAAAATCCTTCCTTCCACCCTTGAAAAATTCGGCCATATCACATTGTTAATGCTGAAATTTTCAGCATTTACCATATGAGATAAATCAATATTTCTTCCATTTTTCTTTGAATTTCTTCCATACAAATACATCCATTATTTAAGGTAAGTCTTGCTACAAGATTGAGAATGAACTTGGACACCAAAGGAGAGTCACATTCGGCCATAACCAACTTCACAGATGCTGAAAAATTTCAGCATGTGTGATATAAAGAATATCACACTTAATAACCTTACATACAATTCAAATCATTTCCATAACTCCTTTGATTTATTCCTTAATGAAAAATCAACAAAATATCTCCCTTAATGTTGAAGAAATCGGCCACAAGATGTGTGACATGCTGAAATTTTCAGCATGTGACATAAGAGAGGTGTATGTTGAAAACTTACCTTTTGTAGCTTCTCTCTTTGATTCATCAACATTGTATAATTGATTCTTGACCAATCAACATGCCAACAAGACTCCACATGTGCTCCATCTCAGCTGGGGTGACGTTTAAGTGTGTATATGCATGTGCTGAAATTTATTTTTGCTAACTTTGTAAAATAGTGCACATTTAATATTACACACATGTAATATTCCAATCAGCCCTTAATTTAATTTTCTAGAACACTTTAAGATGTATATTATATGTAAAAAGTGTCTAGATACGTGTCACATGATGTTCAAGAAAAACGTTCCATGTCAAGTGCGTAGAAAACCGAATTTTCGATATTTATCGATTACCCGATTTTTCTCTAATTTAAATTCCAACTTTTGCACATGCTATATATATTATGTTATACATAATATATATAATATATACTTTAATTTTCAGCACTTGGCTGATTTAAAGTGGTACCATAAACATGTGACAAAAATAAAATTGGAATCTTCACATTTTGGCCTAAATGTGAGATGATTTGTGTGTGCCAACATGGAAAGTATTTTTGTCTCAATATACAGTGTATGGCACGAAATTTTTAATAAATTTTGATGAATATGGGCTGGCCATTTATTTATGGCAAGTACGTGACACGTTGGCGAAGTTTCGGTATCGCCCGATACGACAAATTTCGGTCTAGAACCTTTTATCGTGTCGTATTTAATTTGTCATCACCATATCTTATATCATATGATATAAGATCTGAATATACTCATAAATATGAGTTAAGTATAGTGGTGTGACGTAATCGTACGTTCGTAAGATATATAACGTGTCGATAGTACGTTGGAATAAATGTGTATGTGCCTTTTAAAAAATCTGAAAATACATATATATTATGTATATATGGCGTGTGAAATTGATGTGGGGAGGAGGAGAGAACTTTCCTTCCATAGCCATGTTGCCTTCATGTCTTTTCCAAATGCATCTTCCTTTAATGAACTACTTAGTTTATTAAACTAAGTACTTCACTTAATGAACTACTTTAGTTCATTCATTGTGGCACCTGAAAATAGTATAAACTCAACAAATGTTCGCCATATGATGTAAGCTTTAAAGCTTCATGGCTCGTTAGTACGGCAACATAATATATAAGCTAAATAAGGCAAGTTATCATGCATACATGTACACTTGTATATATATATATATCCAACGTTTATATATATATATACGTATTCAAATTTCTTTGTTTTGAAATCACTCAAACCCTCATATTTCTACAATCTCCCCCTTTTGATGATTTTCAAAATAACTAGTGTACATGATTTAAGTTCCCCCTTTTGATGATTTTCAAAATAACTAGTGTACATGATTTAAGTGTTATCTCTCCCCCTTGAATTATGCACAGATTTGAAATTTGAATTTCGAATTTCAAATCCGGCTCCCCCTTGATTCATGCAATTAGGATCAATCAGTGATCTCTCTCCCCCTTAAATCTCTCTCTCCCCCTTAAATCATGCTTCTCTCTCCCCCTTTATTTTGGAAAGTTAATCAAAAGATTCCTGTCAAAAAGGAAAGTAAATCAAATAATATCGCATTAAATCACATCAACAGGAAGCATGCCTAATTTAGAACGGAGATATTCAAATGTGGCTTGATTTAAGGCCTTTGTAAATATATCCGCTACTTGCGATTCTGTGCGTACGTGATCTATGACAATATTACCATTGTTAACGTGATCACGAAGAAAATGATAGCGGACTTCTATATGCTTAGCCTTAGAGTGTAATACGGGGTTCTTAGACAAATTTATTGCACTCATACTATCACAATATATAGGAATTTTATCTACGGTAATTCCAAAGTCCGAAAGTTGTTGTTTTATCCACAACAACTGTGTGCAACAAAGGCTAAGAGCCGTATACTCAGCCTCAGTAGTGGACAAAGCAACACTTGCTTGCTTTTTGGAAAACCATGAAATAAGGGAATTTCCTATAAATTGGCAAGTTCCGCTCGTGCTTTTTCTATCTATTTTGCAGCCACCATAATCTGCATCAGTATAAGCATGTAAGTCGAATGTAGAATCCTTATCGTACCAAATACCTAAGGTGGGCGTGTGCTTAATATAACGGAATATTCTTTTTACCGCATTTAAGTGTGACACCTTGGGTTGACTTTGAAAACGAGCACACATACATACGCTAAACATGATGTCAGGCCTACTAGCAGTGAAATATAGTAAAGAACCTATCATAGATCTATATAATCCATTATCAACATCTTTACCATGTTCATCTTTGTCTAATTTAGTAGTGACACTCATAGGCGTGGGGGATGGTTTCAAATTTTCAAAATTGAACTTCTTGATCACGTCGTTTATGTACTTAGCTTGGCTTATATGAATTCCTTTACTCGTTTGCTTAATCTGCAAGCCAAGAAAGTAATTAAGTTCACCAACCATAGACATTTCAAATTCAGCTTTCATACAATTTTCAAAATCTTTAACGAGTCTATGTGAGGTAGAACCGAAAATAATGTCATCTACGTAAATTTGAATAATAAGTAAATCTGATTTTTCTTGTTTCAAAAATAGTGTACTATCTATAGTACCACGTTTAAAATTATTTGCTAAAAGAAAAGTAGCAAAACGATCATACCATGCTCTAGGCGCTTGCTTTAGTCCATATAGTGCCTTCTTTAGTTTGTACACGTGATCAGGATGTTTCAAATCTTCAAAACCGGGTGGTTGCTTCACGTATACTTCTTCTTGTATAAATCCATTTAGAAAAGCACTTTTGACGTCCATTTGATACAATTTAAAATCTTTCATGCAAGCAATAGCAAGAGTCGTATGGCTTCTAAACGTGCTACGGGTGCAAATGTTTCATCGTAGTCTATTCCTTCTTCTTGATTATATCCTTGAGCTACGAGTCTTGCTTTGTTTCTAACGACCTTTCCTTCTTCATTCATTTTGTTCCTAAACACCCACTTTGTGCCTATTATTGTCTTATCTTGTGGTCGTGGCACTAAATCCCATACATCATTTCTAACGAATTGATTAAGTTCGTCATGCATAGCATCAATCCAAGATGAATCACTCAAAGCATCATGCACATTTTTAGGCTCAATTTCAGAAATCATAGCATGAAATTCATTTATTACATCCGAAGTGATTCTTCTACGTGGTCGCACACCGTGAGTGATGTCGCCTATGATGAGATCATGTGGGTGATCTCTATGCCATCTTGGTTGATTATTTTCTAAGTTATCATGCATTTCTATATGATCATGCATTTCTAGTGTTTCATTCATCTCATGCATATCAAAAGATTCATTTTCTTCATCCAAAACGGGTTTTAATTCAAAATCATCATCATATTCCTTTTCTTTATCAATCTCTCCAAATTCATTGAATTTAACATGAATAGATTCTATGATTTGTCTAGTGAGAGGATCATAACATCTATATGCTTTTGAATTTATGGAATACCCAATAAAAATGCACTCAATCGATTTGGATTCAAATTTATCTAAGTTATCTTTTGTATTCAAGACAAAACATTTGCATCCAAACACACGAAAATAATCTATCTTAGGCATGCGATCATTCAAAATTTCGTAAGGCGTCTTGTTTATTTTCTTTCTTATAGATAGGCGATTTACAATATAGCATGCACAATTTACGGCTTCCGCCCACAGAAATCTAGGCAATTTATTTTCGCAAAGCATGGTTCTAGCGATTTCTTGTAGTGTGCGATTCTTTCTTTCTACTACTCCATTTAATTGTGGAGTTCTAGGTGGCGAAAACTCATGTTTAATTCCTTTTTCTTCACAAAATGAAATCATCTCTGTATTTTTAAACTCACCGCCTCTATCGCTTCTTATTCTTTTCACATTTACGCCGTATTGATTTTCAAGTTGTTTAATTAATTTAGCGATTTCTACGGCGCTATCATCCTTATGTGCAAGAAATAAAGTCCAAGTATAGCGAGAAAAGTCATCAACAATTACGCATACATAGTGACGCCCACCAAGGCTTGTAGTGCGACTAGGACCAAACAAATCGATATGCAATAGTTCTAGTATTCTAGTCGTGCTTATCTCATTTTTAGGCTTAAGTGACTCACGTGTTTGTTTGCCTTTTATGCAAGATTCACACAACTTAAAGTTGTCTAAATCGAGCGTAGGCAATCCCCATACTAGGTTCTTTCGTTGCAATTTTTCTAGTGTAGAAATACCTATGTGTCCTAAACGTCTATGCCACAAATTCACATTGGGTTCATTTGACATGAAACATTTAACTTTAGCGTCTTCTACATCATCCATAGATAGTGTGAATATATTTCCTTCACGTTCTCCTTTTAAAACGGTTTCTCCATTTTTATTTATTATATTACAATAAGGGTGAGTAAAACACACATTGAAACCATTGTCAACAAATTGAGAAATACTAAGAAGATTGTAAGATAAGTTGCTTACCAAAAACACGTTGGAGATTTGAAGTGTATTCGGATTGCCAATCGTACCTTTTCCAATGATCTTGCCTTCATTGTTGTCTCCAAAGGTCACGGATCCGCCTTTTGTGACCTTCTTTAATTTGGAGAACAGGCTCGGGTCACCCGTCATGTGCCTCGAGCAACCACTGTCAAGGAACCACTTTATTGATGTGTCTTTCGATGAGTGGTCTCCCTGCAATGTGAAGAGGTGATTTAGGTACCCTTTTAATTTTGGGTCCTTTCGAGTTAATTAATCACCTTTTGGTAAAGGTACCTTTCGGTACCCATACTTGGGTGATCCTTCTCGGTCTATCAAATGGCAAGAATGTAGATGAAGGTGCGATATAGTATACATGTGATGCATGTATTTTGGGTCTTTGCCCAAGGACTCCTTTATACTCATTATATGAAGGACGTTTGTGATATGTCCTTGTGTGCATGTGCGTAGTGCGTGGATGATATGTATTTCGTGTATGCATTGTTCTTTTCTTCTCATATCTATATGGTACAACGTTATATTTCACATGATATGAGGGAGTGGGGCGTGTGGAAGGGGGTGCTTTTTGCGTCATCTTAGACGCCACTTGATGCTTAGGGGTGTCTACTTTCTTAGACACAACAAATTTGGTTGGTTTGGTTGATACTTCGTTAGTATCAACGTATCCCAATCCAGTTTTGTCACTGTCATGCTTTTGGGATAATATGATGCGATGCAGCATGTTTGACCCTGTATCGAATTGTTTCATCATTTTCTCTAAGTCTGTATTCCTTGATTTCAAATTTGAAATCTCGGATTTCATTTCATTATTTTGAGAAGTTAATGATGTGATCTCGGTTTTTAATGCAGTGATGATACATGAAGACTCTTTCTTTGAATCGCTTAATTGAGCGACAAGATTCTCGTTAGAAGATTCTAACAGTTTCTTGTCTTCAATTAAACGTTTCTTTTCTTTTGCGAGAGTCTTAGTGAATTTATGTAACTCAAGATATTGACTAAAAAGATCATCGTAAGAAGGTTCAGAGTCAGAGTCAGAATCGGATGATACCTCGTTAGACGCCTTTGAAGCGAAGCAAACTTGAGCGGTCTCCTCTTCGGTCTCAGTTTCAGAGTCTGATGAGTCACTCCATGTGGAGGCCTTTAGTGCACGTTTCCTTTGTTTAGGATCTGAGACGAGTCTATTTTTGTTCCGCTCCTTGTCAGGGTATTTATTAGTTTGCTTTTCTTTGTTTGGGCAGTCATATGATAAGTGTCCGAGTTTGCCACATTCATAACATTTAATGTCCTTATCATTTGACTTGTTTTTATTTCTCTTAGATGTAGTGCCCTTGTTTTTATTTCTAAATGACTTTCTCATGAATCTTCTTAGTCCTTTAGCCAATAGAATCAAATCATCATTATCTGATTCGGAATCACTATTATCTACGTGATCGGAGGGAGGGGAGACGTATTCATTTGATTTAAAAGCAATTGTCTTACCTTGTTTGGTTGATTCCGATTTCCGAATAATAAGTTTGTTTTCATAAACTTTGAGTGAACCAATGAGTTCTTCCATTTTTATTGACTTAGTCTCCTTGCTTTCTTCTATAGCAGTCACTTTAGGATCCCATTCCGAAGGAAGGCTCCGTAGGACTTTCTGTACCTTTTCCTGCGTAGTAAAAGCCTTACCAAGAGACTCAAGAGAGTTATAGATGTTAGTCAAACGAAGATCCATATCTACAATTGACTCATTAGGCAACAACTTAAAAGACTCAAGAGTAGACATGAGCATATTAATTTTAGACTCTTTTACTTGACTTGTGCCTTCGTGTTTCATTTCTAAGATTCTCCACATTTCTTGTGCACTCGAACAATTGGACACATAACTAGACTCACTCTTACTTAAACCATTTAAGAGTAATTGCATGGCCTTAGCATTCATACTCAGTTTCTTTTTGTCTTCACTAGTATAGTCTTGTCTCGTTTTAATTACTTCTAGTGTGACTCCATCTACAATGGACAATTTAGATGGGACATATGGACCATCTTCAATTATTGACCAAAGGTCTATGTCTATAGCCATAAGAAAAAGTTTCATCCTAAGTTTCCATTGAATAAAAGACTCACCGTCAAAGAGTGGAGGTCTTTGGCTCGACATACCTTCTTGTTCGGTTTTGAGATTTGTGGATGCCATCTCACTGAATCGTTGGATTCCTTGTCGTGAGTATTCCTGCGCTCTGATACCACTTGTAGGATCTGCAAGGCACCACTAGAAGGGGGGGGTTGAATAGATGGTGCGGAAAGTGTGCTTTTTAAAATTTCTTTAACCTTGAACAATTCAAGTTCTGAAAACAGATTCTGCTTTCAGGACCTGTTTTAAAACGTTTTTAAAACCAGGTTAGAGGTCTCCAAAAATTATGCAATTTTGAGAGAACTTAGCCTCAGATGTTATGAGGGTCCCCTAAAAATTTCAAATCAAAATTCAACCTTTAACCCCTTCAAAAACCGTTGGCACTCAGATTGTGCAAATCTGCCAGAAACGGTAGATGGTTTTGAAAAATTAATTCCTATTTGTGTGAATGTCCAAATGATCTGAATATTTGACCAATAACTCCTCACACACTATATTGAAATGGGTTGAAACAGTTTTTGAAAATTCTTTTGGGAAGTAGGTCAAATACCACCAAAGTCTCAACCTTTGCAAGTCTGAAAATCAGACTGCACTAGTCTCAGAACTTTTGATGTTTGACTGACCTATACTTGTCCAAAAGGGTTGAAACTTGTGCCAAATTAACCCTAGAACGTTTATGTATGTTTCTGGAAATTTTTATAATTTTTAGAAAACGTTTACTATTTTTGCGAACGTGAACAATATGAGTAAACAGCGCAGAAACTGAAACGTAAATGCAGAAAGTAAATTGCACCAAGAATTTTATACTGGTTCGGTTATAAACAACCTACTCCAGTCTTCAAGGAACACCTTCCTTGGTTCACACTAATTTCACACACGCAGTACACCTTACCGCAGGGTTGATAGAGTTACACCTTAACTCCAACCCTTTACAAACCTTGTATTGCTAGTACAATTTGCACGAACACCACCACCTCGCTAGAATGAAGATTGATCACACCTTGATCAATCTTTTACAAAGATGTATGAATGGTGGTTTCTATGAAGCCTATTCAAGAATGAAAGAAATAAAGTACAATAGGCTTTTTACAAGAGAAGAAAGAAAGAAAGTGTAGGAGAAGAAAGCTTTTGCACTTTGATCACTTTTGAATATAATTCTTGGTGTTATTTTTGTTTGTTCTCCTCTTCTCCTTATAGAATGTCCAGCCGTCCCCTATGCACCTCTCTCTCCTCTTGAAAATTTCCTTTTAATTGCTTGAGAGAGTGTGAGACATCATGGTGACAATGTTTTGCTTACTTGGCATCACTCCATTGGACCATCATTTAGTCATTGCTTACTTGTCATCTTTTGATTGGCTCAATGTTGTCATCATTTTGATGACATGGATATTCTGAAAAAAACACTAAATATATGCCAAATAATCAATTATTAAATCATGCCATAATAGTCACAATTTGTCATAAAGTGTGAGACACAAAAAATCCTTCCTTCCACCCTTGAAAAATTCGGCCATATCACATTGTTAATGCTGAAATTTTCAGCATTTACCATATGAGATAAATCAATATTTCTTCCATTTTTCTTTGAATTTCTTCCATAAAAATACATCCATTATTTAAGGTAAGTCTTGCTACAAGATTGAGAATGAACTTGGACACCAAAGGAGAGTCACATTCGGCCATAACCAACTTCACACATGCTGAAAAATTTCAGCATGTGTGATATAAAGAATATCACACTTAATAACCTTACATACAATTCAAATCATTTCCATAACTCCTTTGATTTATTCCTTAATGAAAAATCAACAAAATATCTCCCTTAATGTTGAAGAAATCGGCCACAAGATGTGTGACATGCTGAAATTTTCAGCATGTGACATAAGAGAGGTGTATGTTGAAAACTTACCTTTTGTAGCTTCTCTCTTTGATTCATCAACATTGTATGATTGATTCTTGACCAATCAACATGCCAACAAGACTCCACATGTGCTCCATCTCAGCTGGGGTGACGTTTAAGTGTGTATATGCATGTGCTGAAATTTATTTTTGCTAACTTTGTAAAAAAGTGCACATTTAATATTACACACATGTGATATTCCAATCAGCCCTTAATTTAATTTTCTAGAACTCTTTAAGATGTATATTATATGTAAAAAGTGTCTAGATACGTATCACATGATGTTCAAGAAAAACGTTCCATGTCAAGTGCGTAGAAAACCGAATTTTCGATATTTATCGATTACCCGATTTTTCTCTAATTTAAATTCCAACTTTTGCACATGCTATATATATTATGTTATACATAATATATATAATATATACTTTAATTTTCAGCACTTGGCTGATTTAAAGTGGTACCATAAACATGTGACAAAAATAAAATTGGAATCTTCACATTTTGGCCTAAATGTGGGATGATTTGTGTGTGCCAACATGGAAAGTATTTTTGTCTCAATATACAGTGTATGGCACGAAATTTTTAATAAATTTTGATGTATATGGGCTGGCCATTTATTTATGGCAAGTACGTGACACGTTGGCGAAGTTTCGGTATCGCCCGATACGACAAATTTCGGTCTAGAACCTTTTATCGTGTCGTATTTAATTTGTCATCACCATATCTTATATCATATGATATAAGATCTGAATATACTCATAAATATGAGTTAAGTATAGTGGTGTGACGTAATCGTACGTTCGTAAGATATATAACGTGTCGATAGTACGTTGGAATAAATGTGTATGTGCCTTTTAAAAAATCTGAAAATACATATATATTATGTATATATGGTGTGTGAAATTGATGTGGGGAGGAGGAGAGAACTTTCCTTCCATAGCCATGTTGCCTTCATGTCTTTTCCAAATGCATCTTCCTTTAATGAACTACTTAGTTTATTAAACTAAGTACTTCACTTAATGAACTACTTTAGTTCATTCATTGTGGCACCTGAAAATAGTATAAACTCAACAAATGTTTGCCATATGATGTAAGCTTTAAAGCTTCATGGCTCGTTAGTACGGCAACATAATATATAAGCTAAATAAGGCAAGTTATCATGCATACATGTACACTTGTATATATATATATATATCCAACGTTTATATATATATATACGTATTCAAATTTCTTTATTTTGAAATCACTCAAACCCTCATATTTCTACAACTTACACAAATGTTTATAGAGAAAGTAAGCGTCCGTAAGAAATTTGCAAATGCAAACTTTAACATATATATATTTTCGTTGCTATGTATAACTCATAATCTCAGACGCAGCAGGAATAATAATTGACATGTAGTATGATATGTCATAACAAGATTAGGCATGTATGAAAAAGAATTCATGAGTAGAAACCTTGCTTTCACTAAATTGACAAACCATTTGCTGGAATCTGACAAAACATTAGCAAATGAGGCAAGTACGTAATTCCCCTGGACATCTTGCTTTGTTGTCTAGTATGCTAAATAATCAGTTAGACATAAAAGTTTGTTCTATCAATATATGGGCTGAGATCCTGTGGATCCAAGAAAGAGCTCTTATAGCCGTGGATTTGGGACGTATATACAAGTGTATACTGCATAGGAGAAACATGTATTTTTTTTATATTCTTGTAGAGAAATCTTGAACATACTACATGATGATCCAACTTTGATATAAACATATATATTAAACATTTGTAAAACCATGTAGTATTTAGGAAGAATACTTGCCTACTTCATTTATTCAAGCTTACACTTGAAGGTTCCTCCTTGATGATTGATCTACAAGCTTGCTCCTTAACCTTAGCTTGAAGATTCCTTCTTCTCCCTTAGTTCTTCTTGCTCCTTAGTTTCCTAACTCTCGGTGTTTAATGTCTAATAGGAACTCTTAGCCTTGTATTAGAAGAATGATGTGTGATGATGAGAAGAAAATTTTCTCTCTTTTCCTCCCTTATGGAAACTCTCGGCTAGAACAAACTTGGAGAGTTTGTTTCTCTTTCTTAAAATAAAGATGAAGGTTGTAGTTGAAATGTAAGAATGATGAAGTAGTATAATGATAAAGAAAGTGAAAAGCCCCTCTTTTCTACATGCTTGGCCGACCATCCATGTGAAGAGAAAGCAAGAAGAATTAATTTTCAATACAAAGTTCCCATCATGCATTAGTTAATGCATATCTTTTAAGCATACTTGAAGAACTTTCCCATATTTGTTTATTCTTCCTTCCTTAACCGGTTGCTCTTCAAAAAATAAAGTAAATATTCTTTCTTGAATTATTGAGTGGGCAAAGTAATCATATTAAATTCAAAAGGATGCATAAATTGTTAAAGGTTGCATGTGAAAGGAATCTTCTTCCTATTTTATTATGGGTATGGCCGGCCAGGGATGGTGTGGGGGTGGAAATTATTTTATTTCTTGTTGCATGTGGGGAGAGTGGAAGAAAATGTGATACTAGTGTGTATGGTAGTTACCATATCGGGTATTTTTATTTGGTGTGAATTATATATATCGACTTATGTTGCTACCGACTAATTTATTTAAATATCTTGTACGTCCCATACAATCATTGTCTAGTCCCATCCAGTCTCGTTATATCCGTTAACTTACCTTAAGGTTATTTTTATGTGTGTTTCTAATCCCGATATTTAATGTCAATGTCTTTATTAATTCTAAGTAGAAATTTAAAATTCCACTGAAATTTCATCAACATCGCATTTGTGTTCTATTTTCATCGTTTCCACTAGCCCGTAATCTCGGGTCGTAACATTCTTCTCCCCTTATAAAAAGTTTCGTCCTCGAAACTTAGGGTTGTATTGATTTTACACTTAACGATTTACACTTAAGTTGTAGCGTTATTTCTTAATTATCTATGATTCAACTTAGTAGTTCATGACTTATAAAGTTTCACAATTATTGTTCCCGTATATCTCTTATTGATCCGCCTAAGTATTCTATAACCTCATATCCCTACGCATTATAGTAACATTTATACTTACCAACTTCAGTCACTAATTCTTATCCGAATAAATCTTATATCAATTCAACTTCTACTTATTCATGCCTACGGTAATGAACTTACTCCATCCTTGGCTAAGATTGTTTCTTACATCTATGATCATCTCTTAATTTCTAAGATCACTTCTTAAGTTCATGACGTTGTTTTCTTATGTGTCCGTGGTAGATTTGAAGCCTTTTTTTTGGTGATGCATATCCTAAGGAAAATAGTCTAATTATTATGACTCTAGATTAACTTACTTAATTTTAAAGACACAGGATCATTCCGGACATTTTTGCTAAACCATTCTAAGGGAACTATTCTAAGGTTGTTGCTCTCATTCTAAAATCTTCTTCTTAGACTATAAAATCTTAACTTAGGTTCTACTATCATAACCTAATACATGTCATTGTTTATCTTATGTGTCCGCAATGGATCTAGAGCCACTTCTCTGATACCAACTGTAGCGCCCCGCCCGAAACCAGGGTTCCGGCTCAGTGCACCCGTCGTACTCTACTCCATAGAGTACAAAGCGTCGATACTATACATGTACATGTCGAGATGAATAATGAATCGATAAGCAGAAGCAACATAACATAAACAAATCTTCATCGACATGCACTGTACTACATCATAAACTGTACAATCATCATATACAGAATACTGAAATAATATATCATACATCATAATCCGAAACTTAATGCCTTTGAAATAATCTCTCAGTATGCTCTTCGTTATCAATGGTCTATCTAGCATGTCTTCAACGAGCCTGTATATTGATACCTGTTATCTGGAAAGTTATAAATGAGGCAAGTATGAGCGATAGCCACCGACTTTTAATCGCTCAGCAAGTAGTCTTACCAGATACGACATGTGGATCATACATGGGGAGACGGGGTAACAAATCATAATACCATACATTTTGAGTATAATAAGCACGTCTTTTTTTAACAAGTACAATATCATATCATATCAATAAACTGCTGTAAACTGCAAGCAGGTAAATAAAGAAGATTTCATAGCATACATAGCATAACAGCATCTCATTCTGCTTAATCCGTAACATCATACTACATCCATACTTAACTTCTAATCCATAACTTATACCATCTTCGCATACCTTACATGTACTACATTGTCATACTTAACACTACCTTGTCCATTGTAGTGCTGTCATATACTTATAGAATTCTTAATCAAAACTCTAAGGTAACATGGTAATGACGTGATGCATAAAACATGACTTTTCATAAACATGACTTTTCATAAACATGACTTTTTCGTAATCATGACTTTTCATAAACGTGACATTTCATAACTTGACATGATTTTCATAACTTGCATAAAATGACAGATTCATAACTTGCATGACATGACATTTTCATAACATGAAGACATAACATTTTCATCATTGACTATAGCACTTTTCCTAAGAATAATAACACACGACATACCGATTGATTCCCCATATAATACATGTACGACATAAACATCATAACATATGTACATGTACCAACGGTGACGCGCTATGGCAGAGATCACGTGTCCAAGACCCGGTGTTACACTCAGCCACATACGTAATCATATGCCCTTGACATCTACCACCCCGGTACCAATGTCACACTGGCGAACATAACATGATCGTAATCATGAACATAACATAACATAACATATCGTGTGTCGATGGAATCAATGGTCTTGCGTTTATTATTCACATGCATATGAATTTTCAAAACATGAGATGCAAAAGCATAGCTTTTCAAACTTTGATTTCATGCAATGTGAGACTCGGTCATATGAGGATATCTTGGTCATACTACCACTAGTAACATCATGTGCTTACTTACAGTCTAATTATCATAACTTAAGAAATACCATAGCCATACTTCCTTAAGATCAAATCTACACATGTACTTCATAATTCATAACTTAAGTACCGAAAACATATACTTCCTATTTTATTTGACTACCATCTAAGAATTTCATAACTTATATCTTAACTTGCACATAATAATCTATAACACACAAGAGTACAATTAACATGAAATATAATTATCTATGTCATAACATCTTATTCGAATGTGTATATAATTCTATGTATGTGCTATATATATACTTTCATATATATGAGGGTTCTTAAAGTGTATATAAATACCATAACATATATATAAGTGATCATATTTCCTACTTATATCCATAAAACCTAATAGAGTCATTCTTTTCATATTTTTTTTTAACGAAAATTTTATTCATTCATTCAAAGCCTCACATATGGCGGAGGAAAACCATATTACACTTTCAGAGTATTCGAAATAATGAAATAAAGAAACAATAAAGACATATCTCCAGTCATATATGATATGCCGCATTAAAACCTTGCCAAGAAAAACCACCCTTGTTGATAAAACCTTGGCGAAGGAAAAAGCGTACATATTTATATGACTGTCATTGATATGATGACAATATAAATTGTGGTACAAATCCTTGAACGTATTTGTCATGGATAGTAAGACGCCGATTGAGCTTAGGTGGCCGCAACTGTGTTTTGTATGAGACATGAGAATCCAAACCTCAGAAAACGTCAAGAGAGAGTAGTGGTCAATATAAGTATGAAACTGTGCAATCAATGTCTGATAGAGCAAGCACGTACCGAAGTCACCTTGGCAGTTGAAGTGCCAAGGCGACCAAGAAGAAATAATAGCCATTGCCTGCCACGCTATCCGATCCGATAAGCAGTGCCCACATCCGGAATATGCCTCGCCATTTTGAAATGAAACTCGCACAAACAGGAATAGAACATGAATATATGAGCAGTGTCCAATAGAACAAATATGAACCAAGAATTAAAATGATTACCCAAGTCGCCTTGACCAATAGGCCAAGGCGACAATGGTAAGAATCCCGCCATATGAAGTCCGACGCAGCAAGCCACCGAACCAGTCATGTTGTCCACACACGAGAAGTAAGAATGTAGTTGATGATAGCTCCAAAACACTCCCATGAAACAAAAAGGCTCGTTACACACTAAAAGTATAAAGCATGAAGCATAGAATAATGTATGTGCAACCATACCGTGCCTGCCTGTCACTCTAAGATAACAGGAAGTAGAAGGAAACTCTGGCCAATCCTTATGGAAGACTTTAGTCATGGCACCCGCAAATTAACAGAAGTGAGATCCAGTGTGACCGCCGCCCGGACCAATGAAGGTAGAGTGTTCGAGGAAAAACGTTCGGTGCCTGGGTGGATCATTGCATGTTACGCTAAATAATGTGCTGGCAGGTTCGCCTCGCGATAAACGTGATAGCAAGAGAGTTGATGTGTATTAACAAGTGATTGTAGCAACTGAAGATGTGGATAACCATGAACAATGAGTGGTCGAGTCAACCGGTCTATCAATTGGGAGCAATCTGATTCTAGTATGATGGAGCGGTAGATCGGTAAGAAATAAAGGAGACTAAAAACTGCTGCCTGAATCTCTGCTTGGAAGGGTGTGCTTAAAGGGAGGCGAAAAGAAATTGCTCCAACACAGGACCCCCTGTGATCACGCAGTATTGCGCCTCCAGCACCGTAACTGTGACCTGTAGCTGCGTCAACATTTAATTTTAATCTACCTGTGGGCGGCGTGATCCAGCGAACAATCAATGGACGAGGAGGCCGAACAATAGGTAGCCAACTGAAAATATGTCGTGATGTGGCAGACAACTTAGAGCCTGCAATCTTTTTGTGCCACAAAGTAATCTCAGATTGTATAGAGAATCGAAGAGAAGACGATGGGATAGATGCACTGTCACCATAGATCAGGGAAGTATAAGCAAACCAGATACGATGAACAATGATCGCTGGTATCACGATTTTATAAACTCCAATAAGCGTGGATAGGGACGAGCGATACCACCAGGAAAGAAGATATTGACGAAGATGTATTGATGTGGGAAGGGGGCAATGTAGTTCACTTGCAAAATAGCACCAAATCGAGTGCACAGAAGGACAATATAAAAACACATGATCCACCGAAGCCGACTCACTCTTGCAGAATGGGCATTGTGTCGGACGAGCCATTACGTATCGACCAAGATAATCCTCAAAAGGCAACGCAGAATTGAAAATACGCCATAGAAACAACTTTATAGCCGGAGAATGATGTTTTGACCAAATAAAAGAGGCAGAAAGCAGCTTTGGAGATGCAGTTCTACAGATCTCATAGGCACTTTTTAGCGAGAAGTCTCCCAACTGATTCGGCAACCATGATATCTGATCATTGTGGCGATCAGTGTATAGTAAGCAAAAAGGATGAATCCGACATATAATCTTCCAAGTAGGAGAGTCCGGCAAGCGAGGAAGATAATCTTGACGATGTCCATATTTTGCATGCATATATCGGCTCCATAAGGTATCATTCTGATGATATGACCACCAGATGTGGCAATAGAAAGCCTGTTGCAAACTATTCAAATCTCGAAGTCCTATGCCGCCCTCTGCCTGTGGTTTAGTAAGCTTAGACCAGGAGACCCAATGATGTCGAGGACCCCAATAAAAAGCGGCCATCTTACGATGGATAATTTTAATAACCGACCTTGGTATACCACCTCCTGCCATAATGTGAATGGGTAATGCCGCGATGACTGATTGAAGCCAGACGAGGCGTCCTGCAGTAGATAATAATTTGGAGTGCCACCCTTGAAGTCTATCGTCAATATGTTGGAGTAACGTAATACAGTGATGTGCTCGTGGAATCCCTTTATGCAAATAAGAGCCAAGATAGCGGAACGGAAGATTGGAGAGACGCATACCTAGAGTAGTCGCAAATGTTTGTCGCTGACGTGGTGTTACAGCAGCAGAAGGAATAATACTGCTTTTCTGAAAATTAACTTTCTGACCAGAAGCAGCTTCATATTGTGTAAGAAATGTGTGGAACTGTTGGAGATTTCGCTGAGTGCCTCGAAGGAAGATCAATAAGTCGTCTGCATATGCTAAATGTGTAATGGTGAAAGGTACACGGCCCAAACGAAAAGGCTGCAACTGACCTGCTGCTGTCAATGCTTTCAAGCCCCTTCTAAAACCCTCTGCTGCTAAAATAAATAATAAAGGAGACAAAGGATCACCTTGTTTTACCCCCTGATGAGGCCGAAAATAAGAAGAGGGCTGTCCATTAATTAACACAGCTAAAGTTGTAGCCCGCAAATGATTCAAAATTATTCGAGTGAAAAATCCCGAAAAACCGAACGCTTTGAATATTAGCTCCAAATATTCCCAGCTGACCCTATCGAAAGCCTTCATCATATCCAATTTGAGGCATAACTGTGAGCCACCTCTATCTAGCATATGGATCATTTCACGAGCTAGTAAAACCTGCGTAGAAATGTCAGTACCTGGTAAAAAGCCTGTCTGCTCTGGAGAGATAACTCTTGGCAATAATCGACACAGGCGGCTAGCAACAATTCTGGTACAGACTTTACTGATAAAATTAGTGAGGCATATTGGACGATAGTCGCTAAATTTGATTGGCGCGGTTTTTTTGGAATCAAAGTGATCAATGCGCTAGCCATGACTCTAGGCTGGGGCACCCCAAGAAAGAATTCTTGTACCGCCAACACAACATCCTTATGAATAATGAGCCAGCAAGATCTATAAAAATTCCCATCAAAACCATCAGGTCCCGAGGCACTATGAGGGTCCAAGTGCCAAACTGCATCTTTTATCTCCTCTGATAATGGAAGCTGCATTAGAGCAGAGTTATCATCTGCAGAGACTAGCATGGGAATGTGCCGAATAATTTGCTCACTGTTAACAATAGGTTCCTGTGCAAATAAAGCAGTATAAAAAGACACAGCTTCAGCGCTGATATCTTCGTGGGCTGTGCAAATCGTACCATCCGATTTTTGTATTTGTTGAATCCGAAGATGTAATCTGCGGCCCTTTACCAAAGTATGGTAATAGCGAGTATTTGCATCACCCTCCTTTAACCATCGAACTCTCGCCTTTTGTTTCCAAAAATGCATCTCATAAGAAGCAGCCTGCAAGAACTCTGCCTTAGCACGATTATACGCCATCCGATTGGCCTCTGTGGGTTCAGTGTCCCAACGTTCCTCCGCGCGAGTAAGGAGAACTTCAGCCTGCTGAACTCGAGAAAATATATTGCCAAAAATATCTTTGTTCCATTGTTGCACATCCTTTTTGAATTTAAATAACTTTGTGTAGAAGCCATGCATACCACCTGTTGTAGGATATGAAGCCCACGCATCACGCATATAAGAATAGAAATCTGGATGAAAAAGCCAAGAGTCCAAAAATCGGAACGAACGATGAGATGTAGCTGTAATATTTCGGCACTTGAGCAACAGCGGTGTATGATCAGAAGTAATTCTGGGAAGATGAGTAAGTTGAATATCTTCAAATTTATCATGGAATTCAGTATTCAGGAACAACCAATCAAGACGCCGGTGGACCCGACCGAGACCACGACCATCAGACCAGGTGAATCTAGATCCATGAAAAGGTGGTGACATCAAAGCACATGCCTCTATACAATCATTGAAATCTTGTAAAACTGCTAAAGATGGTTGCGAACAACCTTCGTGGTCGGATAGAGATCGGAATGTATTAAAATCACCCCCGAGAACCCAAGGCAATGTTGAATTCGCAGAGAAAGTGCATAAAGAAGACCACAAAGATTGACGTAGAGATGGAGTATGATTGCCATATACTGCCGACAAAACAAAAATATATTGTAGAGGCCGATATGTCAAAGTAAAGTGCACAACCTGTTCTTCGTCCTGCACTGTGACCAGCTCAAAGTGAGAGTTACGCCAGAAAAACCAAATACGCTCAGAAGTCGACGCATAAGAATTAGAAAAACCGAACTCCAAAGCATAACGAGAAATAGTGTCTGATGTATGTTTAGGTTCTATAATAATAAGTATGTTCAACCGATGCTCATGAATTAATTGATGCAAATGGGGCTTGGAGGCCCGAAAGCCTCTGATGTTCCATATCATAACATTCATTGTAAAAGGTTAGAGTCACTTCCCTGGATCGCATGTGATGCACTGCGCGTAAGAATGGATGATGGAGGCAGTGGAGGAAGATCCTTCTTAGCTCGACGTTTCCTACGCGGAACCACCTGTATAAAGTCTTCTGTGGAATCTTGTAGTCGAGAGATTAAAGTGTCTGTGTCAGGCGAAGGAGGTAACTGCTGGATGCGGCAGGCAACCTCTGCTGGAACCGTGGGTATCTTGTGAGGAGCTGTCTCTGGTAAGTCATTATCCGACGAATGCCCTAATTCCGCAGATTCCTGAATATCATGCTGAGGCTCCACTGGTTCGGCTTGTTGATCTGCGGGAGGAGCTGCAGCTGGATCGAGAGCTGCAGTTGGAGTGATGGAGGCCGGAGGGCTTGTGTGTCCGAAGATGGCGGAGTTGGCTCTGGGAGATTTGGCTGTGTAGTGGGCCGTTTCTTAACTGGAGTCCAGCGCTGAGCTGGTGGTCGCCGCAGAGGGGGCGGTGGGGGAGGTGGTATGGCCGACTCTGATGGCGGTGGGCATGACCTAACAGCATGACCTAACCGTCTGCAGGTGGTACAAAATACATGCAAGTCTTCATAAATTATGGTTTGTAAGATGAACCGGCCCTTCGCTTGAAGATAGATCTTTGGCGGTAAATCCTTCGAAACATCAACTTCCACACATACCCGAGCAACCGAAGGTCGCAGACCATCTTTTGTTGCAACATCAAGTTTGATTGGACAGCCTATGGGCTTAACTATCTCAAACAATGCCTCTTTGCGATGAAGATGAATTGGAAGTCCAGGCAAGGCTATCCAAACCGGAACGATCGGCACATCCGTTGAAGGATCAAAATCCACAGTCCATTTTGTTATACGCATATGACACCCAGAAATAAGCCATGAACGTCGATAAAAGCATCGTAGATAATCCGCCTCATTGGTAAAATTTAGCAGTATATGCGACTGATCAATTAGAGTAATGCGAAGATCGTGATGAAAACCGATTTTCTCAAAAACATCTCTAATCACCTTCAACGGAGGTCTCCCATACCAAAAAGTACCCACTAGGGAATATTTGAAAGGAGCAGCAAGATCATCAATTTCTGAATCTGAAAACGAGATTAAAGGAATACCTTTATATCGAGAAACATTTTTGGGCGAAATGCTGATGGCTTGAGCCGAAGAAGAACCGGCGACAATATCTGCGAATGTCGGCGCGGGTGAAGCCATGGTGATCGCCGAGTCGTGAGCCGATCAAGACAGAGGAAACAATGGAATCAATTTATGAAGAATGATTTGTGAAGGAAGATGCCGGCGGAGCGGCGAGTGAATTCCGGCAGCAGCAGCGGCGGCAGAAGCCGCAAAATCCTACATCCTCTCATCCTGCATCACACAATGCAGTGGATGATATATTGCCGGAGCAAGATCCTTTTGATGAAGGGTTTACTATTCACAGATTATTTGAAGAGCCAAATCATTCAGCACATGTTGCATCGGATGAACCGGACGTCTATCAAGTTTCGGACTCAGATGCTGATCAAATGACCCAGGTAGTGCACGCAGACAAGGCCTCACGGTCACAATTTTTACAACAAATGCGGGAGTCATTAGATGCGATAAAAAGCCGTTTAGCTGCAAGAAGACAACGTTCTTCTTGCGTTGATGCTTCACACCACAGTACCGCTGATATGTCACATGACGGATTTATGCCAGTTGCACCAAGACGGCGGCGTCGTCGTAAGCATGAGTTGCCACCCAGGCCGCCTTCTACAGTTACGACAAGAAGTGCTTCTCGTATGGGACATTCCTCCTCATCAACGTTGCCATGAATGCGCTCACGTGGAATATACGAGGGATACGAACCTCATTACAGCGTCTCATTACATTACTCCATCAGACGAAAGTTGATCTTCTTATTCTCATTGAACCAAAACAACGCTCTTCAAAGCTCACCTCTTATCGGTTGAAATTAGGTTTTACCAATGCTTTGGAAACATGTCAAGGTAATATCTGGATATTCTGGAATGCTTCTCTTCTGAGATTTGTAGATGTACAACATGGAGTTCAAACCTCGCATTTGTCCTTTGTTCACATCTCTACGCAGCAGTCCTTTGCATGGTCAGCTGTCTATGGTAAACATACAATTGCTGAAAGGCGGGAATTATGGGAGACTCTAATTCTATTTTCTCAGAATAACACATTACCATGGATTTTAAGTGGGGATTTTAACACATATCTTTCACTTGATGAGCATGATGGTCGCTCTTCCCCACCCATTCGACATTTAGAGGATTTCCGTCACTGTGTAGATATCTGTGGGTTACAAGATCTCCCCTTTGTTGGATCCCCGTTTACTTGGTCGCGTGGAACTGGGCAAGGTAGAGTTCGACGCAGGCTTGACAGACATTTGTGCACTGTAGCTTTTACTACAATATTCACCAATATCTTGGTACAGCATCTATCTCGAGCCACATCTGATCACCCCCCTATGTTACTTAAATGTACAACTACAGCAGAAAGGGTTCGTGTTCCTTTTCGTTACATCAATGCGTGGGCAAGTCATCCAGATTTTAAATCATATGTTCAGCAACAATGGGCTCAATACCCTATGATCGGTGGCATGCGTGGACTATACATGAAGCTTAATAGATTGAAAAAAGATCTTCAAACTTGGAATAAAAATGTCTATGGCAACATCTTCAACAATGTTGTGGAAGCTGAGGCTAATTACCGAAGGCTAGAAACCAAATTTGATTTGGATCCTTCGCCTGCAAATCGTACATCCCTCTCATTGGCTCAGGCCAAACTGCTACAGGCCACTCATGCACAAACCTCTTATTGGGCACAGAAATCTAGAATAAGGTGGGTCTCTGAAGGAGAGGCCAATACAGCATACTTTCATGCCATTGTTAAGGACAAGCATAGACGGCAGCAAATTTCCAATCTTCACAATTCCGCAGGCGTTCTTTTACAGGACAACGCAGCACTGGGAGCTGAAGTAGTCTCATATTATCAGAAACTATTTGAACACGAAGAAGTTGCTGGGGTTCCTGACTTTATAAACCACATTCCCTCAATTGTGACATCTGAGAATAATTGCATGTTGCTGCAAATGCCAACTGTGAATGAAATAAAGGAGGCAGTGTGGAATTTAAGTCCAACCAGTGCATCAGGTCCGGATGGTTACAATGGCCACTTCTTCCGCACATGTTGGGACATTATACATCTTGACGTCACTCTTGCTGTGCAAGAGTTCTTTCTTGGAGTGCCACCACCACGAGTCATGTTATCATCCCTTATCACATTGATCCCTAAAAAAACTCGCCCAGTTACGTATGCGGATTTTCGGCCTATTTGTCTATCCAATTTTATTAGCAAGGTAACCACGCGCATACTAGCAACTCGTCTAATTGTGTTACTCCCTCACATCATCTCTTCAGAGCAAATTGGATTCTTGAAAGGTCATGATATAAGTGAACATGTCAACATGGCCAATGAGATGGTGCATTTACTAGACAAAAAAGTCCGTCATGGCCAAGTAATGATCAAGTTAGATATGGCCAAAGCCTTCGATCATGTTAACTGGTCGTACCTAGAGGCTATTATGCTCAAGTTTGGGTTTGACTCTCGCCTTATACGTATCATAATTAACAACATGCGGCTATCCAAACTCTCCATTTCGGTTAATGGTACAACACATGGCTTCTTTTCACCATCACGTGGAGTCAAGCAAGGTGATCCTTTGTCACCACTACTATTCATCATATGCTCAGAAGGTTTTAGTCGTGGGTTAAGCAGATTATTCAACTCCCACCATCTTAAAGATTTTGCGTCTAGAAGAGTTGCGCCAGTATCTCATTTAGCCTACGCGGATGATTTGCTAATTTTTCTCAACCGCGCTTCTTACTGTGTCTCACTATTGCAGCATTTTGACTCCAAACTGACGGGCTGGGCTAGCCGTCTCTTGTCACCCGGCAGTCGTCTTACCTTGCTCAAATCGGTTCTAACATCTATTCCTCTTCATTTTTTCGCTGCCTCTTGCCTCCCCAAGAATATCATTCACAAACTCAACAGGAAAATTTCGCTTTTTCTATGGGGAGGTCAGCATCAATGGTCCACTCTTGAAAAACTATGCTATCCCGAGACAGAAGGGGGATGGGGAATCAGAAATCTAATACATATACAGCACGCTTATGATTGCAAGCTTTGGTGGAATTATCATTCAAGTGACACACTGTGGGCAAGATATATACGGGCACGGTATGGTCATAGAATGGATTACTTGCCCCGTCTTTACGATTCCCCTGGTTGGAAACGGATATGTTCTTCTCACACTCTCTGCATGCAACTCACGACAGGCCACCCCTCTCCTTTTTGGCGATCCAGCCCTACTGGTCAATTCTCCCTCAAATATGCGTATGATGATGTTAGGCCACACCATGCACACCTATTCTCTCATAAATTCATTTGGTGGGAAGGAGTTCAAAAATCCATATGTTTGTTCATTTGGAAATTGCTTCATTCGGCACTACCCATGGAGGACAATGTAAAGGCCTTCTCTTGCGTATGTCCAACAATCTGCCCATTCTGCAAAAATGCCTCAGCTTCTATATCACATGTATTTCTACTATGTCCGCGTGTCCAGCCTATTTGGTCACAACTATCTGTGTTACTTGATGGCCCGATGCCACAAACAGGAAACATGCGTCAATATCTTCTACAATGGTGGATTCTCTCTTCAGTCACATCCTTAAAAGGTAACTTTAAAGTTGTTGGACCAATCATGCTTTGCTGGGCTATTTGGAGAGTCTATACAAATCATCTATTTGGTGAATCTGATCTGCCGGTTACACACATCTTACACTTAACTAAACAGTCTTGTTTTGCTTGGGCCGCCACACGATCTGGCATGGCAATAGCACAATGCATACCATCTTTGATTAACAATGGTTTCTCTCCTCGTCTTCGGCCAAAACGAATTATCCCATTGAAGTGGGCATGTCCTCCAACTGGGAAATTAAAACTAAATGTAGATGCTTTGGCAGGCCACTCACATGCTGCGGCAGGTGCCATTCTTCGCGACACCAATGGCAAGATGGTTGCAGGCATATCATTCCGACTACCTATCGTGTCCCCCCTTCAAGCAGAACTACAAGCAATTGTTTTCAGCCTATTATACTTTGGCTTACTACATCGTAATCTCATTATTGAGACGGACTGTCAGCAATTAACACAGTTGTCGGACAACACAATCAATGCACTTCCGGAATACAATAGGCTTCTACAACTCCTACAGCTGACGGGCAGCGCGTTACATCATATCCCTAGGGAGATCAACATGGTGGCACACCATCTTTGTCTGCATGCTCGACTGCAACCTATCACTTGTTTGTTCACTTCTGCTGCCCAGTTGCCCCACTTGGCACGTGCTTTTTATCACACAGATGGACACATCCATACGCTTCGAACGTAATATACACAGCTGGATACGAAGATTGGTTGCCTGCATCTATTGTATGCAGGCAACGCAGGTATACCTTCTATCCCTCATTACATATGCCTGCTGCATTTGTTTCTATCTGTTGCCCGTGGTCTATGAACTACGGGCAACACCGGTACGCTTTGGGAGTTATATTTTGCTGCTACCCTTTATAATTTGTGCTGTGACTAATGCATCACTATCTTTCTTTTGTCGAGGGACATCTACATTGAAGCGGATTATCCTACTATCTCTGGCACGCGCCCTTAGTTGCAACCCCTGTTACTGGATCATCAAGAATGCTCTTATCAAAGGCTCCTACAACCATGCACCAAGACAGTTGAGCACCACCATCGAGCACATTATCTCGGACATAAGGACGTTTCACATATTTCTGCTTGTACAAACACGCAATACTCCCAGTCAAATAAATATGTACGCTTTTTCCTTCGGCAAGGTTTTATCCACAAGGGTGGTTTTACTTGGCAAGGTTTTAATGCGGCATATCATATTTGACTGGAGATTGCACATTCTAGCAGTTTTACATTTTTGGTTTACGTATGATATCCACTGTTGTACAAAGGTATTCTCCACCATAACGGAGACTCAATTTCATCAATAAAATCTCCTTTTATAAAATATATATATATATATATATATAATATATGGCGTTTCTCTCTGGCGATCTCCCCCGGCGGAGCTAGCCGCCGCTGATGCCGCTGCTGCCGGAGACCTTTTTCTCCCATCACTCCGATTTCATCTCCTTTACACACCCGCTTCCTTTTTCTGCCGATCATCCTTCCTTCTCTACTTACGTTGCAGCGCCTGGTTTTTCTTCTTCGCGACGCACATGACAGTGGTGCCGACTTTTGCGGCGGTTGTCACCGGCGCCGCCCATTCCAACAGCATCCACATTGCGCCAAAAACGGTTTCTCGTCACAAAGGCCTTCCATTGGTTTCCTTTCTTGATGATGAAATTGACGCATTGGCTGAGCCCTACAGGTATTCATTGGTTGGCACTTTTTGGTATGGCAGGCCTCCTATGAAAGTTATACGTGAAGTGTTTGAAAAAATCGGATTTCATCAAGACTTACGTATTACACTGCTTGATAAATCACATATCCTTCTCACTTTCCGCAATGAAGCGGATTATTTGCGTTGCTTTTATCGCCGATCATGGCAGATCTCTGGTTGTCATATGCGAATTACGAAGTGGACTGTCGATTTTGACCCAAGTGCTGATGTTCCTATCGTTCCTATCTGGATCACATTGCCGTCTTTGCCGATACATCTTCATCATCGGGCAGCTCTGTTTGAGGTGGTTAAACCGATTGGTACGCCCTTGAAGTTGAATGTTGCCACTTCAGATGGCCTGCGCCCATAAGTCGCTCGCGTTTGTGTCGAGGTTGATGTCTCACAAGAATTGCCTCAGAAGATTTACCTGCAAGCGAAAGGCCGAATGATATTACAATCCATAGTATATGAGGATCTCCCTCTTTTTTGCACCTCTTGCCGCCGCTTAGGTCATGCAACAGCTGCATGTCCATCTACAACCAAGGGTCCGGCTCCACCCCGCCACCTCCACCGCCTCCACCACCCCCTCCAAAGATTCGTCCTCCCCGTCAGCGATGGACCCCAATCAAAAAGGGTACGGCGGTACCAGGGGTGCCTCAGCCCGAGTTTGCTGAGCCTACGATCAACAATGATACCTCCTCCCCTAGGCCGCTAGCCCAGCAGAATTTGACCACTGCCATGCAGTCTGAGGTTGATGTTCCTCAGATGCCTTCACCGCTCCACCGTGTTGCGGCTGTTTTTACTGAAGAGGAATTTTGCGATGCTGCGGATCATTAACTGCCTGTCGAGCCCACGCATGTAGAAACAGGTCACTCTTCGGATACTGATTTGCCGTTAGAAGGGTCAATAGAGGATGTTTTGGATGTTACGGAAGACATTGCCCGTAAAATGCAATCTATACCGCCATCCCCGGATGAAGATGTTCTGCTATCGCGCCTAACGGATACTCAGTCTACGATAGAATTTATGTCGGTGGTCCCAAGACGTAAGCGACGCGCCCGTAAGGACTTGCCGCCTCTCCCGCCTTCTACGATCTTAACTCGGAGCGCATCTCACGTTGTCCAGGGAAGTTCCTCTCTTACTCAATGAATATCTTAGTTTGGAATATTCGGGGCATGCGTGCCTCATTACCTAGATTAAAACACTTAATTACGGAACAACGGTTGCATTTACTGGCTTTATTAGAGCCCAAACACAAACCTTCAAGCATTTGTCGATTCATGTTGCAGCTTGGTTTTACACACTCTTATGCTTCTAATTCACATCGCATTTGGTTTTTTTGGCGTGATGCTTAGTTTCAATTACTTGCTACTCAGGATCAGGGTCAAGTGGTGCATTTTACTCTTCAATCCATTTCATTGCAATGGAAGTTTGTATTTTCGGTGGTTTATGCCAACACGATGCCTATTCAGCGCCGTCCTCTTTGGCAAGCCTTGAGTGATTTTGCTTTTTCGTGTACTTTACCTTGGCTAGTTGGTGGTGATTTTGACACATTTCGTGCGTTAGCAGATCATCATGGTTAATGACTGTATTGAACAGTGCTCTATTATGGCTCCTCCTCACCAGGGATCCAGATTTACTTGGGCTGATGGGAGGGGACTTGGTCGCATATGTCGCAGATTAGATTGGCTATTTATTAATTCAACATTTCAAGATAGCTTTACGTCGCTACAGTTGTCTCATCTACCGAGGGTTGCCTCTGATCACATGCCAATATTGTTCTTATGTCGCCGCCAGGGAGGTCCTATTCGGCGCACATTCAGATTTTTAGATCCGTGGTTGCATCACTCAGACTTTCATAATTACATGAAGCAGGCGTGGCTATCTTATCCTACAACGGGTGGTATGTATGGTTTCTATAACAAGCTATGCTCATTCAAAAAAGATATCCAACGGTGGAATATTGACATCTTCGGCAATATTTTTAATAATCTCAAGTATGCGGAGACTCAATTAAATCATGCTGAAGCAGCCTTAGATGCTCAACCTACAGAGGAACATCGTGTCGCATATCATAAGGCTAAGGCCGAATATCTGCAAGCCTCTGCCGTGGAATTACGCTTCTGGAAGCAAAAAGCTAGAGTGAAATGGCTTCAAGAGGGTGATGCTAATACCCAATACTTTCACTCTATTGTTAAGGGGAAGCGGACACAATTACGTATTCAGCAAATACATGATGCTGAGGGCCATCTGCTAACGGAGCCATCGGACATCATGACAGCTGCGGTTTCTTTTTACAAAGATTTGTTTGCTCCGGCTGCTACGCAAAATCATGCGGCAATATTATCATACATTCCTCGGCTGGTCTCAGACGAGGACAATACGCGGTTGACCATGCTTCCTACTGCATCCGAAATCAAAGATGCGGTATGGCACCTGGATCCTCATAGTGCTGCTGGCCCAGATGGTTTTCACGGTATGTTTTATCGTTCATGTTGGTCGGTCATACATTCTGATGTGGAAAAAGCTGTGCAGGAATTCTTCCTAGGTATTCCGCAGCCTTCGATTATGGCAAGTGCAGTTATTACTTTGATCCCCAAAACATCCTCCCCACAGTCTTTCAGTGATTTCCGACCAATCTGTTTGACGAATTTCCTCAGTAAAGTGTGTACCCGCATTATCGCGACGCGTTTGGGCCTGCTTCTCCCTAAGTTGATTTCTCCGGAACAAACAGGTTTTCTCCCAGGGTATGATATCTCTACACAAGTTTTATTGGCCCGAGAAATGGTTCATATGTTGGATAATGGCACTTCACATTTATGCTTAAAATTGGATATGATGAAAGCTTTTGACCGAGTCAGTTGGGATTATTTGGAGCGACTATTGTTGAGCTTTGGCTTTTCAGGTTTTTTCACTAGGCTAATCCTTAATCATCTCCGAGCTACAACATTATCAGTTTTGATCAATGGCGAGCCATCTCCATCTTTTCGCCCATATCGGGGGGTGAAACAGGGGGGTCCTTTATCTCCTTTGCTTTTCATTCTGTCCTCTGAGGGATTCAGCCGCGGCTTATCGTCATTAGTGACAGCAGGCAATATTCAATCATTCGGCCTTGGTCGTATCCCATTTGCCATTTCTCATTTGGCGTATGCCGACGATCTCCTTGTTTTCCTGCAAGGTACACAACGTAATATCCGACGATTTAAAAGGTTCCTAACGGACTATGAAACAGCTTCTGGGCAAAAGGTCAATTTTCAAAAGAGTAGTATGATTCCGTCGGATCGCCTTTCTGTGCGTCGGGTTCGCGATTTACAGGAGATCCTTGGGATGAGGCTTTCAACACTACCTTTCCGTTATTTGGGCTCTTACCTTCACAAGGGTATCAACCGCTCTCGCTATTGTGAAACTCTTTTACAGCATTTCGATGACAAATTACAAGGGTGGCATTCCAGACTTTTATCTTCTGCGGGCCGATTAGTCTTATTACGTTCTGTGATTTCTGCGCTCCCTCTGCATGTCATGGCGGCAGGGGGGCTGCCAAAGTCAGTCATTAAGATGATTCATAGAAAAATGGCTACTTTTTATTGGGGGAATCGCCATCACTGGGTTGCATGGTCCAATATTACATTGCCTATGGAGGAGGGTGGATTGGGGCTACGAGATCTTAATTCCTTGCAGTAGGCATATCATTGCAGAATATGGTGGCTATATCATAAGCAAGATACACTATGGAGTCGTTATATGCACGCCAAATATGGACGTAGGGGAGACTTTCGGCCACGTCTGCCGGATTCGCCAGTTTGGAAGCTTATTTGTCGCATCAATCATCTTTGTGTAACGCATACAGCAGGGACGAATAACTTTCTCACTTGGCAGCCCTCGACATCAGGGGAGTTTACTCTCAAATCTGCTTACAATATATGTCGCCCATCTAGACCCACATTGCTATCAGCGAAGTTCATTTGGTTCAAACACCATTCGCCATCCATCAGATTATTACTATGGCGTTTGTTCCATGCGGCTTTACCATTTGAAGACTATATCGGTTCTTATTTGACAGCACGTCCTACGCAGTGCCCGTTTTGCAAGCAGCATTCTTCCTCAGTTGATCATGTATTCTTGTATTGTTCGACAATTCAGCCCTTGTGGATGTTCTTTGCAGCGGAATTGCAGGGCATATCTCCAACTACTCTACCTCTTCGACAGTATTTATTGGCTTGGTGGTACAGGTCATCCTCTTCTTCATTTGATGGGGTGCTCAAGATTGTGGTCCCTGGCATTTTAGTCTATAATATATGGCGTTGCTATGCTAATATGGTGTATGGAGATCAGACATCCTTTTCTATATATGCACTTCGGAATACAGTTCATTTTGATATTCATATGTGGGTTCATACACTCCAAGGTACCAAGCTTGCAGCCGGTCCTGCCATGCCGCTATCCTGGCTTCCAACGCCTCGCCCTCCGCGTCTGCAAGTGATTAAATGGCTTACTCCCCCATCAGGTCGATTCAAACTCAATGTTGATGCAGCGGTTGGACGCTTCAATGCGGCAGGAGGTATCATTTTACGTGACTCTTGTGGCACATGTGTACGTGCAGTAGCATTCCGCCTCCCATCATGTCCACCATTGCAGGCAAAAATTCAAGCAGCACTGTTTGGCTTGCTATACTTCCTGCCATTATATAGGCCACTGATTATAGAGACTGACTGTGCGCAACTACTGCAACGTCTACGTCAACAGCAACCAGTGTTTGGAAACTTCCATCTCAAATTACTACAGCTGTTGATCACTAGTCATAACTTGGAAATTCAGCACGTATTCAGAGAGGCAAATATGCCAGCGCATTATTTGGCTCAGCATGCAATGCTGTCGCCATGCACTTCATTCTTTACGTCCTCTAGCCTGCCATCAATGGTCCGTGCTGTAGTCTCGTTGGACCTCACGTCAGCTACCTTGCGTAGGCAGTCAACATAACGTCTTCCAAATGGATTGGCACACTCACTTTTCTCTGCCTGTGCTCGATTGGGTGCAGGCAGGCAGGGTATGTTGACTGTCCTTTTACAATTACTTATCATAGGCATTCACCATGCTTACACACATATTATTTTTCCATGTACATGGTTTATACTTGGTGAGGACGCTCGATCCATTTTTGTACATGCCGCGGTCAGTAATATCATGGACGTTTACATTGATTGGTACTGTTGCTGCTTGTGCTTTTCTCGGTGCAGACAGGCTTGGTGGGTTCAATATCTTGTCGGTTTATTTTCTTGGGATGGTTTTGCTAGGCATATGTGATATATATTTTGATTTTGCTGCTGCATGTATATTTGTGTGTCTACAATCTTGGATGCTTGCTGTTCTCGGGAGCTTTCATCTGGCTGGATACTCATTTCGCGCAACTGGCTATGCCTTGATGGACACGCACATGACGCGTTGGCATTGGCGTTGGCTACCTCTGTATGTCTTCCATAGGGATTGGCATTTTCTGACACATCCTGCCTGTTTCCTAAGGGATCCAGGCAGGTTCGGTATGTCTGCTTATCTATTGGTCTGTATTTTATATTTTTTTCAACTGTATCATAACTATCGCTTGGTGCCTGCTCTTTCATGTTTTGGACTATATCCGCCGCTGACAAATGATGGTTTTTCCTCCTTGGCGAACTTAACGCTTATTCACAAGCCCATGCCTTGGTTTTACTCGACGGGACTACTGGAGGAGACACTGTTGCGTCATAATTTCGACTATATCAGACATCTGCATCAACTTGACGAATATCAACATTTGTACTCATGTTTTCCTTCTACGCATGTCAATGATGGTCGTATAAATATATACGCTTTTTCCTTCGGTAGGGTTTTATCCACAAGGGTGGTTTTTCCTAGCAAGGTTTTAATGCGGCATATCGTATATGACTGGAGATATGTAATTCTTAGTTCGTTATTTCATTAGTTCGCCTACTCTGAACTGATGTAATATGGCTTTCCTCCGCCATAAGTGAGGCTTTCTTTTAATCAAATAAATGTTTATAAAATATATATATATATATATATATATATATATATATGTATGTATATTTACATATTCATATTTTTGTACTTCAAACATATATGTTGGATACTGAGACACTAGGAAAAAGTTGAAAGAGACACTCAATGACAATGAAAATCTTGACTGAAATCAGTACATGAACATAAAAGCTAAAGCTATGATCACTTACACAAATGTTTTTAGAGAAAGTAAGCGTCCGTAAGAAATTTGCAAATGCAAACTTTAACATATATATATTTTCGTTGCTATGTATAACTCATAATCTCAGACGCAGCAGGAATAATAATTGACATGTAGTATGATATGTCATAACAAGATTAGGCATGTATGAAAAAGAATTCATGAGTAGAAACCTTGCTTTCACTAAATTGACAAACCATTTGCTGGAATCTGACAAAACATTAGCAAATGAGACAAGTACGTAATTCCCCTGGACATCTGGCTTTGTTGTCTAGTATGCTAAATAATCAGTTAGACATAAAAGTTTGTTATATCAATATAAGGGCTGAGATCCTGTGGATCCAAGAAAGAGCTCTTATAGCCGTGGATTTGGGACGTATATACAAGTGTATACTGCATAGGAGAAACATGTATTTTTTTTATATTCTTGTAGAGAAATCTTGAACATACTATATGATGATCCAACTTTGATATAAACATATATATTAAACATTTGTAAAACCATGTAGTATTTAGGAAGAATACTTGCCTACTTCATTTATTCAAGCTTACACTTGAAGGTTCCTCCTTGATGATTGATCTACAAGCTTGCTCCTTAACCTTAGCTTGAAGATTCCTTCTTCTCCCTTAGTTCTTCTTGCTCCTTAGTTTCCTAACTCTCAGTGTTTAATGTCTAATAGGAACTCTTAGCCTTGTATTAGAAGAATGATGTGTGATGATGAGAAGAAAATTTTCTCTCTTTTCCTCCCTTATGGAAACTCTCGGCTAGAACAAACTTGGAGAGTTTGTTTCTCTTTCTTAAAATAAAGATGAAGGTTGTAGTTGAAATGTAAGAATGATGAAGTAGTATAATGACAAAGAAAGTGGAAAGCCCCTCTTTTCTACATGCTTGGCCGACCATCCATGTGAAGAGAAAGCAAGAAGAATTAATTTTCAATACAAAGTTCCCATCATGCATTAGTTAATACATATCTTTTAAGCATGCTTGAAGAACTTTCCCATATTTGTTTATTCTTCCTTCCTTAACCGGTTGCTCTTCAAAAAATAAAGTAAATATTCTTTCTTGAATTATTGAGTGGACAAAGTAATCATATTAAATTCAAAAGGATGCATAATTTGTTAAAGGTTGCATGTGAAAGGAATCTTCTTCCTATTTTATTATGGGTATGGCCGGCCAGGGATGGTGTGGGGGTGGAAATTATTTTATTTCTTGTTGCATGTGAGGAGAGTGGAAGAAAATGTGATAGTAGTGTGTATTGTAGTTACCATATTGGGTATTTTTATTTGGTGTGAATTATATATATCGACTTATGTTGCTACCGACTAATTTATTTAAATATCTTGTACGTCCCATACAGTCATTGTCTAGTCCCATCCAGTCTCGTTATATCCGTTAACTTACCTTAAGGTTATTTTTATGTGTGTTTCTAATCCCGATATTTAATGTCAATGTCTTTATTAATTCTAAGTAGAAATTTAAAATTCCACTGAAATTTCATCAACATCGCATTTGTGTTCTATTTTCATCGTTTCCACTAGCCCGTAATCTCGGGTCGTAACATTCTTCTCCCCTTATAAAAAGTTTCGTCCTCGAAACTTAGGGTTGTATTGATTTTACACTTAACGATTTACACTTAAGTTGTAGCGTTATTTCTTAATTATCTATGATTCAACTTAGTAGTTCATGACTTATAAAGTTTCACAATTATTGTTCCCGTATATCTCCTATTGATCCGCCTAAGTATTCTATAACCTCATATCCCTACGCATTATAGTAACCTTTATACTTACCAACTTCAGTCACTAATTCTTATCCGAATAAATCTTATATCAATTCAACTTCTACTTATTCATGCCTACGGTATTGAACTACTCCATCCTTGGCTAAGATTGTTTCTTACATCTATGATCATCTCTTAATTTCTAAGATCACTTCTTAAGTTCACGACGTTGTTTCCTTATGTGCCCGTGGTAGATTTGAAGCCTTTTTTTTGGTGATGCATATCCTAAGGAAAATAGTCTAATTATTATGACTCTAGATTAACTTACTTAATTTTAAAGACACAGGATCATTCCGGACATTTTTGCTAAACCATTCTAAGGGAACTATTCTAAGGTTGTTGCTCTCATTCTAAAATCTTCTTCTTAGACTATAAAATCTTAACTTAGGTTCTACTATCATAACCTAATACATGTCATTGTTTATCTTATGTGTCCGCAATGGATCTAGAGCCACTTCTCTGATACCAACTGTAGCGCCCCGCCCGAAACCAGGGTTCCGGCTCAGTGCACCCGCCGTACTCTACTCCATAGAGTACAAAGCGTCGATACTATACATGTACATGTCGACATGAATAATGAATCGATAAGCGGAAGCAACATAACATAAACAAATCTTCATCGACATGCACTGTACTACATCATAAACTGTACAATCATCATATACAGAATACTGAAATAATATATCATACATCATATCCGAAACTTAATGCCTTCGAAATAATCTCTCAGTATGCTCTTCGTTATCAATGGTCTATCTAGCATGTCTTCAACGAGCCTGTATATTGATACCTGTTATCTGGAAAGTTATAAATGAGGCAAGTATGAGCGATAGCCACCGACTTTTAATCGCTCAGCAAGTAGTCTTACCAGATACGACATGTGGATCATACATGGGGAGACGGGGTAACAAATCATAATACCATACATTTTGAGTATAATAAGCACGTCTCTTTTTTAACAAGTACAATATCATATCATATCAATAAACTGCTGTAAACTGCAAGCAGGTAAATAAAGAAGATTTCAAAGCATACATAGCATAACAGCATCTCATTCTGCTTAATCCGTAACATCATACTACATCCATACTTAACTTCTAATCCATAACTTATACCATCTTCGCATACCTTACATATACTACATTGTCATACTTAACACTACCTTGTCCATTGTAGTGCTGTCATATACTTATAGAATTCTTAATCAAAACTCTAAGGTAACATGGTCATGACGTGATGCATAAAACATGACTTTTCATAAAATGACTTTTCATAAACATGAATTTTTCGTAATCATGACTTTTCATAAACGTGACATTTCATAACTTGACATGATTTTCATAACTTGCATAAAATGACAGATTCATAGCTTGCATGACATGACATTTTCATAACATGAAGACATAACATTTTCATCATTGGCTATAGCACTTTTCATAAGAATAATAACACACAACATACCGATTGATTCCCCATATAATACATGTACGACATAAACATCATAACATATAAACATGTACCAACGGTGACGCGCTATGGCAGAGATCACGTGTCCCAGACCCGGTGTTACACTCAGCCACATACATAATCATATGCCCTTGACATCTACCACCCCGGTACCAATGTCACACTGGCGAACATAACATGATCGTAATCATGAACATAACATAACATAACATATCGTGTGTCGATGGAATCAATCGTCTTGCATTTATTATTCACATGCATATGAATTTTCAAAACATGAGATGCAAAAACATAGCTTTTCAAACTTTGATTTCATGCAATGTGAGACTCGGTCATATGAGGATATCTTGGTCATACTACCACTAGTAACATCATGTGCTTACTTACAGTCTAATTATCATAACTTAAGAAATACCATAGCCATACTTCCTTAAGATCAAATCTACACATGTACTTCATAATTCATAACTTAAGTACCTAAAACATATACTTCCTATTTTATTTGACTATCATCTAAGAATTTCATAACTTATATCTTAACTTGCACATAATAATCTATAACACACAAGAGTACAATTAACATGAAATATAATCATCTATGTCATAACATCTTATTCGAATGTGTATATAATTCTATGTATGTACTATATATATACTTTCATATATATGAGGGTTCTTAAAGTGTATATAAATACCATAACATATATATAAGTGATCATATTTCCTACTTATATCCATAAAACCTAATAGAGTCATTCTTTTCATATATATATATATATATATATATATATATATATATATATGTATGTATGTATATTTACATATTCATATTTTTGTACTTCAAACATATATGTTGGATACTGAGACACTAGGAAAAAGTTGAAAGAGACTCAATGACAATGAAAATCTTGACTGAAATCAGTACATGAACATAAAAGCTAAAGCTATGATCACTTACACAAATGTTTATAGAGAAAGTAAGCGTCCGTAAGAAATTTGCAAATGCAAACTTTAACATATATATATTTTCGTTGCTATGTATAACTCATAATCTCAGACGCAGCAGGAATAATAATTGACATGTAGTATGATATGTCATAACAAGATTAGGCATGTATGAAAAAGAATTCATGAGTAGAAACCTTGCTTTCACTAAATTGACAAACCATTTGCTGGAATCTGGCAAAACATTAGCAAATGAGGCAAGTACGTAATTCCCCTGGACATCTGGCTTTGTTGTCTAGTATGCTAAATAATCAGTTAGACATAAAAGTTTGTTCTATCAATACGTGGGCTGAGATCCTGTGGATCCAAGAAAGAGCTCTTATAGCCGTGGATTTGGGACGTATATACAAGTGTATACTGCATAGGAGAAACATGTATTTTTTTAATATTCTTGTAGAGAAATCTTGAACATACTACATGATGATCCAACTTTGATATAAACATATATATTAAACATTTGTAAAACCATGTAGTATTTAGGAAGAATACTTGCCTACTTCATTTATTCAAGCTTACACTTGAAGGTTCCTCCTTGATGATTGATCTACAAGCTTGCTCCTTAACCTTAGCTTGAAGATTCCTTCTTCTCCCTTAGTTCTTCTTGCTCCTTAGTTTCCTAACACTCGGTTTTTAATGTCTAATAGGAACTCTTAGCCTTGTATTAGAAGAATGATGTGTGATGATGAGAAGAAAATTTTCTATCTTTTCCTCCCTTATGGAAACTCTCGGCTAGAACAAACTTGGAGAGTTTGTTTCTCTTTCTTAAAATAAAGATGAAGGTTGTAGTTGAAATGTAAGAATGATGAAGTAGTATAATGATAAAGAAAGTGGAAAGACCCTCTTTTCTACATGCTTGGCCGACCATCCATGTGAAGAGAAAGCAAGAAGAATTAATTTTCAATACAAAGTTCCCATCATGCATTAGTTAATACATATCTTTTAAGCATGCTTGAAGAACTTTCCCATATTTGTTTATTCTTCCTTCCTTAACCGGTTGCTCTTCAAAAAATAAAGTAAATATTCTTTCTTGAATTATTGAGTGGACAAAGTAATCATATTAAATTCAAAAGGATGCATAATTTGTTAAAGGTTGTATGTGAAAGGAATCTTCTTCCTATTTTATTATGGGTATGGCCGGCCAGGGATGGTTTGGGGGTGGAAATTATTTTATTTCTTGTTGCATGTGGGGAGAGTGGAAGAAAATGTGATAGTAGTGTGTATTGTAGTTACCATATCGGGTATTTTTATTTGGTGTGAATTATATATATCGACTTATGTTGCTACCGACTAATTTATTTAAATATCTTGTATGTCCCATACAGTCATTGTCTAGTCCCATCCAGTCTCGTTATATCCGTTAACTTACCTTAAGGTTATTTTTATGTGTGTTTCTAATCCCGATATTTAATGTCAATGTCTTTATTAATTCTAAGTAGAAATTTAAAATTCCACTGAAATTTCATCAACATCGCATTTGTGTTCTATTTTCATCGTTTCCACTAGCCCGTAATCTCGGGTCGTAACATTCTTCTCCCCTTATAAAAAGTTTCGTCCTCGAAACTTAGGGTTGTATTGATTTTACACTTAACGATTTACACTTAAGTTGTAGCGTTATTTCTTAATTATCTATGATTCAACTTAGTAGTTCATGACTTATAAAGTTTCACAATTATTGTTCCCGTATATCTCCTATTGATCCGCCTAAGTATTCTATAACCTCATATCCCTACGCATTATAGTAACCTTTATACTTACCAACTTCAGTCACTAATTCTTATCCGAATAAATCTTATATCAATTCAACTTCTACTTATTCATGCCTACGGTAATGAACTTACTCCATCCTTGGCTAAGATTGTTTCTTACATCTATGATCATCTCTTAATTTCTAAGATCACTTCTTAAGTTCATGACGTTGTTTCCTTATGTGTCCGTGGTAGATTTGAAGCCTTTTTTTTTGGTGATGCATATCCTAAGGAAAATAGTCTAATTTTTATGGCTCTAGATTAACTTACTTAATTTTAAAGACACAGGATCATTCCGGACATTTTTGCTAAACCATTCTATGGGAACTATTCTAAGGTTGTTGCTCTCATTCTAAAATCTTCTTCTTAGACTATAAAATCTTAACTTAGGTTCTACTATCATAACCTAATACATGTCATTGTTTATCTTATGTGTCCGCAATGGATCTAGAGCCACTTCTCTGATACCAACTGTAGCGCCCCGCCCGAAACCAGGGTTCCGGCTCAGTGCACCCGCCGTACTCTACTCCATAGAGTACAAAGCGTCGATACTATACATGTACATGTCAAGATGAATAATGAATCGATAAGCGGAAGCAACATAACATAAACAAATCTTCATTGACATGCACTGTACTACATCATAAACTGTACAATCATCATATACAGAATAAGGAAATAATATATCATACATCATAATCCGAAACTTAATGCCTTCGAAATAATCTCTCAGTATGCTCTTCGTTATCAATGGTCTATCTAGCATATCTTCAACGAGCCTGTATATTGATACCTGTTATCTGGAAAGTTATAAATGAGGCAAGTATGAGCGATAGCCACCGACTTTTAATCGCTCAGCAAGTAGTCTTACCAGATACGACATGTGGATCATACATGGGGAGACGGGGTAACAAATCATAATACCATACATTTTGAGTATAATAAGCACGTATCTTTTTTAACAAGTACAATATCATATCATATCAATAAACTGCTGTAAACTGCAAATAGGTAAATAAAGAAGATTTCAAAGCATACATAGCATAACAGCATCTCATTCTGCTTAATCCATAACATCATACTACATCCATACTTAACTTCTAATCCATAACTTATACCATCTTCGCATACCTTACATGTACTACATTGTCATACTTAACACTACCTTGTCCATTGTAGTGCTGTCATATACTTATAGAATTCTTAATCAAAACTCTAAGGTAACATGGTCATGACGTGATGCATAAAACATGACTTTTCATAAAATGACTTTTCATAAACATGAATTTTTCGTAATCATGACTTTTCATAAACGTGACATTTCATAACTTGACATGATTTTCATAACTTGCATAAAATGACAGATTCATAGCTTGCATGACATGACATTTTCATAACATGAAGACATAACATTTTCATCATTGGCTATAGCACTTTTCATAAGAATAATAACACACAACATACCGATTGATTCCCCATATAATACATGTACGACATAAACATCATGACATATGTACATGTACCAACGGTGACGCGCTATGGCAGAGATCACGTGTCCCAGACCCGGTGTTACACTCAGCCACATACGTAATCATATGCCCTTGACATCTACCACCCCGGTACCAATGTCACACTTGCGAACATAACATGATCGTAATCATGAACATAACATAACATAACATATCGTGTGTCGATGGAATCAATCGTCTTGCGTTTATTATTCACATGCATATGAATTTTCAAAACATGAGATGCAAAAACATAGCTTTTCAAACTTTGATTTCATGCAATGTGAGACTCGGTCATATGAGGATATCTTGGTCATACTACCACTAGTAACATCATGTGCTTACTTACAGTCTAATTATCATAACTTAAGAAATACCATAGCCATACTTCCTTAAGATCAAATCTACACATGTACTTCATAATTCATAACTTAAGTACCTAAAACATATACTTCCTATTTTATTTGACTACCATCTAAGAATTTCATAACTTATATCTTAACTTGCACATAATAATCTATAACACACAAGAGTACAATTAACATGAAATATAATTATCTATGTCATAACATCTTATTCGAATGTGTATATAATTCTATGTATGTACTATATATATACTTTCATACATATGAGGGTTCTTAAAGTGTATATAAATACCATAACATATATATAAGTGATCATATTTCCTACTTATATCCATAAAACCTAATAGAGTCATTCTTTTCATATATATATATATATATATATATATATATATATGTATGTATGTATGTATATTTACATATTGATATTTTTGTACTTCAAACATATATGTTGGATACTGAGACTCTAGGAAAAAGTTGAAAGAGACACTCAATGACAATGAAAATCTTGACTGAAATCAGCACATGAACATAAAAGCTAGAGCTATGATCACTTACACAAATGTTTATAGAGAAAGTAAGCGTCCGTAAGAAATTTACAAATGCAAACTTTAACATATATATATTTTCCATGCTATGTATAACTCATAATCTCAGACGCAGCAGGAATAATAATTGACATGTAGTATGATATGTCATAACAAGATTAGGCATGTATGAAAAAAAATTCATGAGTAGAAACCTTGCTTTCACTAAATTGACAAACCATTTGCTGGAATCTGACAAAACATTAGCAAATGAGGCAAGTACGTAATTCCCCTGGACATCTGGCTTTGTTGTCTAGTATGCTAAATAATCAGTTAGACATAAAAGTTTGTTCTATCAATACGTGGGCTGAGATCCTGTGGATCCAAGAAAGAGCTCTTATAGCAGTGGATTTGGGACGTATATACAAGTGTATACTGCATAGGAGAAACATGTATTTTTTTTATATTCTTGTAGAGAAATCTTGAACATACTACATGATGATCCAACTTTGATATAAACATATATATTAAAAATTTGTAAAACCATGTAGTATTTAGGAAGAATACTTGCCTACTTCATTTATTCAAGATTACACTTGAAGGTTCCTCCTTGATGATTGATCTACAATCTTGCTCCTTGACCTTAGCTTGAAGATTCCTTCTTCTCCCTTAGTTCTTCTTGCTCCTTAGTTTCCTAACTCTCGGTTTTTAATGTCTAATAGGAACTCTTAGCCTTGTATTAGAAGAATGATGTGTGATGATGAGAAGAAAATTTTTTGTCTTTTCCTCCCTTATGGAAACTCTCGGCTAGAACAAACTTGGAGAGTTTGTTTCTCTATCTTAAAATAATGATGAAGGTTGTAGTTGAAATGTAAGAATGATGAAGTAGTATAATGATAAAGAAAGTGGAAAGCCCCTCTTTTCTACATGCTTGGCCGACCATCCATGTGAAGAGAAAGCAAGAAGAATTAATTTTCAATACAAAGTTCCCATCATGCATTAGTTAATACATATCTTTTAAGCATGCTTGAAGAACTTTCCCATATTTGTTTATTCTTCCTTCCTTAACCGGTTGCTCTTCAAAAAATAAAGTAAATATTCTTTCTTGAATTATTGAGTGGACAAAGTAATCATATTAAATTCAAAAGGATGCATAATTGGTTAAAGGTTGTATGTGAAAGGAATCTTCTTCCTATTTTATTATGGGTATGGCCGGCCAGGGATGGTGTGGGGGTGGAAATTATTTTATTTCTTGTTGCATGTGGGGAGAGTGGAAGAAAATGTGATAGTAGTGTGTATTGTAGTTACCATATCGGGTATTTTTATTTGGTGTGAATTATATATATCGACTTATGTTGCTACCGACTAATTTATTTAAATATCTTGTATGTCCCATACAGTCATTGTCTAGTCCCATCCAGTCTCGTTATATCCGTTAACTTACCTTAAGGTTATTTTTATGTGTGTTTCTAATCCCGATATTTAATGTCAATGTCTTTATTAATTCTAAGTAGAAATTTAAAATTCCACTGAAATTTCATCAACATCGCATTTGCGTTCTATTTTCATCGTTTCTACTAGCCCGTAATCTCGGGTCGTAACAAAGTAAAACCACCTTTGCAGATAAAACATTGGCATAGTAAAAAGCGTACATATTTATATCATTGGAGTGATGCTGCATGAATACGATCGCGAGATAATATAATGTGGAATATATCTAGTCTTTGCTGATATTATCTATAGGCATATTATCGTTGTATAAGCGGTTGATGAAGCATTGAAGCAATCTGCAGTGATTCGGGAAAACAGAAGCATAACTTATCATTGGCCGCCTGTTTGTGGATTGCATAACCCCGTTCAGCTGTTTCTCAGTGAGCATAACTTATCAAGTCCAATATATATATATATATATATATTGATGAAAGGAGGGGGCCTCCTGATATTATTATAAATTACCTCACTTAAGGCGGAGGAATGCCACAAATACAAAGTATGCGACTTCCAACATTACAAAGAGATAACCAACACAATACAAGTGTGCAACTTTCCTGTCTAAAATACGGAATATAACAATCGACTACTGTGGTATAAAGCCACCGGTCATGCTGAATATGATATGTCTCATTAAAACCTTGGCAATTAAAACCACCCTTGTGGATAAAATCTTGCACGAAGGGAAAAAAGTACATATTTATCCTACATGAGCCCATGTGGTCTAAACAAATACAAAAGGTTGTCCATGACTGTAGAGACGGTAACCCTGCAATTGTTGGAACACCAGTCATCCTCGGTTTTCATGCATGTAAAGCGTAAGAGAGGCCGATTAACGTCAGGATAAAAATGAAAAGCCTCAAACCAAAGAAGTTGGCAATGATCTGACACTTACTCGATCTGCCTGTATGTAAGTTAATGCAGGCAGAAACAAAAAGAGTGTGCCAATCCATGCGGAAAACATAAATCCATGTTGTGAGATGATGTACGCACCTCCCTCGCAACAAGGCCATAAACATGGAAAATGGAGCAGAAAAGTGTAATCATAAATATGAGATAAACATGACATATATAATTCTAAGGTGTGATGTAAGTATCCGGACTGCCTGCATCATAAGATGATACAAGAAGAAGACCATTGTAGAATGCCTTCCATATCAAGTGCGTAAATAGGGAGTGGACATGTCTGTGAGTAAGCATCCTCGAGCTGCCAGCGGTAACTGGCCCAAGCGACGGAACTATGTTGCGACAGATAAGCGCAAAACATACCCCTCCAAGTGATGTGCTACCGAGTTAGTTTCACGCGGTGTATAAAAAAGCGTTGAAGCCGTAATAGCCAAAAAGCGTCGCAAGCGTTGCAAATCTGCTGCCATATCCTCTATCAGTGATCACGAAGATAACATGGATGATAATTGCTGGCAGTCGGTTTCCAACACAAATCTTGAGAATCTAGAAGCATAGAAGAAACAGGTATATAAAGCTGCCTGCAACTCCGAACGAAGGGGAGGCAGATGTGGCAAAGGAAAAGCAATAGCAAAAAGTAGAACCCCCTAATCACAGACCACTGCTGCAGCTGCAGATCCAGTGCAACCTAAAGCCGCATCAACATTAATATTTAGAAGTCCAGCAGGCAGAACAAGCCATCTGATCACTGAGCACCGGTGCACTCGCATTGCCAGAGATAGTCCCACCTCAATTAATCTCAGATTGGCTGCTGCAAACCGTTATCTTGATGCCGCTTGACACCACACAAATATGTTTGAACGAATGCAATCCATCACTCTCGGCTAGCTGTATGTCTCACTGCCAAACACGACACTGCCGTGTTCTTTCCAGACGTTATAGCGAATTGCATGTGTCACAACTACACGAAGCTGACTATGCATGGAACGAGACGAAGCTTGGGACCACCAACTGGATAGATGAGCACGCAGTGAGGATCATTGTGCCAACCATGCTTCAAGGATGTAGGAGTATCGAGCCCAAATGGCGAATTTCTTCAAAAATAAGTGATATGTGTGTATGTTAGCGCGGGTGCAGAAAGGGCACATTGTTGGATATGCAACGGACCACAAGCGTAGATGTTCCGGAAGAGGGAGAGCTCGAGATATTAACTTCCACATGAATAGCTTCGACGACGCTAATATTCCATACCACCAAATATACCTATATGAACGCAACGTTAGACTTGGCTGTTGACATTCCTCATATGAACTTTTGAGCGAGAAGTGGCCATTCTGGTCCAGATACCATGAGAGACCGTCCCTGCCTTCTTGGATAAGGTCCAGACAAAATACATTAATGCGACAAATACGCTTCCAGTCAGGGGAGTCAGGTAGAATCTCACGAAAATGGCAATGCCTACCATATTTTAATCTCATAAATTGTGCCCAGATCGTTTCTGAAGTTTTGTAAGACCACCACATTTTACACTCATAAGCCCTCTGTACAGTAGTTAGAGAACGGATTACAAGTCCGCCCTTGATAGTGGGTAGGCTAATGTCCGTCCAAGATCTCCAATGATGTTGACGTTTACAGAAAAAATTAGAGATTCTCTGCTCAAAAGACACAATGACACTATGCGGTAGCGAGCGATTGCAAGCAAATGCAAGGGAGTTACCGATAAAACTAGTCGTATGCGAGTGACCTTACCCGCTACATTCAGCAGTCTAGTTGCCTAATCAGTTAAACAGGTGTCAAAATGACGCCAGAATGATGTGCAGTGGACAGTCCTACATATACCACGATGAATGGGAGCTCCAAGATACTTAAGTGGAAGAGAATACAGACGCATGCCAAGCAAGCCGGCTATTTGACTGCCAGAACGGCTGGGGCTGACAAAGACCATGCTCTTATGATAGTTAATTAATTGACCAGAAGCACGCTGGTAAGCATCGAGAAATCACGAAAATTGCCTCAGATTAGATTCAGTGGCCGAAAGAAAGACAAGTAAATCATCGGCAAAGACTAAATGAGATGGAGTGTCCACTCTGCTCTCCAGGAAGCCAGACATATAGCGTGTACCAATCAAAGCATTAAGTCCCCCGCTAAAACCTTCTGCTGCCAAAATAAATAACAAAGGAGACAACGGGTCGCCTTGTTTGACACTACGGCCAGTGCTGAAAAATCTACATGGTTTGCCATTAACCATAACTGAGCATTTCGTAGCGGATAGATTATTCATAATGATCCTAACAAAGGAGCTATCAAAACCCATCCGTAAAAGCATCCGCTGAAGATAATCCCAACTAACACGGTCAAATGCCTTGGCCATATCTAGCTTAACAATCACTCGGCCGCCTCGACTAGGTTTATCCAACATATGCACCATTTCATTGGCCATCAAAATTTTGTCAAACACTCCCCCTGCTCGGGGGATTCCCGCCTGTTCCGGTGAAATCAAGCGCAGAAATCGCATCCCAAGACGAGAGGATATTACACGCATCAGTACTATAGAGATCAAATTCATCAAACATATAGGACGGAATTCAGCAAAGAAGCAGGGGAATCAACTTTTGGATTAACGTGATTAAAGAAGTTATTATAGTTGTTGGGACTGGGATGCCCAAAAACAACTCGTGCACTACTTTCAACACATCAACTTTATTATCTCCCAACGATGTCTATAAAATCTACCATGAGAACCATCGGGACCTGCAACACTATCCGGACTGAGATGTTGTCTTTACATCAGCTAGCTACGGCATTGCAAGTAAAAAGATGTTGTCTTCAGAAGTCACCTGTGTTGCAATATGTTGCAGAATTGCTTCATAATCTGATGTTGGAGACTCAGCAAAAAGATCCGAATAAAATCTGACTGCCTCAGCCTTTATAGCTTCTTCATATAAACATGTCTCGCCCGAGCTTTCCACAATACCAGAGATATTCTGCTTGCGTCGACGTTCCTTAACCAGCGCGTGATAATACGCCGTATTGGCATCCCCTTCCTATAGCAATTTCATTCTAGCCTTTTGTTTCCAAAACGGACAAACTCAGGTTTGGCCGCATAAGTCTGCTTTAGCAGCATGATAAGCCTTGCAGGCTTCCACTGTGGGGGGTAGTATCATATTGGGCTTCTGTTTTAACCACCCTGCTGTCTGCGCCAGCCTCCAAATCAAAAACATTGCCAAAAACGGTATTATTCCAAACACAAAGATCTTTTTAAGTCGATGCAGCTTATTATACCAACCATGCATATCGCCAACTATAGGATAGGAGTTCCAAGAATGGCGGAAAAAATTCATAAAAGTCATTATGTGTAAGCCAAAGCTCTAAAAATCGGAATGAAACGAGGACCCTCCAGTGAAGACACCTGGCTAGTGAGTAATAACGGAGAGTGGTGCGTAGAAGTCCGATTTAAGTGTTGGACCAATAAAGCATCAAACAAGGCATAAAAATCCATAGTGCAAAAGAGGCGATCAAGGCGACGACAAACTTGACCCAGACCCCAACCATCCGGCCATGTGTATGGCTATCTCTGATAAGGAATCCCAAGCAAAGCTGTATCATTGACCTAACGATTGAAGTCCTCTAATTTCCGCAGAGTGGGTACAGATAAACTTCGATATTCTTCCAACGGAAGGAATGTGTTGAAATCACCCCCTCACAATTCAAAGGTCCGAAATCAATGTCGAGAAAGACAATAAATCATTCCAGAATGGACGTTGGGCTGCGATAGTGTGAGGATCATACACAGCAGTCTGCCAAAATGCCTTGCCCAAAGGGATCCACTGAAACCAAAGGGAGAGATTGCGGATGCCGTCAAAACAATCTAAACAATCTGCAGAAGAACAAGCTTGTGAAAATCAAAGTTGAAGACGATACTGGGTTAATATGCGACTTGGCTGCATGGGTTCTAGCAAAACTCGTAGATGAATATGATGATTGCGAATTAAATATTGAAGACGAGACATAGACGTACGCATACCATGTACATTCCAAGATAGTTAATTCATTGAGTAGAGGAGGGTAACCAAGCTAGAGCATGAGCGAGTAATACGGTCTGAAGGAGGAGGGCGAGACATATCTTTCTTCTTTGTGCGTAGGCATTTTGTGCCACCCTCTATATTATCCTGATGTAGTGTGTGATCCACCGCGTCATCCGTGTTTTCCTTCGTTTCAGGATTATCAAACTGCACCATTGCTGCAACATCTCCAACGGATTCCTCCCGCTCTAATGGATCAATATGAAAGGATTGAATCCGACCTTGCAGCTCCTGGGATTGCTGACGCCAAACCGGAGGATCCAGTTGATGATCCCGTGGCTCTCCTAAGTCTAAGGCAAGATCATTGGTTTTCGCATCCAAGCACAACTCTATCGGAATTTTCTCGTAGTTATCTGAACGCAGCATAGCAATGTCTTGGACTGTAGGAATATTCTGAATAAGATCAATAGATTGAGGCCCCATTGGTGATGGAGGGCGCTCGTGTGAGGGAATAGTGGTCGAAGGAGCCGCATCATCGTGCATGGCTAAGTCTGGCTACACCATCATTCTTTGCCTCCTATATTATCTTGTTATCCTTGTAGGGCGTCCAACGCTATTTAGCAGGCGGGTGGTTTAGCAGGCATTGAAGCGACCTTGGGCCGATCAGACGTAGAGACCAGAATAACAGGCGCTTGAAGCTGGCAATTCTTTGAAGTGTGACCTAGCGTGTGACAGGCCGCACAATATTCTGGCTTATCCTCATATTCCACAGATTGAAAGAAGTGAAAATCTGCACTTTGAATAAACACCTTGGCAGGCAAATCTTTGGATACATGAATCTCAACACATATTCTTGCCACAGAAGGCCGCAAGAGGTTTGTGGTTGCATTATTTGCCTTTAACGGAGTCCAGATCATGCGGGCAATGTCAAATAAGGGTTTTGTCTTATGAAAATATATGGGTAGCCCTGGCAGGGAGACCTTAACCAGAACTACTGGGACATCCCCTTTGGGGTAAAAATCGTAGGACCATTTAGTGATCCGCATATGAAAACCAAGCACATTCTAAGAACGTCATGATAAATGGCAGATATAATCCGTTTCTTGATCAAACACAATGAGGATATGTTTTGTATCAATAAGAGTGATCTTGAAGCCACAAGAAAGCTTACTTTTTCCAACTAAGAACGAATCCCCTCCAATTTTGGCCATTGATTCAAAAAAGTCGCCACCAGCGAGAATTTGAATGAGGCCGTTAAATTCGTAATATCATCCAGCAAAAAAGAGATTGTCGTGACTCCTTTGTATCCATATATCGGGCATGGTGGCTGCAGTGGTTTGGCACTCAAAACCACTGCAGCGAATGAGCGATGTTCCATTTGAGACTAGATCGGAGAAGAATGCGACAACAAATGCGGATTGTAATGGGAAGATCGCAGAAGAAGGCCGCCTACGGTGAGCCATCAGTATGCGGCAAGAGCAAGGAGGGAAGAAAGCGCCGTCATTTTTTTCCTTTAGAATTATCTTTCTATGCCATATATTTATATATATGTCATATCTGTTCGATGCCATATATTGTGGACGTCATATCTGTTCGATGCCCATATTTACTCCGCATAAATTTTGTCACAAAGATGAAGTTGTTTGATACCGCCACCATAGCTTGCACTCATAGGCTTTCTGCAAATTGGATAAATTTCGAATGCCCAATCCCCCTTCTTCCTTTGAAGTGCAGAATGCTGTCCAGGCCCTCCAATGATGCCCGTTGCCCCATAGAAAATTCGACATTTTCCTATTAACTCAGTAATAACACTCGATGGTAGTTTTGCCTGCTGCCATGATATGAAGTGGCAATGTAGACATGACCGATCGAATAAGGGCTAGTCTGCCAGCCATGCTTAATAACTTTTGCGACCATCCTACTAGACGAGAATCAAAATGGGCCAACAGGAAAGATCAATATTACGATCGATGATCCCTTTGAATAGATAAGAGCCCAAGTACTTAATCGGTAGTTCTGCTATTCGCATATGTAAAAGGGATTCAATGCAAGTCAGCGATACACCATCACTAGGCACCAACAGACTTTTATGATAGTTGACTAGTTGGCCTGATGCTCTTTGGTATTGTTCCAGAAATAATTTGAAATGCCGCAAATTATCAATGGAACCATTTTAGAATACTAATAAATCATCTGCGAAACCAAGATGGGAGACTACCTCCAATCTTCCGCCTTGAAAGCCTCTCAAGAATCCTGTTTGAAACAAAGCGTTAATACCTCATGAAAATCCCTCTGAAGCCAATATAAATAGCAATGGTGATAACGGATCACCCTGTTTGACCCCTCTTGTCGGCGCAAAAAAAAAACCACATGGCTTTCTGTTTATCAATACTGAACAATGAGTAGCTGACAGATTATTCATAATGAGACGAATAAATCTAGAATGAAAACCAAAGGCGTGAAGGTGCTTTTCCAAATATTGCCACGAGACACGATCAAATGCCTTGGCCATGTCAAGTTTGATCATAACCTGTCCCCCTCGACACTTTCGATGTAGTATATGAACCATTCTTTTGAAAATAATACTTGCTCCGAAATTCCCCTCTTGTTCCAAAGAAATTCAGCCTAGTCAACAGATTACTTAAACGGCTGGCAATAATACATGTGACCACTTTAGACAAAAAATTTGTCAAACAAATAGGGAGATAATCCGCAAAGGTATCTGGATTTTCATTTTTCGGTATTAAACATAATAAGGAGGCAGCCATCGATTTGGGTATTTTAATTGCCCAGGAAGAACTCTTGCATCGCCAATAGAACATCTAGTTGAATTACATCCCAAAGCGTCTGTAGAATGAACCAGGAAAGCCATCTGGGCCCGGTGCACTGGACGGACTTAGTTGCCAAACTGCGTCTTTCACTTCATTCATCTGCGGTAACTCTAACAAGAAATCATTCTCAGCTGACGTTAAAACTGATGGAATATATTGCAACAATAAGTCATGATCAGCAGTCTCTTCCTCTGTAAAAAGTCATCGAAAGAAATGTACTGCCTCCTCTAGTATAGCAGGTTCAATCACACATTGTTCCATCAGCCTTGCGTATGGATAATATAGATTGACGTTGTCTTCTAATCTAACTAGTCGATGATAATAAGATGTATTGGAATCTCCCTCTTTAAGCCACTTGACATTAGCCTTTTGTTTCCAGTAAATATGCACCCGACGTTGTAGCCATGATAAGATTCGCTTTGGCCCGATGGTTAGGCTGCCCTTGTGTCCTCCGAGGGAGATGCATCATATGTTTTTTCTGTGCTAACAGTTTCCTCTTCAGCTGCTTGCAGATCCATGAAGATATTTCAAAAGATACTTCGATTCCATGTTCTAAGATCTAATTTTAGACGACGGAGCTTATCGTAGCAGCCATACATACCCCCCACTGTTGGGTAAGATTTCCATTTGTATTGTAGAGATATATTCTGCACCCCTTGTCTCACATCTAATAATGAATGAAGGAAGATCTCCACAACACCCAGATTGTAGAATCATCTGAAGAGTAAGCGTCGGAGAAGCCTAATTGCAAGCGATAATGTTCCAAACGCAATTGTCTGAGAATTGGTTCAATGATCACCAAGACATGTATCCTATGTTGCCGAATTAAAGAATGCAATCTAACTATAGAGGTTTGAATACCTCTTAATTCCACAGTAGGACATTCATTGATCAGATTCTAATGCCGAGCTTGATGAACGTTGTGCTGCTGCTCGCATAACAATTGATGTGGAAGGTCCAGCAGGCATATCACTTTTCGTTCGGTGCGGACGACGCTTACGGACCTTAAATAAATTATCTATTGCAAGTGTAACCTCCGGGTGTGTAACATTTGGATTTCCATCCTCTGCAGGTGTTAGTTGATAGCACCCTAGCAGCTTCTAACACAGCAGATCTCAACTCCATCTCATCAACCTGAGCATCATCATGTATTTCAGAGTCTGAAGTTGGCAACAGAGTAGGGTCAGATTCCTGTATCTGAGAAGGTGTTAATGTCGCTGAGGAGCAATTCAATTGCTTTAAGTCTTGATAATTGGAAATGTTATTTATCAGTTGTTGTTGAACCTCAGTGTCATCTGGTAGACAACCCACTGGTGTCGATGGAGAGTCATCTAGTATTACCTGGGTATGGTCTTGCTGCACGAGTGGATCAGCAGGCACATCCTCTACCATTTCAAGTTGTTGTGGCATTGTAACATCCCGTGGCTCTATTGTAATTTGAGTATTTGGTTGGATCATGTAAGTTTTAGTGTTGTTGGTTGTCTTTTTTGGTGTTTATCTTTGTGCAGGTTGTGGGCCAGAAGTTGTTCTTGCAGTATTGGCGGTAGGCAGCAGGGACTCCGATTGTTGATCTCGCCTACAGGATGAAGCTGAGTGTCCAAGAATGCGACATGTTGCACAGTACATTGGTAAATTCTCATACTCAACAGATGAAAGAAAGAATAATCATCGCTCTGTATGTATAAACGCTGAGGAAGCTCTTTGGAAACATCAATTTCAATACAAATGCGCGCTACAATACAAATATAACACAATATCGGCTTGCATTCTTCTGTTGCGAGGCTATTCGATGGATGGTCAACGACAGTCATCTTTCGTCTACAAGAATTTCCAGCTATCACGCAGGACATCCGTATTGTTTATATAGTCTAGCGTTAGATAAACATTTGGTTGTGTCGCTGTCACAAATTTTAATTGTATTTATTTTATTGTTTTGCATAGTTTGGGAGAGTCTCCTGCCATAGAAATATGATTTATGTAACCATGGTATTCCTCTGCCACAAGTGAGGGTATTAATTAATAAAATACCTGGATGGTACCGACTGTCCTTTACCTAAAAAATATATATTGGATAAAGACGGGCGCGGTACCGTCGAGTGTTTATTAATATTAACCCTCACTTGTGGGAGAGGAATATCGTGGTTACATTTGTAGTGCTAATATGACGGGAGCCTTTCCCAAAAGAATGTTTGCAATAATAATGTGAAAATAAACGATTAATAATAGGAGTTATGCACATATGAACGGGGGGTGCTTGTGGGGGAGGTGTGCCACGACGAAATAAGGAGATGAAAGGCCGTTTTGCGTTGGATGCTAGAGCTAAATAAATTCTTCTGATTCACAGGTCTGTGTGATGGCAGTGTAAGCAGCTTGAGTGCAGCGATTTGTAAGTAGAAGGCCACTCCTAAATGTCAGAAACAATGAAAGACGAGGTTAAATGTGTGATAAACATAAGTGTAAAAATGAGCTGTAATAGAAAATGGAGAGGTACGTACCGCCATTACCTTGGCCATTAACGGACCAAGGTAACAATGATCCAAATTGTGCCAACCCATGGGGAAACCTCAAGTTTTCAAATGTTCATGAATGAATACCTCAGAAAGAAGCAAAAATATATCAGTGAACAGTGAAACATATATAATCGCAGATGTGTGGACAGGAAAAAAGTGCATACCCATGTTGCCCGTAGCCAAAAGAATGTGGGCAACAACTAACAAAGATCACCAACACGAATGGGAGACTTATGGCGGCTAAGCTCCATGATGGGTATAGAGACTCGGATGACGAAAAAAGGCAATGTTGAATTTGTCAGTATGACACCACAAATATGGGTGGGTAGCGATGTATAGGTGTCATATGATGTCAAGATCTGAGTGTTGAGAGCATCTTGTGCAAGAAGATGGGCAGGCATGTTATTCTCTCTCGACGTATAAAGAAGCGACGATGAGAGTGTGTGAAAGATAGTACACAAGCACAATCAATAAGGAGCCAATGTGGAAGTAGATGTTGCAAGAACGTATAATAATTCGGTGCAATCAACCTCAACAATTAAGCTTCCATAATGTGGAATGTAATGTAAAGCCGCCGGTAAAGCTGCCTAAGCTTCAACGCGCAATGGTAGGTCTAGACGAAGTGGAAAGGATATGCCATGAATAAAAGCACCCGTGGAGTCACAAAGGATTACGTCCCCACATGCCAATGACTGTCCTACTGTTGCATTTGTATTTAATTTGAGGCGACTAGGCGGTGGAGGAGCCCATCTTATAATGCGCTGCCGGTCAGTCCGTAGGGGAGGAGATAGTCGAGCTAGAACAAGCTGTGGCACAGTAGATGCTATTTTTGTACCAGACATCGAGGAAGCCCATGTATACAAATCAATACAGATAGATCGGATAACTAGGCAAGGAGCACATGAAGCATTGTCAAATGTAATCGATGTATATAATTTCCAAATATTTCACAATATCACCCCAGTAAAAATAAGATGCATGGCAGCCAGGAAAGATGATGGGACAGAGCACCAGATAAGTATCAAGTAAGTCCTCCATGATCCAACTGTGAATGGAGGTATGTCCAGCAAAGGAGTAAAATATGGCCAGATCATACGTACCTCTGGACAGGTAAAGAATAGGTGCAATGCGCCATCTGTAAGACAAAAAGGGCAGCGCGAAGGAAAAGCCTGAGTGAGCTTAAGAAGATTTTCTTGCAGCGGAAGGGCACGGTGGTGTAGTCGCCATAGAAAGAGTTGTATAGCCCGCCTTTGAGAGCAGTCCATATAAAGGTATGCGAAAATAGAGTAGGTCGAGATGGGGGGATTACATTGTAAGCGGTTTGCAGAGTGAATTTGTCGGTTGGGGTCAGCCAGGCTGGTGGAGTGGATTGTGCAGCGATGGTCGTACATAAGTCATGTATAGCACAAATATGCTTCTAGCCGGGAGATCCATATAGGTGTGGCTGAAATTCAGGGCGTGTTCCATAATGAGCTCGCATATATCTCCCTCATAATGCATCACTATAGTGAAAGGAGTGCCAGATTTTGTTGGAGAAAGCATGTTGTGCAGCAGTCAAGTCGCGAATGCCCAAACCTCCTTCATGTGTAGGTAAAGCAAGTCGTGACCTGTAACCCAATGATGGCGACCCGGGCCCCAAACGATATTGGCGAAGCGGGTCTCGAGGTCCCAAACAACCCCATGAGGGAGTCTTGCTCCAGCCATAATGTGCAGCGGAAGAGAAGACAATACAAATTTAGTAAGTATAATCCTGCCTGGTGCCCCAAGAGCTTCCGTTGGCAACTGCTAAGGCGTCTGTCAACATGTGAGAGGAGGTCCACGCAATGTTGTGTTTGTGTAATGCCTTTATGCAAAGAGGATCCCAAATATTTCAATGGTAGTGAAGATTGTCGCATGTGTAAACAAGATAGCAATTCACGCCGTCTAGCGCCTAAAATAGCCAAAGAGAAGACCACACTACTTTTATGATAATTGATTGCTTGACCAGAGGTACTCTCATAGTCCGTAAGGAAAGCCTTTATGTGTTACATGTTTCGGGTATTGGCCGCAACAAAAGAAGAAGGTCATCCGCATAAGATAAATGTGATAACTAGAGGAATCTGACCGAGAGAGAATGGTTGAATGTATCCTCGGTCAATGTGACATTGCAATGGCCGCGTTAATACTTCTGCCACTATTATAAAGAGTAATAGAGATAGAAGATATCCTTACTTGACCACGAGATGGCTGAAAGAAACCACTTGGTACGCCATTAATTAAAATCGAGAAATATGTGCTGCGGAGATGGTTAAGTACAAGCTTGATAAAGAAAAATATGAGAATCCAAATCGGGCAGGAACTAGTTGTAGGAAACGCCAGCTGACTCTGTCGAATGCTTTAGCAAGGTCAAGTTTAATAACACAATTTGATGATCGCTGAGAGTGATCATGCCAGAAAATCATTTCGTTGGCAAGCAACACATGCTCAGATATGCTTTTACCTTTTTGGACTCCTGCCTGCTCTGAAGAGATAATTAAAGGCAATATTCGGTTCATCCTTGTGGCCAGTATACGAGTCTGAATCTTGCTAAAAAAAAGTACACAAAATAATGGGTCGATAATTAGTGAAAGGCGATGGAAAGGAATTATTTGGCAGAAGAACAATCAATGTATGGGCGGGAGACTTCAAAAGTGGAAATCCCAGGAAAAACTCTTGAATAGCCTTGTAGACTTCTGTATGTACAATTTCCCAACATGTACGATAGAAACAACCGTTATAACCAACTGGTTCCGCTGCACCTTAGGGATCTAGTTCCCAAACTGCAGCCCGAACCTCTTTCTCAGTGGGCATAACAACGAGATAAGCATTATTAGACTGATTAAGTATATGAGGTATCGCATTAAGTAAATCTGGACTGTCCAGCATGGGATGAGCGAGTATATATATTCATATAAATGTCAACAGCGGCCTGCTAAATTTCAGATTGTGTATGACATAATGTGCCGTCCTCTTGGGTAACTTGGTGGATATATTGCTGCCGATGGCGATCACGAACCACTGCATGATGCCTCCCCTTCCTTCAACCATTTCACTCATGCCTTTTGCTCAAGTAGGAAGTGTCTTGAGTGCAGGCTTGGCGGTAGGCTTCCTGCGCTTCGTGATAGGCTTGGCGAGTATCATCACCGGGCTAGTATCATACGCTACCTCATCCTGTTGTACAAGGGGTTCTGTGTATTCAACCTTCTAGAATATGTTACCAAATATTTCCTTATTCCAGAGTGAGAGATCCCGCTTTAGCAGCCGAAGCTTGGTGCAAAAAACATTCATGCCTCCTGAGTAGGATAGGTGTCCCATTTTTGTTTAACAAAAGAGAGAAATTGAGAGTGGGAAGTCCATACCGAAAGAAATCTAAATTGACGTTGTGTAGCAGCTACTTGAGAATGGCAGTGAAGTAGTAAAGGACAGTTATCAGATGTGACACGACTTAAGTGAGTGAGCTTGATATATGGAAATAGGTTGTAAAAAGTAGCATTACAGATACCAAGTCTAGATGACGCTAAACACGGCCTAATCCTCGACCACCCATCCAAGTGAATCGTGTGCCCACATGAGGTATGATATGCCATGCAAGATGATCAACAGTATCAATAAAATTTGCTATGGAAGAGAATGTTGGACGAGCCGTCCCTTCGTGATCATCAAGTGTAAGAAATGTATTAAAATCCCCTACAATTAACCTGGATCCATAAAAGAGACACCAAATGCTTTAATATCCAACCATAATACTCGATGGTCAGCAACTGTATGGCATGCATATACACAAGTATTCCAAAAGCCTAAGTTGGAGGCGGTAAGGCGCAATTGAAGATATGAGGCTTGCGCTCCTAGGCGGACCTCTTGTAAGTCCAAAATATCACTTTGCCAGAAACACCACATATGATCTTCACATAAATAGAAACAAGATGAATAGCCAAGTTGTATCTTAGCACGTTGCAACCGGGTTCCAGACTGCTATGGCTCAATAATAACTAAGAAAGCAACTAAGTGTTGATGTAATAATAAACGTAATCTATCTAATGAGGTTCTCAAACCTCTAATATTCCAAACTAAAAGATGCATTAAGACTATTGAGAGGAAGAGTGCAATGAGCGGATCAAACTACAAGCAGTGACCTGACGAGGAGGACGCGATACCTTTGAGGCAGGGCGGTGGTGAAGTTCTTGATATGCATAACAAAGCTCTGAGCGTCTATCACAGAGGGCGGTTGAAGGAGATGATGAAGTAATATCTCATCTGGTAAAGGGTGGAAGAAGCGTGACATACGACGTGAGATATTTTCTGAAGCCTCCTAAAAAGTGTTGTGGATTTCAGAAATCGGTGGTGGGAGAAGGGCGGATAGGATGAAGATATGCCTCAATGTCGGAATGGCCACGTATCATGTCCATCATGTGGCTTTGTGTCAGCTGCAATCATTTGTAACACGACCCAAAAGGTCTAAATTCTAAGAATGTGTGGGGCATGTATTTAATCTGCTGGCTCTTGAACAATAGTCGTTGGCAAGGTATCCGGAGGAAAAAGACGATGAAGCTGGGGCTAGCTGAGATGTCTTAGTCCATTGATATGAGGAGTCTCTGATTGAAGTTGTTTAGTTTGCATTATGTCAGGCTGATTAGCTGCTGGTTTTCTTTCTAAATCTTTTGTGTGGGCACAGCAGGGCGGATCAATAGGAGTGTCCCGATGGGAAGTTGCATGTTTTATGTCTCAATATACAACAAGTGCAACAAAATGGCGGGACATCTTCATAAATAATAGATCGAAAGAAATCATGTGATCGATTTTGTATATGCAATTTTAAGGGTAGTTCTTTCGAGACATCAACCTCAATGCACACACGCGCAACCGAAAGACGAAGAAGTTTTTGCGTGGCAGTGTCCAATCGGATTGGAGAACCAAGCATAGATACGATAGCAAACAATGAAGATTGTTGATGTAAATATACCAGAAGTGATGGCAGTGAAATCCAAACAGGGACTATACGTGCATCATACCTTGGATCAAAATCATAAGTGTATTTGGTGATGCGCATAAGATAGCCGAGAATTGTCCAAGTGCGTCGGCAAAAGCACCGACTATAATCCTTTTCTTGCTCAAATCTGATGAGGACTTGGGACTTGTCAAGAAGTCCAAGAGAGACCGATCCTGTGAACCCGATACGGTCGAACGCCATTGCCGCCATTGCCGGCCTGCCGTGCCAAAAAGATCCGACAAGGGCGTATTGGAATGGAGCGATCAAGACATCCACTTCATCGTCAGAGAATCAAATAGATGGAAAACCCTTGTTGCGAGAAGGTTGCTTGGGGCAAATCGTCGGGGGGGGGGGGGATAATCACCACAGAGTACATCGGCAAAGGCCACCGTGCCTGCCGGGCGGTGGCAGCATCATGATCGATTTCGATGATTGCTGGAGCCGTTACAGAAATTGCCAGCCGCTGCAAGAGCTTTATATTTATATATATACATATATATATACATATATATATATACCCCTATATATATACATATATACATAATTATATATATATAATATTCATATATATATATATGAAGGAAAAAAGATGCTGCCCTCTCCAGCGCTCCCATGGCGATCTGCGTAGCCGCCGTCGCTGCTTTCTTCGATCGCCACCTTTGCCTTCCACACCCTTCTTCGATCTCCACCACCTTCTTCCAGCTTCTCTGCTATCGCCCGCAATCACATGGCAGCCTCTTCAGCTGCAATACCAGCAGCCGCGGTAGCGGCAATGCATCCTCCTCCCACGCGATCCTTCGCATCGTTGTTCAGATCCACGGTAGAGCCGATCAAACCGAGGGATATCCAAAAATATAAGGGCAGCCCTATGATCACCTTCACCGATGAAGAAATTCACTCATTAGCCGCACCATATCGATTCACATTAGTGGAAACGTTTTGGTATGGACGGCCACCCTTAGCAACGATTCGAGCCACCATCGACCGGATTGGATTCAAAGGAGCAGTAAAGGTCGGACTTTTAGACGCAATGCACATCATTCTCCATTTCGATCAAGAGGAAGACTACATCCGGTGTTTCTCAACAAGAGGCTGGATCATTTCTGGTAAGCAGATGAGAATCACCAAATGGACCTCGGAGTATGATCCGCAATCGAGGTGCCAGTTGTTCCAATCTAGGTGTCATTCCCGGGTCTTCCCATACACATGCATCGTAGAGATGCTAACTTTCAAGTGGCGGCTATGTTAGGATAACCGCTGAAATTAGATACAGCCACATCCACGATGAATCGTCCTTCTGTAGCGCACGTATGCATTGAACTGGATGTTTCTAAGGAGCTCCCTCATCGAGTATTCATCCAGACATCCTCTCGGGTTATAATGCAAAATGTTGAGTACGAGGATTTGCCAAAATATTGCGAACAATGTTATCGATTGGGCCATGTCACTGCTGACCGCCGCAAACACGCTTCAAAGCAGTCGACAGCAACAGGTGATAAGCCGACGGCTAAACAGACCGCAAACCTTAAACAGCCTGTGGACAAAGCTGAAAATCAACGTTGGACACCAAAAAAGTTAGGACCTTCAAACGAAGTATATCAACATGAATTTTATGATCCACATTCAGATGCCGAGCTGCTCACTCACAGCCCATGACACAAGCACCTGAAATAATGATCCCACCATCACCGGACATGGCTGCAGCCCCAGAATTTACCGATGTCCAGGACATTTCCAGACTTAAAGGGGTTGATGATTGTATAGTGTGAGATATCCCGGGGAAACTGAAACTGGATCTTATTCGGATAATGAATTAGACCCTCCTCTGCAGGAGAACAGACTGGATGAGCTTGATTGATTAGAACTATGCAGAACACATTGCCCATACCATGGAGGCCATTTATGTTGATACTCATGCTAATGAATAGGCAATGGTGAACCCTCCTGATACACAGCCGTCTCAGGGGCCAAGAATTTTACGACAGGCTCATGATAATCCCACATCTCCGCGAATAACAAGGTTACGTGCCGCCCACCTCTCAAATTCTTTTGATGTTTTGTCACAATGAAGATACTATTATGGAACGTTCATGGCATTCGTACATTTTACTCGATTGTTATCACTAACTCGAAAATATAACATACATGCTTTAATTTCATTGAGCCAAAACTTAGACCCACAGCATTAATATCTTATCACTGCAACTGGGGTTTCTCAAAATCGCTTTCCTGCTTGTAATGATCAACTTTGGATTTTTTGGAAGGAATCTATCTTGAGTCGGAAGGCGGAACAGCATGGACACCAACATCACTCAATAAAGCTTCGGTGGCTTGCCACTGGAGATTACTTTTGGCTGACAGCAATATATGGGTGCCATTCTATTTTAGAGCGCTGTATATTATGGGAACAATTGGAGCATTTTCACGTTGAAAATTCAATACCATGGTTACTAGGAGGAGACTACAAAACTTTCAGAACTTTGGAAGAGCATCGTGGCAGATCCCGACCTTCACTGCGCACTCTGCAGGACTTCAATGATTTTATCCAACGTGTCATTTGCAGGAGGTTCCTTATCAAGGCTCAGATTTCACCTGGTCAGATGGACGTGGCTTAGGCCGTGTGTGTCGACGCCTTGATCGTTTTTTGACATCATTATCCTTTTCGGATTTATTCCAATTATGCAAGTACAACATCTCTCACGAGCTACTTCTGATCATGCCCCGTTATTTTTGACATGCGACATCGAAGGTCAAAGAGCTCCATCGGTCTTTCGCTATCTAGATGTTTGGGGAAACTCATGCAGACTTCCATGATTTCGTCACCCATAGATGGCAAACATATCCAACTGTTGGGGGCATGTGGGGACTACACAAAAAATTATCTCTTTACGGCGAGATCTAAAGGAGTGGAATAAAGATACATTTGGCAATATCTTGATGCAGTATCCCATGCGGAAGCGTTGGTGAAAAACCGCAAAAATCCAACACGAAGAGGCTCCTACGGAAATCACGCGAACCTTATATCATCAAAGACTCGCAGAACTCAAAATTGCTCAAAATCGCGTCTTTCTTTTTTGGAAACAGAAAGCAAATGTTAAGTGGCTGAAAGAAGGTGACGCAAACACATAATTTTTCCACCAGACTGTCAAAGATAAACGTTGTAGACAGAACATTCGGCGAATTTTATCGTCTGAGGGGACAGAATACACCCAGCCGAATGATATTGCATCTGAAGCTATTCGGTATTTTTCAAAACTGTTTGCAGAAGAATCAGTCTCTGATTGTGATGACATACTACAGTATATTCCAACATTGTTTGATTCAAACGATAATATTATGTTACAAGCGATTCCAACACTAACCAAGGTGAAGATGTCGGTTTTGGGATCTCAGTCCCACAAGTGCAGCGGGGACCTGATGGTTACCCAGGGTCTTTTTATCGGAAATTCTGGAATATCAAATATGTGCTCAACACCATCCCAACTCATCTTATAGCCAGCTCCAAGCTCCCAAAAGTGGTGGTTAATATTCTACGTCGCAAAATTGCAGTTTTTCTTTAGAAAGGAGGGCATCACTGCCAATCTTGGCCCTCAGTATGTCGTGCGGTTGAAGTTGGTGGTCTTGGAATTCGTAGCCTTTCAAATGTTCAAAAATCATATGATTGCCAACTTTGGTGGAAATACTTTCAATCAAACACAATATGATCTGAATTCAGCAGAGTCAAGTATGGCCAACATTCCTCCATCTATTCATACATTTATGACTCATATACATGGAAGCGAATTTGTAAAATAAACGCATATATGGAGTTACATACTACTAAGACACATGATATGCTCCATTGGATCCCGGATTCAAATGGAAAATTTTCTATACGTTCAACCTACTCACAAATCGCAGCCCAAGAACCAAGCAAAGTCGAATACCGTTACATTTGGTGGAAAGCTTCACATCCAGGGCAAAAAAATTTCCTATGGCGACTATGGAACAACTCGCTACCGATGGTAAACAATTTGCGCCGCTGGCTTATCTCAATGCCATCGCAGTGTATTTTTTGTCGACAACAACACGATCATCAAGACCATGTCTTTCTGCATTGTTCAAAAATACGACCTCTATGGATGAATATGTCAATCACATTCTCGGGTCCAATGCCACAATCAAGCACAATCAAAGCACATCTCTTACGTTA
>AP025045.1:17980730-18239297 GCA_036186865.1 Eustoma russellianum
GTCTACCTCATCTAGTTCAACAACAATATTCGCCACCAATCCGATCAAGGCGTTTGACCATAGTCCATTGGCAATTTCCACCATCGGAAAAGCCAAAACTAAATATTGATGCATCAGTTGGACAGCGACTAGCAGCGGGCGCAGCGATTTTGCGCTCGTCCCATGGTCACTTCATATCGACTATTTGCTTTGCACTACCTTTGATGACTCCATTGCGAGCAGAACTGTAAACCATGACATATGCGTTGATTTACTACGCACAACAACATCGTAGCCTTATTGTAGAATTCGATTGCCAAATGATGGTATCACTTCTGGCGGAAACTCGGACAACAACAGGCTTATTATCCACGAATATTGCTCGTGCTAAACATTTTCTCAGTCTCAACCTTACAACCCTACAATACTGCCCCTGTGAAGCGAACTCTGCAGCACACAGATTAGCTCGATATGGTTTTAGAACGGCAGGCTTACGCACTTTCGTCTCTAATCAATCACTTCCCAGTGAAGTACGTGGTGCTTTACTCATGGATCTTCAGCTACCGGCCCTTCGTCATTGAAAAATGCTGCATGCTACATTAGCTTTATCCCCTTGTCGTTGCCTGTGTTATTGTGCACAGGAAACGCTGGTGCGTTCTCCTACTATGTGTTACTTCATTATATCCGTGCTGCTCCACATTCTATTTTAATATAAATTTCTTTGTCTGATGCCTGTGTTTCTTTTGTTATGGTTGACAACAATGATCATTTCGTTGATGAGGATATTCATACACGCCAGAGTCCCATGCCAGTATAACCGGAAGGTGTCATTCGGGAGCAACCATAAGCTGTCGTCGCCCTGGCTTGAATTCAGCCAGGGCGACTGGGGTATGCATTTTGTTATTACTTATGTAATCATTTCTTCCTTCATTGCCATGGTGATAACTGCTTCATTGCTTTTCCATGAGGTACATCACAACGTGGATCCAACTGTACCATTATCGACTTCAAGAGATCGACCGCTCCATCGGAACAGTAGCGTTTTCTGCACAGCCATTGCGATGATGCCTTCATGTTTCCATAGCTTTTGTATCAATGACAACCGTATAAATATGTACGCTTTTTTTCTTCGCCAAGTGGTTTTATCCACAAGGGTGGTTTTACTTGGGAAGATTTTAATGCGGCATATCATATACGACTAGAGATACATCATTATACGAATTCTATTTCATTTATTTTCATACGATGACGCTTGTAAATGATGTTTGTAATATGGTTTTCCTCTGCCTTAAGTGAGGCTTTTCAATAAATAAATTCTTCAAAAAAAATATATATGAAGGCACAACAACATGAAACGCTCTCTTCCACCGGTTTGCCCTACTATCGTCTTCCGCGAATAACCACCAGCCATGCAGCCGCCGGGCCTTTCGGCCCTGACCCACGCTCCTTCCTGTCGGTTCTCACCGGCGGGCCATCTGCAGAACCGCCTGCCATCAATCCAAATTCTCCTCAGCGTTTTAAGGGATATCCATCAATTATATTTGAAGAGGAGAAGGTATCTACACTTCTTTCGCCGTTTCGATATACATTGGTCGAATCATTTTGGAACGGCCGCCCGGGTATGGTTGCATTGCAGAAAACACTTGATCGCATCGGATTTGCAGGGCAAGTTCATGCAGGTTTGTTAAACAAAGCTCATGTTTTTTACGTTTTCGAGAAAGAAGAAGATTACAATAGATGTCTTTGTCGTCGATCATGGAATATTTTGGGCTATCATATGCGTATCACCAAATATACTTATGCTTTTGATCCGAGATGTGATGCGCCAATCGTGCCAGTTTTGGTTATCTTTGCCTGGTTTGCCTGTATATCTCCACACACAATCATCTTTATTTGTAATTGCCTCAATGGTTGGAACGCCTATCCGATCAGATGCAGCCACACAAAAAATATTGCGTCCATCTGTAGCGAGAGTTTGTGTAGAGGTAGATGTTTCAAAGGAGTTATCATCAAAGCTACATATTCAGTGTGTAGATCATCATCATTTTCAAACAGTCGTGTATGAAGATGTGCCATTATATTGTGACAAATGGGGTTTTTTGGGCCATAATAAGGATAGCCATGGGAAGCAATCCATCCAGACGGATGTCCCAGTGTCAGAAAAGCAATGGCGGCGAAAACAAAAAGAAGTGCAGCCCCAGACATCATGTGCAGATCCAGAAAAAATCCATATTTTGAACTCAAAGGATAAACAACCCATGATATCGTATGAATCTCCACAAATACTTTCTGCACATACAAGTGGCCATAACCAACCTTCAGATTCCATTCCAGCCTCACCAGCCATACGTATTCCTGCACCACCAGAAGATTCCATCCCCACCAACATTCAAGATCTGGAAATATTAGGCCGTTCTATGGAAGATGCATCAGTAGAAGATTGTGTGCCGCAGGCTGATCAGCAACTTTTGCAGCCAGTTTCTGATACTGAGGTGGCAACAATTTTCAATAGTCAAAATTAACCAATGCAGCCTCATGATCTTAGGCAGGAATATAGTACCATCTCAAATTTATGGGGACATAAGTTAAAGCATCGACAGGATTTCACATCGGATGAGGAGTTGTTGCAGCTTATAACTCAACCGTTACAGGAGGTTCAGGACACTGGTTATGTGCCATGCCCATGCCAACGCAAACGTAGACCAAATAGTCAGATTGTACGGCCTCCTAGACATATGGTTACTCGCAGTGTTACTCGATCTTCAAACTCCCAAATCCATCAGTCGCAATAAATATTCTCACATGGAATTTAAGGGACCTCCACACATAATTATCAAGGCTCAGATTATTGCTTCATCAGCATTCTATACATTTCCTTTTTCTTATAGAGCCACGGCAAACGTCTGATCGAATAGGACGTGTTTGCTTACAGCTGGGATTCTCATCGATGTTAAATGTATGTGATGGGCAATCTTGGTGTTTTTTGCATCAAAATCACTTATCCTTATTAAATTCTGTACAGACAGAGCAAGCTGCACACTTGCGCTTCCAGTTGCAACTTTCTGGCAAGATTTTCTGGCATTCTTGTGTGTATGGGAAACACACTGTAACTAATAGACAATCGCTTTGGTCTTCTCTTCGCCAACATTATGATTCATCCCAGGAGCGTTGGTTGATATCTAGGGATTTTAATACTTTTCTGTCTATTACTAATCACAAAGGAGCCTCAAGACCATCTTTGTCAGCGCTTGCAGATTTCAATGCTATGACACAGTACGGGGCTTGGCATGTAATCCCACATGTTGGAACAAGATATACATGGCAGGATGGTCGTGGGTTAGGTCGTGTGTGGAGACGCTTGGACTAGTCTTTTGTACAGATCCTTTTTATGATCTCTTTCCATCTATTTGATTGACACATCTTAGTCGGACCACGTCATATCATTGTCCTATGTTGATTCAGTGTACATGTATAGAGTTTGCGGACCAAAACAATTTCGTTTTCTGAATGTATGGACTTCTCATCCGGATTTCAAAACATTCATGCGTACAACTTGGATGTCCTATCCCACAGTTGGAGGAATGCGAGGTTTATGCAATAAACTAAAGCGCTTTAAGAAGGACATTACACACTGGAATAAAATGGTGTTTGGGAACATATTTAGTAGGCCAAAACATGCAGAACAGACAACTCGGATATTGGAACAAGCCTACGACACAGCTCGTACCGCAAAAGCGAAGCATGCTTATTATGAGTCTCAAGCAGAATTAACGCAGGCGGAATCTCAAGAAATGGCATTTTGGAAACAAAAAGCAAGTGTCAAATGGTTAAAAGAAGGGGAGGCCAATACAAGATATTACCATACACTAGTTAAGGATAAACGGAGACGGCAGACTATACACCGCATCCCGAAGGAGGATGGAACTCTTTGTGATACACCTGAGAATATCAGTGCAGCTACGATTGATTACTACTCGCGAATGTTTATAGCTCAACATATAGAGGATGATACTGAATTTTTGCAATGTATTCCCAGGCTAGTTACGAAAGAAGATAATTTTATGCTCACGAGTATGCCTTCTATAAATGAAGTAAAGCCGGCAGTCTAAGAATTAGATCCAAATAGTGCAGCGGGACCGGATGGGTACAATGGATGGTTCTTTCGTTCATGTTGGGGCGTTATCTCCAAGGATGTACATAAAGCAGTTCAGGAATACTTTCTTGGCTTCCCACTCCCACGTGCAATGGCTCATACAATGATAATTCTCCTCCCTAATGGGACTTCAAAACGAAAATTTGCGGATTATCGGCCTATAGCTCTATCGACTTTTATGAGCAAAATACAAACCCGTTTTTATCCAACCGGCTCAGTTCTATCCTGCCACGCATAATTTTGCCAGAGCAAACAGGCTTCCAAAATGGAAGAGGCACAACAGAGCAGGTACTATTGGCCAATGAGTTGATCCATTGGTTTGACAAAGGACCAAGACCAGGTAAGACTCTTACAAAGTTAGATATGGCAAAGGCATTTGACCGTGTAGATTGGCACTTTCTGCGCCATGTTTTGGAGAGGTAAAGTTTCTCACATCATTTTATAAAGTTGATCATAAATCATCTAAAAGGAACGCATATATCACTTCTCATCAATGGTGTTCCATGCGGCTTCTTTCTTCCAACCCATGGAGTAAAGCAGGGAGACCCACTCTCACAGCTTCTATTCATTCTTGCTGCTGAAGCATTTATTAGACGATTGAAATATTTGGTTGTAAACTCATACATTACCCCATACAACATGTGGCGAATGCCGCTTGTGATATATCATTTATCATACGCAAATGATTTGTTGATATTTTTAGCAGCGGGCAGGTCTAATCTCACACGTTTCAAGAGATTTTTGACATCTTATGAGAAAGTTTCAAGGCAAGTGGTTAATTGGCACAAGAGCACAATCTGTTTTTCATCTCACGTAGGTGTCAGGCAGCGTCAACTTTTATTACTCTTGCTGGATATGAGGCAATCAAATTTGCCTATGAAGTATTTGAGATCATATCTACATAAGGGAATTACACGGGCTATTCATTGTCATGACTTTCTCCATCATGTGGATGTTCGCTTGGGAGGTTGGCAACACTGGATGCTGGTCATGGCAGGTAGGCTGATCTTGATTCATTCGATATTATCTTCTCTACCTTTGCATCTTATGTCATGTTCAAAACTTCCTCGAAGTATACTTGTCTCCTTGCAACAACGTTTTGCAACTTTTCTTTGGGATTCACATCGACATCATTGGGTATCTTGGAAGAAGCTTTTGTAGAGAAAAAGGCGGTTTGAGTGATTTCAAAATATATGATTTAAATGAGCTTAAAAACGTGCATGATATAAATGGGCATGACATATTGCATATAACTTGCCTTATATAATTCATATATAATGTTGCCGCACTAACGAGCCATGAAGCGTTAAAGCTTACATCAAATGGCAAACATTTGTTATGTTTATACTATTTTCAGGTGCCACCATTAAAGAACTAAACTAGTTCATTAAGTGAAGTACTTAGCTAATTAAACTAAGTAGTTCATTAAAGGAAGCTACATTTGGACAAGGCACAAAGGCAACAAGACTAAGAAAGAAAAGTCTCCTCCTCCTCATTTACCACACATATACACGCACATATATATATATAAATGTATATATTTTCAGATTTTTTGAAAAAGGCACATACACATATATTCCAACGTACTACCGACATGTTATATGTTTTACGTACATACATTAACGTCACACCACCATACTTAACTCATATTTATGAGTATAGTCAGTTCTTATATCATATGATATAAGTCATGGTGATGACAAATTAAATACGACATGTTAAAGGTTCTAAACCAAAACTTCGCCAACGTGTCACGTACTTGCCATAAATAGATGGCCAGCCCCTACACTTCAAAAATACTCATTATTTTCATGGCCTACATGTTATTTCCAGCCATAAAATCATTCCATGTTGGCACACATAAATCACCCCACATTAAGGCCAAATTGTGGAGATTCCAATTACAATTTTGTCAAATGTAAATGGCACCACTTTAAGACCAGCCAAGTGCTGAATATTAAAGTTTATATTATGTATATTAGGTATAACATAATATATATAACATGTGCAAAAAGTTGGAATTTAATTAAAGAAAAATCGGGTAATCGATAAACATCGAAAATTCGGTTTTCTACGTACACAACACATGGAACGTTTTTGGCACATCATACGACATGTATCTAGACACTTTTTACATATGTCATACATCTTAAAGTGTTCTAGAAAATTAAATTAAGGGCTGATTGGAATATATCATGTGTGTATTATTAAATGTGCAGTATTTTACAAAGTTTGCAAAAATAAAATTCAGCACATGTATATACATATCATACACGCCTATACAGCTGAGATGGAGCATATGTGGAGCCTTGTTGGCACATTGATTGGTCAAGAATCAATCATACAATGTTGGTGGCTTAAAGAAAGAAGCTACAAAAGGTAATGATTCAAATTTTATCTCATTTGAAACACATGCTGAAAATTTCAGCATGTGCACAAAGAGCTGGCCGATTTTCTTCTCCAAATGAGCTATATTTTGTGTCTTGAAATATGTGATTAATTGGAAGAACAATTGGAAGTAATTTGAATAAGATATGAATTCATAAATTGTGATATTTTGAATATCACACATGCTGAAAATTTCAGCATGTGTGTGAATGTACCTAGGCGATTTCTTGGCCATGTTAGTGTCCAATTTCATTTCCAAAATTGATAAGAATATTTTGTACTAAATGGTGATTTATTTTAAGAGAAAAATCAAAGAAAATTTGGTAGTAATTTGAATTAAAGAACCATGTATCACATGCTGAAATTTCAGCCTGTCAAGTTCTACTAATGGCCGATTTTCTCACCTTGTTTGGAGAAATATTATCTTGCTTGATTTGGATGATAATCTTATGAGTTATGGCAAATATTTTATGTTGATTTTGGCACATGTTTTTAGTGGAATTCTCAGATTTTCCAAGTCATCAAATGATGACAACATTCAACCTATCAATGAGTACTAAGTAAGCAAAAGTTAAATGATCATCCAATGAGGAGGTGCGAAGTAAGCAAGAGCATGACACAATGATGCCACGTATTCTCCCAAGGACTTAGAAGATAATTTTCTAGAGGAGAAGCACCAAGGGGGGATGGCTATGATGTTAAAGAGGGAAGCAAGAAGAACAAAATAAGAGCAAGAAAAGTCTTGCAAAACAAGTGATCAAAAACGCCTATAGCCTTCTTCTTCTACACTCTTTCTTTCTTCTTCCTTACAGCCTATTGTACTTATATTCATATTCTTGAATAGGCTTATCTTAGACCACCACACATTCTTTATCTCAAGGTGTGATTAATCTTCAACCTTGCAAGGCGGTAGTGTTCGTGCGCAATTGTATTCATCATACAAGGTTTGTAAAGGGTTGGAGTTGGTGTGTAACTCCATCAACCCTGTGGTAAGGTGTATTTGTGTTGTGTGATTAGTGTGAACCGAGTAAGGTGTTCCTCGAAGACTGGAGTAGGTTGTTTATAACCGAACCAGTATTAAATTCTCGGTGTCATTTACTTTCAGCACTTAAATTCTGTTTTAGCGCTGTTTATCCTTTTTGATTACGTTCGTAAAAATAGTAAACGTTTTTAAAAAATTATAAAACTTTCCATAATTATAACCACACATCTTAAGGTTAATTTGGCATAACTTGCAACCCTTTTGGATAAGTATAAGTCAATCAAACGTCCAAAGTTCTGAGACTAGTGCAGTCTGATTTTCAGGCTTGCAAAGGTTGAGACTTTGAGTTATTTGACTAACTTCCCAAAAGAATTTTTCAAAACTGTTTCAACTTATTTAAATATAACATATAAGGGGGTAGTGGTTAAAATGTCAGAGCATTTGGAGTTACGTACAAATAGGAATAAATTTTTCAAAACAGTCTACTGTTTCTGGCAGATTCGCGCAATGTGACCACCAACGATTTTTGAAGGGGTTAAAGGTTGAATTTAAATCTGAACTTTTTAGGAGACACTCATAACATATGAGGCTAAGTTCTCTCAAAATTTGAAAATTTTTGAAGACCTACAACCTAGTTTCAAAAACGTTTTAAAACTGGTCTTGAAAACAGAAACTGTTTTCAGAAGTTGAGTTCTTGAGTCAAAACAATTTTAAAAACCATGCTTTCCGCACCAACTATTCAACCCCCCCTCTAATGGTGCCTTGAAGATCCTACAAGTGGTATTAGAGCGCGGGAACACTCACTTCAAAGGATCCAACGATCCAGTGAGATGGCAACCAAAAATCTCAAAACCGAGCAAGAAGGTATGTCGAGCCAAAGGCCTCCTCTTTTTGACGGTGAGTCTTTCATTCAATGGAAATTAAGAATGAAGCTTTTTCTTATGGCAATAGACATTGATCTTTGGTCGATTATAGAAGATGGTCCTTTTGTTCCATCAAGTCATCCACCTTAGACGGAGTCACACTAGAAGTTGTTAAACCTAGACAAGAATATACAAGTGAGGATAAAAAGAAACTTAGCATGAATGCTAGGGCTATGCAATTATTCTTAAATGGATTAAGTAAGAGTGAGTCTAGTTATGTCTCAAACTGTTCTAGTGCACAAGAAATGTGGACAATACTCGAAATGAAACATGAAGGCACTGGTCAAGTAAAAGAGTCAAAGATAAACATGCTTATGTCCACACTTGAGTCGTTTAAATTATTGCCTAATGAATATGCTGTTGATATGGATCTTCGTCTGACTAAAATCTATAATTCTCTTCAATCTCTTGGTAAAGCCTTTACCATGCAGGAAAAGGTACAGAAAGTCTTGCGAAGCCTTCCATCCGAGTGGGACCCTAAAGTAACCGCAATAGAAGAAAGCAAAGAAACGAACTCAATAAAGATGGAAGAGTTAATTGGATCACTTAAGGTTTATGAGAATAAACTCACCATATGGAAATCGGAATCATCTAAACAAGGTAAAGCTATTGCTTTAAAATCAAATGAATACGTCTCTACTTCTTCCGATCACGTAGATGATAGTGATTCTGAATCGGATAACGATGACTTAATTCTATTGGCTAAAGGTTTAAGAAAATTTATGAGAAAGTCATTTAGAAACAAAAATAAGGGCACTTCGACTAAAAGAAATAAGAACAAGGCAAATGATAAGGATGTTAAATGTTATGAATGCGGCAAACTTGGACATTTATCATATGACTACCCTAATAAGGAATAGCAAACAAATAAATACCCTGACAAGGAATGGAACAAGAATAGACTTGTCTCAGAACCCAAGCAAAGGAAACGTGCTCTCAAAGCCTCCACTTGGAGTGATACATCGGATTCCGAGGCTGAAACCGAAGAGGAGACTGCACAAGTATGCTTTGTCTCCAAAGCATCTAATGAGGTATCACCTGATTCTGATTCTGACTCTGAGCCTTCTTATGATGATCTTTTTAGTCAGTACTTAGAACTGCATAACTTCAATAAGAATCTCGCTAAAGAAAAGAAGCGACTAATTGAAGACAAGAAGATGTTAGAATCTTCTAACGAAAATCTTGTCGCTCAATTAAACGATTATAAAGAAGAGTCATCATGCATCATCAATGCATTAAAGACAGAGATTTCATCATTACCACTCAAAATAATGAAATCAAGTCCGAGATTTCAAGTTTGAAATCAAGGAATACAGACTTAGGGTAAATGACGAAACAGTTTTTACGGGATCTAACATGCTGCATCGTATTATCTTATCACAAAAGCATGATAGTGATAAAATGGGTTTGGGATGCGCTGAGACAAATGAAGTATCCACCAAACCAACTAAGTTCGTTGTGTCTAAGAAAGTAGACACCCCAAAGCCAAAAACGGCATCTAAGATGACGCAAAGACCTCTCCCTTCCTCACGCCCCTCCTCTTCCTCATATCATGCGAAATACAATTTTGTGCCATATAGATATGAGAAGAAACAAGTAATGCATACACGTCATCCATTTCATTCATCTAGATCACGCACTACGCACACAAACACGAGGACATATCAAAAACGTCCTACATACAATGAGTATAAAGGAGTTCTTGGCCAAAGGCCCAAAGTGCATTCACCACATTTTTATTACATTGCACCTTCATCTACATTCTTGCCATTTGCTAGACCGAGAAGGATCACCCAAGTATGGGTACCGAAAGGTACTTTTACCAAAAGGTGATTAACTAACTCGCAAGGACCCAAAGTTAAAAGGGTACTTAAATCATTTTTTCACATTGCAGGGAGCCCACACATCAAAAGATACATCTATAAAGTGGTTCCTTGACAGTGGCTGCTCGAGGCATATGACGGGTGACCCGAGCTTGTTCACGAAATTAAAGAAGGTCACAAAATGCGGATTCGTGACCTTTGGAGACAACAACAAAGGCAAGATCATCGGAAAAGGTACAATCGGAAACCCAAGCACTCTTCAAATCTCCAACATCTTTTTGGTAAGCAACTTATCCTATAATCTTCTTAGCATTTCTCAATTTATTGACAATGGCTTCGATGTGTGTTTCACTCACCCTTATTGCAATATAATAAATAAAAATGGAGAAACCATTTTAAAAGGAAAACGAGAATGAAACATCTTTACGCTTTCTATGGATGATATGGTAGACGCTAAAGTTAAATGCTTTATGTCAAACGAACCCAACGTAAATTTGTGGCATAGACGTTTAGGACGCATTGGCATTTCCACACTAGAAAACTCCAACGAAAGAACCTAGTACGAGGATTGCCTACACTTGATTTAGACAACTTTCAGTTGTGTGAATCTTGCATAAAAGGCAAACAAACACACGAGTCACTTAAGCCTGAGAATGAAATAAGCACGACTAGAGTCTTAGAACTATTACACATTGATTTGTTTGGTCCTAGTCGCACTACAAGCCTTGGTGGGCGCCACTATGCATGCGTGATTGTTGATGATTTTTCTCGTTATACTTGGACTTTATTTCTTGCACATAAGGATGATAGTGCCATTGAGATTGCGAAATTAATCAAACAACTTGAAAATCAATACGGTGTCAATATGAAAAAGATAAGAACCGATGGAGGCGGTGAATTTAAAAACAAGGATATGATTTCATTTTGTGAAGAAAAAAGAATCAACCATGAGTTTTTCGCCACCTAGAACTCCACAATTAAATAGAGTAGTAGAAAGAAAGAATAGAACATTACAAGAAATCGCTAGGACTTTGTTATGTGAAAAAAATTGCCTAGATTTATGTGGGCCGAAGCCGTAAACTGTGCATGTTATATAGTGAATCGCTTATCCATTAGAAAGAAAATAAAGAAGACGCCTTATGAGATATTAAATGATCGCATGCCTAAGATTGACTATTTTCGTGTGTTTGGATGCAAATGTTTTGTTTTAAATACAAAAGATAATTTAGATAAATTTGAATCCAAATCAATTGAATGCATCTTTTTTGGATATTCTGTAAATTCAAAGGCATATAGATGTTATGATCCTCTCACTAGACAAATCAAAGAATCTATTCATGTGAAGTTCAATGAATTTGGTGAGATTGATAAAGATAAAGAATATGATGATGATTTTGAATTGAAACCCGTGCTGAATGAAGATGATGGCACGTTTGATATGCATGATATGCATGATACAATAGAAATGCATGATCACTTGGAAGTGCATGATAACATAGAAAATAATCAACCAAGATGGCATAGAGATCACCCACATGATCTCATCACAGGCGACATCACTCACGGTGAGCGACCACGTAAAAGAATAACTTCGGATGAAATAAATCAATTTCATGCTATGATTTCTGAAATTAAACCCAAAAATATGCATGATGCTTTGAGTGATTCTTCTTGGATTGATACTATGCATGATGAGCTTAATCAATTTGTTAGAAATGATGTATGGGATTTAGTGCCACGACCACAAGATAAGACCATAATAGGCACAAAGTGGGTATTTAGAAATAAAATGAATTAAGAAGGAAAGGTCGTTAGAAATAAAGCTAGACTTGTAGCACAAGGCTATAATCAAGAGGAAGGAATTGACTATGATGAAACATTTGCACCCGTAGCACGTTTAGAAGCTATACGACTTTTACTTGCCATTGCTTGCATGAAATATTTCAAATTGTATCAAATGGACGTACAAAGTGCATTCCTAAATGGATTCATACAAGAAGAGTTATACGTGAAGCAACCACCCGGTTTTGAAGATTTGAAACATCCCGATCACGTGTACAAACTAAAGAAGGCACTATACGGACTAAAGCAAGCACCTAGAGCATGGTATGATCGTTTTGCTACTTTCCTTTTAGAAAATAGTTTTAAAAGAGGTACTATAGATAGTACATTATTTTTAAAACAAGATAAATCGGATTTACTTATTATTCAAATCTACGTTGATGACATTATTTTCGGTTCTACCTCACATAAACTTGTTGAAGATTTTGAAAATTGCATGAGATCCGAATTTAAAATGTCTATGGTTGGTGAACTTAAGTATTTTCTTGGCTTGCAGATTAAGCAAACTAGTAAAGGCATTCACATAAGTCAAGCTAAATATGTAAATGACATGATTAAAAAGTTCAACTTTGAAAATTTGAAACCATCCCCCACCCCTATGAGTGTCACTACTAAATTGGATAAAGATGAACATGGTAAAGATTTTGATATTGCCTTATATAGATCTATGATTGGTTCTTTGCTATATCTTACTGCTAGTAGGCCTGATATCATGTTCAGTGTATGCATGTGTGCACGTTTTCAAAGTCAACCTAAGGTGTCTCACTATAATGCGGTAAAAAGAATATTCCGCTATATTAAGCACACGCCCACCTTAAGAAATTTGCTACGATAAAGATTCAGAATTTAATTTACATGCTTATACTGATGCAGATTACGGTGGCTGTAAAATAGATAGGAAGAGCACGAGTGGCACTTGCCAATTTATAGGAAACTCACTCATTTCTTGGTTTTCAAAAAAGCAAGAAAGCATTTCTTTGTCCACTACTGAGGCTGAGTACATGGCACTTAGCCTTTGCTGCACACAGTTGTTGTGGATAAAACAACAACTCTCGGACTTTGGAATTACCGTAAATAAAATTCCTCTATATTGTGATAGTATGAGCGTAATTAACCTGTCTAAAAACCCCGTGTTACACTCTAAGGCCAAACATATAGAAGTATGCTACCACTTTCTTCGTGTTCACGTAAATAATGGTAATATTGTCATAGATCACATACGCACAGAGGCACAAGTAGCAGATATTTTCACTAAAGCCTTAAATCAAGCCACGTACGAATCTCTTCGTTCTAAATTAGGCATGATTTCTGCTGATGTTATTTGATTCTGTTTCTTTATTTACAGGCATATTTTGATTTGCTTTCCAAAATAAAGGGGGAGAGAAAGCATGATTTAAGGGGGAGAGCGATACTTATTGCATAAATCAAAGGGAAGCAGATTTGAAATTTAAAATTCAAATTTGAATTTATGCATGATTGAAAGGGGAGCGATAGGATTTAAATCATGAGTATAGGTTATTTTGAAAATCATCAAAAGGGGGAGATTATAGAGAAAAAGGGGGTTTGAGTGATTTCAAAATAAAAGAATTAAATGAGCCTAAAAACGTGCATGATATAAATGGGCATGACATATTGCATATAACTTGCCTTATATAATTCATATATAATATTGCCGTAGTAACGAGCCATGAAGCGTTAAAGCTTACATCAAATGGCAAACATTTGTTGTGTTTATACTATTTTCAGGTGCCACCATTAATGAACTAAACTAGTTCATTAAGTGAAGTACTTAGTTAATTAAACTAAGTAGTTCATTAAAGGAAGCTACATTTGGACAAGGCACAAAGGCAACAAGACTAAGAAAGAAAAGTCTCCTCCTCCTCATTTACCACACATATACACGCACATATATATATAAATGTATATATTTTCAGATTTTTTGAAAAAGGCACATACACATGTATTCCAACGTACTACCGACATGTTATATATTTTACGTATGTACTTTAACGTCACACCACCATACTTAAATCATATTTATGAGTATATTCAGGTCTTATATCATATGATATAAGTCATGGTGATGACAAATTAAATACGACACGTTAAAAGGTTCTAAACCAAAAATTGTCGTATCGGATGAACACCAAAACTTCGCCAACATGTCACGTACTTGCCATAAATAGATGGCCAGCCCCTACACTTCAAAAATACTCATTATTTTCGTGGCCCACATGTTATTTCCAGCCATAAAATCATTCCATGTTGGCACACACAAATCACCCCACATTAAGGCCAAATTGTGGAGATTCCAATTTCAATTTTGTCACATGTAAATGGCGCCACTTTAAGACCAGCAAAGTGCTGAATATTAAAGTTTATATTATGTATATGATGTATAACATAATATATATAACATGTGCAAAAATTTGGAATTTAATTATAGAAAAATCGGGTAATCGATAATCATCGAAAATTCGGTTTTCTACGTACACAACACATGGAACGTTTTTGGCACATCATACGACATGTATCTAGACACTTTTTACATATGTCATACATTTTAAAGTGTTCTAGAAAATTAAATTAAGGGCTGATTGGAATATACCATGTGTGTATTATTAAATGTGCACTAGTTTACAAAGTTTGCAAAAATAAAATTCAGCACATGTATATACATATCACACACGCCTATACAGCTTAGATGGAGCATATGTGGAGCCTTGTTGGCATATTGATTGGTCAAGAATCAATCATATAATGTTGGTGATTTAAAGAAAGAAGCTACAAAAGGTAATGTTTCAAATTTTATCTCATTTCAAACACATGCTGAAAATTTCGGCATGTGCACAAAGAGATGGCCAATTTTCTTCTCCAAATGAGCTATATTTTGTGTCTTGAAACATGTGATTAATTGGAAGAAGAATTGGAGGTAATTTGAATAAGATATGAATTCATAAATTGTGATATTTTGAATATCACACATGCTGAAAATTTCAGCATGTGTGTGAATGTACCTAGGCAATTTCTTGGCCATGTTAGTGTCCAATTTCATTTCCAAAATTGATAAGAATATTGTCTACTAATTGGTGATTTATTTTAAGAGAAAAATCAAAGAAAATTTGGTAGTAATTTGAATTAAAGAACCATGTATCACATGCTGAAATTTCAGCATGTCAAGTTCTACTAATGGCCGATTTTTTCACCTTGTTTGGTGAAATATTATCTTCCTTGATTTGGATGATAATCTTATGAGTTATGGCAACTATTTTATGTTGATTTTGACACATGTTTTTAGTGGAATTCTCAGATTTTCCAAGTCATCAAATGATGACAACATTCAACCTATCAATGAGTACCAAGTAAGCAAAAGTTAAATGATCATCCAATGAGGAGGTACCAAGTAAGCAAGAGCATGTCACAATGATGCCACATATTCTCCCAAGGACTTAGAAGATATTTTTCAAGAGGAGAAGCACCAAGGGGGGATGGCTATGATGTTAAAAAGGGAAGGAAGAAGAACAAAATAAGAACAAGAAAAGTCTTGCAAATCAAGTGATCAAAAACACCTATAGCCTTCTTCTTCTACACTCTCTTTCTTTCTTCTTCCTAACAGCCTATTGTACTTATATTCATATTCTTGAATAGGCTTATCTTAGACCACCACACATTCTTTATCTTTGTAAAAGATTGATCAAGGTGTGATCGATCTTCAATCTTGCAAGGTGGTGGTGTTCGTGCGCAATTGTATTCATCATACAAGGTTTGTAAAGGGTTGGAGTTGGTGTGTAACTTCATCAACCCTGTGGTAAGGTGTATTTGTGTTGTGTGATTAGTGTGAACCGAGAAAGGTGTTCCTCTAAGACTGGAGTAGGTTGTTTATAACCGAACCAGTATAAAATTCTCGGTGTCATTTACTTTCAGCACTTAAATTCTGTTTCAACACTGTTTATCCTTTTTGATTACGTTCGTAAAAATAGTAAACATTTTTCAAAAATTACGAAACTTTACAGAATCATAACCACACGTCTTAAGGTTAATTTGGCATAAGTTTAAACCCTTTTGGATAAGTATAAGTCAATCAAACGTCCAAAGTTCTGAGACTAGTGCAGTCTGCTTTTCAGGCTTGCAAAGGATGAGACTTTGAGTGTATTTGACTAACTTTCCAAAAGAATTTTTCAACACTGTTTCAACTCATTTAAATATAACATATAAGGGGTTAGTGGTTAAAATTTCAGAGCATTTGGAGTTATGTACAAATAGGAATAAATTTTTCAAAACAGTCTAACATTTCTGGCAGATTCGCGCAATCTGAGCACCAACGATTTTTGAAGGGGTTAAAGGTTGAATTTAAATCTGAAATTTTTAGGAGACACTCATAACATCGGAGGCTAAGTTCTCTCAAAAGTTCAAAATTTTTGAAGACCTACAACCTAGTTTCAAAAACGTTTTAAAACTGGTCTTGAAAACAGAAACTGTTTTCAGAAGTTGAGTTTTTGAGTCAAAACAATTTTAAAAACCACACTTTCCGCACCAACTATTCAATTCTCCCCCTTCTAGTGGTGCCTTGTAGATCCTACAGCTTTTCTATCCAAAACAGGAGGGAGGACTTGGTGTTAGAGCTCTCCATGATGTGTAGGATGCATTCACTTGTAAGTTATGGTGGTGGTATCATAATTCACAGAACCTTTGGGGTCAGTATATGGGGCTGCTATATGGAGGCAGAGGTGATTTTCAGCCGCGTCTATATGATTCACCTGGTTGGCATCGAATATGTTCCATTCATCAGCGATGTTTAGCTATGACAAATGGATGGATGGTACACCAATTTGGCCAACTGTATCTGTCAGTTTTCTGCTATCAAATGCCTATGAGCTTCTACGGCCTACACGGACGAAGTTGCTCTCACATAAATATATTTGGTTGAAAATCTAACGTCCAGCTATACAAGTTTTCCTATGGAGATTATTTAATAGCGCCTTGACATTACTGGATGCACTTCGCTGGTTCTTAGTCATTCTGCCCACAATGTATCCTTTTTGCCCACGGGAGAATGCATCAACAAATCATTTATTCTACAGTTGCACTGAAATTTGTGTTGTGCATGATTTATTCCATTCACTTTTGTATATCACAATAGCATCTACAACAGGTTGGAGAACTTATATACTATCAGTGTGGATGTCAGCGCCAAATTCATTTTTGGGTCAGATGCAACAAATTCTTGCTCGGACACTTATGTGGAATATATGGAAAGTATATGCTGCTATTCTTTTTGATGATTCTGGATGGTCGTAAAATCAACTTATACGTGCAATTTAGCATGGATTATATACTTGGGAAAAATCCAAAAACAGTTCTAAAACAGCTTGCTCTATTCAAAGGCTTATAGATATGGGCTTATCGCCACCTCTGCGATCAAGTCCCTTGCGGATAGTACGTTGGCATGCTCCTCCTTCAGGAAGGCTCAAACTTAATACCGATGCTGCGGTGGGATGATGTTCAGTGGGTGGCGGGGCTATTCTTCGAGATGCAGCAGACAGGTTTTTACACGCTTTTTCCTTCTCACTTAGACATGATTTTCCACTTCGGGTAGAGGCGCAGGCAGTGTCACTGGCTATCCTTTATTATGTGCCTAATTTTGGACGTGTCATTGTGGAGGTTGATTGTTTGGAGTTAGTAAAACTAGTTGTTGACTCCAGTTCATTAGCCCTGGACCTTCATCGCTTGAGATCATTGCTTCACCAAATGTCTATGTCACTCACCTATGCTCCACGAGGAGGTCAATCAAGCTGCACACTTCCTTTTGCAAAAAGCCATGGCAGATTCTGCAACGATCTATTACACTACGCTTTGCTCTTTTCCATCTCATATTCGAGGTATTGTACGTACGGATTGCACTTTTCCATACTTTCACCATTTTTCCGTAGACGATCATGATGGGACACATACAGCTTAGCAACGGGATGATTCGGCTACTTAATGTTTTCTTGTATTTGAGTTTAGCATCACATGTTCTATGCCATACCTCAAATGATGTAAATATGTACACTTTTTCCTTCGCCAAGATTTTATCCACAAGGGTGGTTTTACTTGGCAAGGTTTTAATGCGGCATATCATACATGATTGGAGAATGGCCATTCTTACATCTTTACATTATCTCTTTTCTTATGATGATGTACACATATTGTAATAAGGTATTCCTCCGCCATAAGTGAGGTTTTATCATAATAAATATCATATTTGTTTAAAAAATATTTATATATGAAGTCACGACATGGGTATGCGCTATCTTCTATTTCCCTACATACTTTATTTTGTGCGATTACGCTAATTATTTTCTTTTTACTTTTGCCGAAGCACTGGACCCGCCATCGTCATCATCGTGTTGTATATACATGATCGTCTCCCATATGGGTTGGCTTATTGCATCTTTCAGGTGCCTTGGCTCCACTAGCCAAGGCGACCTAGGTATGTTTCACTTTTTCATTCAATTCATTCCCCGCTATTGTTTCAGGAACTAACAATCTCTTTATTCTATCTTCTGTTGCATGGGATGCCTGACGCAATTCATACCGCCATCAACTTTTTTTAAGAATTTGTGGGCCGTTGAGTTATACGCGCATTTTTATACATTATAGAATCTTGTATAGTTATTTCTTTATTTTCTTTGGGAGAGTCTCTCGTAGATAGGGCGCTTCAATGTAACCACGGTATTCCTCTGCCATAAGTGAGGGCTTATATCAATAAAACACCAGATGGTACCACCCGTCTTTCGATAAAAAAATATGAAGTCATGATGAAAATTTTGCTCTCATCGCCGCCGAACCCTACGAAAGCGATCACGCCATGTAGCCGCCGGAATTGGCCACTTCGGCCACCCGGACATTTGTCTCGTTTCTTACCGATGGACCTACATCAGCCCCTTCTCTATCACCAAAATCACCTCAGCGCGATAAAGGGTGTCCATCGATCATGTTCTATGCGACTGAGGTTTTGACAATGTTGGCTCCATTCAAATTCACATTTGTAGGATCATTTTGGAATGGAAGGCCGTCCATGGTGGCACTACAGAAAGTGCTTGATCTTTTTGGATTCATGGGCGCTGTGCATGCTGGATTACTGGATAAATCTCATGTTCTACTATGATTTGACAAAGAGGAAGATTATAATTGTTGTTTTTTCAATACATCATGGAATATTTTGGGATTTCATATGCGGATTACAAAATACACACATGATTTTGATCCTCGATACGATGCGCCAATCGTCCCCATTTGGAACACACTACCGGGACTGCCAGTATTTCCCCACAATCAACCTGCCCTATTTGCAATTGCGTCTGTGCTTGGGAATCCCATTCGGATGGATGCTGCAACTCAGAAAATACTGGGACCATCAGTTGCTAGAGTCTGCGTCGAGTTAGATGTTTCGAAGGAATTGCCCACTAAGCTTCATAGTCAAAGCATTGATCATCATCACTTTCAACCCATGGTTTATGAGGATATTCTAGAATTTTGTGATAAGTGCTGCATTATGGGTCTTAAATGTGATCACTGTGGGAAAACGCCTAGGGTGGAATCAGATACTATTCTGCCAATTCAAAACTGGAGGCCAAAAGTACAGGATCCTGCTCCAGGTACTATCCCTGCCAGGGGATGCACCGGAGACCACTATTCCAGTGAAAGAATTTTAGCTAGTTATTCCTTCAGAGGATACCGACATTCAACCCTCAGACTCTAAAAATATGTCTATCCTTGGACAATTGCTGGATGATATTACTTTGCCACAAACCCAGATCTTGGATCCCCCTCTGGATCTACCACTGGTGCATACAGTATCTGATTCAAATTTTCCACAGACTGTTGCTGCAACTGATACTACGTTGTAGGATATGCAGCAAGAATATCGTCAGTTATCATAATCCCTGTCACGACGCGTTCCTGCTATCTAAGACAGTACTTCTGATGTAGAGTTACTCCAACATATTGTTAATCCACTTGCAGATGTTGATGATGATGGTTTCATCCCATGTGTTTGCAAACGTACCCACCGCCTTCACTGTCAAGTCCCTCGCCTGCCACGTCATGTTGTTACACGTAGTGTGTCGCATTTTTCTAGCTCTCGTTTACACTTGTCTCAATGAATATACTTACCTTGAATATAAGAGGATTGCGCACCTCTCTCCCTGCGCATGCTGATTGATAATTACTCCATCAGCTTTTTATTTGTTATTGAACCACAACAATCGGAATTGCGTATTTAACGAGTAAAATGCAGCTTGGCTTTAGTTCTTCAAAAGTGTGTGAGATGGTAGAGCTTGGTGGTTTTGGCACTTGTCTATCATGGGCTTTTTTGATGTTTATGTCTCTGAGCAGGTAGCACATTTTAAATTCCGTCTACGTACTACCCAACACATTTTTGGATTTCTTGTGTATACGGACGACATACTGTAGTTGATCGGCAAGTCCTTTGGTTCTCTCTTCGGCATCATGCAGATGAATATTCGGATCCTTGGATTATTTCAGGAGATTTTAATACATTTTTATCCTTAACAAATCATGAAGGGGTATCTCACCCTTCCTTATCTACCTTTACAGATTTTGTTGATATGGTACAATATGGTGCTTGGCATACTGTTTCTCATATTGGTACAAGATATACATGGCGAGGGGGCTAGGGCTTGGGTCGTGTGTTGCGACGTTTAGACAGGGTTTTCTGTAATCATGGATTTTATGATTTATTTCTGGAGGTGCGATTGACGCATCTCAGTCGTACGTCATCAGACCATTGTCCTTTGTTGATTCAATGTGGGCAAAACCCATTAAATGGTCCTAAACAGTTCCGTTTTCTCACTGCATGGACATCGCATCCGGATTTCCATACATTTATGAGAGTCGCGTGGTCTTCTTATCCTACAATAGGAGGCATGCGGGGCCTATGTGCTAAGTTCCGTTGTTTCAAAAAGGATATTGCCCGGTGGAATAAGGAGGTTTATGGCAACATTTTTCGATGCCTTGAATATGCGAAACAGTGCGCCAAGTCAATGGAGATTGCGTACGATCTTAATTGTACGGAATCCAATTGCGCAGCGTACTCAGAGGCCCAGGCGGAACTACAGCATTCTTACAACCAAGAGATGGAGTATTGGCAGCGAAAGGTCCGTGTTAAATGGCTTAGGGATGGAGAGGGTAATACAAAATATTACCATTCAGTAGTAAAGGATAAACATCGTCATCAACGTCTACAACGCATATATACAGACACCGGTGAGTTGTGTGACACTCAGGACGCCATGGGAGCTGCTGCAGTTGAATATTTCAACCGAATGTTTACGGCCCAGACAGTTGAGGAGCCGATAGATTTTCTAATTAATATACCTCTGCTTATTTCATCGGAGGATAATTTGATGTTGACGGCTATGCCCACGTTACAAGAGGTTAAACAAGCGGTATGGAGTGTAGATCCCCATAGTGCCATAGGCCCTGATGGCTATAATGGTTGGTTTTTCTGAAGTTGCTGGAATGTAATTTATTCGGATGTGTATAAAGCAGTACAAGAATTCTTTTATGGATTCTAGGTTTCATGCGTGATGGTGCATTCCATGATCATCTTATTGCAAAGGGAGAGTCTCAATGTTCTTTCAGTGATTTTTGTCCAATTGCATTATCCACTTTCGTGAGTAAGATTCAAACACGTATTCTTGCTAATCGTTTGAATACTATTCTCCCCAGGATAATATCTCCGGAGCAAGCAGGTTTCCAAAAAGGCCGTGGTATAGCGAAGCAAGTGTTGCTTGCCAATGAAATAATACACTGGTTTGATAAAGGACCCCAGCCAAATAATGCAGTAATTAAATTGGATACTGCAAAAGCTTTTCATCACGTCAGTTGGCAATTTCTAAAGGCAATTTACATAGATTCGGCTTCTCATCCTTTTTCATCACTCTTGTTCTCAATCATTTGGAAGGTACTCATATATATATATTGATTAATGGCCTACCTTATAGTTTCTTTCGTCCAACGCGGGGGGTTAAGCAGGGAGACCCTTTATCCCCCCTTCTATTTATCTTGGCAGCAGATGGATTTAGTCGATGATTAAACAAGTTAGTAGAACAGCCATACATTGTGTCTTTCTCATTATACCGCATGCCAATGTCCATCTCTCATTTATCATATGCTGACGATCTGTTGATTTTCTTAGCTGCCTCTCACAGAGATTTAAAGCGTTTTAAGCGGTTCTTATCATCGTATGAATGCTTTTATGGTCAAGCCGTTAATTGGCATAAAAGTTCGGTGTTTTTTCAGATCGGGTGACTTCATCTCGCTGTCAAGCTTACATCGCTTTGTTAGGGATGCGATAGACTACCTTTCCTTTGAAATATCTGGGTTCTTTTTTGCACAAAGGCATTACGCGTGCATGTAATTGCCAGGATTTATTGCAACATGTTGACAACCGCTTCGGAGGCTGGCAGACAAAGATTTTGGGGGCAGCAGGTAGGATTGTCATAATACGCTCTTTATTATCGACTATCCCCAGTCATATTATGGCGCTACACAGTTGCCTCGCAGCATCATATAGACTCTTGAGCTCAGGTTTGCACGCTTTCTATGGGGATCGCAGAAGCATGATTGGATCTCGTGGGGACGAATATGCTACCCACATTATGAGGGTGGTTTATCCATTCGAGGGTTAAGTGATGTTCAAGATGCATACTCCTGTAAACTTTTGTGGTTATTTCATCACAGTAGAACTTTATGGGTACAATACATGAGGCTACGTTATGGGCATAGAACTGGCTTTATTCCCCGCTTATATGATTGTCCAAGTTGGTGCTGCATTTGTTCCATAAATAGTGTTTGCTCGCCCATGGTGAAATGGGTGGATGGATCGCCTGTATTGCAGTCTCCTACTGGAGATTTCTCTCTCCGACACGTATATGATTCCCTTCGCCCAACCGCGCCCAAGTAGTTGCCTTATTCTTTTGTTTGGATTAATTCACAGCAGCCTGCAATCCAGGTTTTTCATTGGAAATTGTTTCAAGGAATTTTGCCTTTGCCTGATGTAGTAGATCGATTTAGACAAATTTTGCCTTCAATATGTCCATTCTGCCGCGTATCGTCTGCCTTTACAAACCGTTTGTTTTATCACTGTTCGGAGATTTGGGTGATCAGGTCATACTTTGATGCTCTTTTTATATAGATACATTTCATGCAGGTAGTTGACGCACATACTTCTTGGCAGTTTGTATTGGTTCTTCGTCAAACTTTCTGGGAGAGATGCAACACATATATCTTGGTATTCTACTGTGGAACATTTGGAAAACTTATGCTTCAATGGTATTTGATGAGACTGTGTGGTCACAATGCATATTAATGCGTACAATTCGCCAGTATATCTTCCTTTGGGCAAAATCAAGGAATGGAACAAAGCTTGTGACATTAGTTCCTAGACTTATGCAGTTAGGCCTTTCTCTGCCACTATGCTCCCGCTGGATGCACACCATTTGTTGGAATCCACCACCCACTAGCCGATTAAAGTTAAATACAGATGCGTCGGTTGGTAGATCACAAGCAGCAGGTAGTGCCATCCTCTGTAACTCAAAGGGCGAATTCGTACATGCATTCTCCTTCCCTTTACGCCATGATTATCCTCTTCGAGTAGAGGCACAGGCGATGCTACTTGCTCTCCTTTATTATTGTAGCGCCCCGGCCCGATACCGTCATCGGAACCAGTGCACCCGCCGTAGTCTACTATAAGAACTACGAAGCGTCAAAGCAGATCAAGTGTACATCATTCACGACGTAAGATAAATCAGTGGAAACGTCATCAAATTTAAAACTTTATCATCATTAATACAACTAGAAAGTACAACGGAACTAAAAGGGTGTTCAGACAATTGTCTAACTTATCCTCCAGTACAGCATAATAAACATCGAGTTTTCCAACATAAAGGAAGTAAGCAACCATCTATCTACTTCCATGTCCATCATCCCACTAAACCCACTCGCCATCGTCTTCGATAAATATCATTTCATATTCTGGCTCACCTAAAAAGGAATAGAGTATCTGTTCTTAGCGAAATTATCGCCAGTAAGTAACCCGTCTATACACCTTACGGGATCACACACGAGGAGTCACCAGTGTACAAGTCATTGCCCAGAATAAGGTGCTCGGGATAGCAAATAGCATCTTTATAAGAATTCCTCAAAACAGATAGATCACATAAATGACATGCAGATACGAGAACAAACATGTACTAAACAACATATCATATAGATAAGACATAGACTACTCACATATTTTGCATGTCAAGTCTTATGCTTCGTGTATCATGATGCATGTACTTCTTTCAAACCACACACAACACCCATGCATATGCTTCTTTCATAAACATGTCATGCGTGTCATTTCACAAAGCATTTCATAACTCTTCTTATCATATTCTTCGCGTAGCAGAACTTTATACCCTGTGGCTGATCAGTCCACAGCAAACAGAACTTTATACCCCGTGCTGAAAGGTCCACGGCCCCATAACATATAACTTTATACCCCGTGCTGAAAGGTCCACGGCCCCATTACATATATCATATATCCGTGCTGAAAGGTCCACGGCCCCATAAAATAACTTTATTTTCCGTGCTGATAGGTCCACGGCCCCATACAATAACTTTATTTTCCGTGCTGATAGGTCCACGGCCCTATAAAATACTTTATACCCTGCAGTTGATTCACATATCACGCTTTTATACCCTGCTTTCGCAGGCGTGACTTTTATACCCTGCGATCAACCAGCAGCTATTTTGTCTTTCGAAAACTTTAAACCTTTCTTGTGAACACATGTTCTTTCGCAAATCAAATCTCGAATCAAATGCAAGTGCCCATGTCATGATGCACGATGCACATGTAACTTCGTATCAAACATGTAACACACACACACATACATCTTACATATCAAGTATACGGTCTTACACCTTAAACACTCCATGTTCGTATCTTTCCAAATCCATCCGTCTTACTAATTCACTCAGGATTCAATCTTATTCTTACTTGATCAAACTTACCATCTACTCCTCAATTATACCTCAAATACCCTTGCATTGTATGTTCAAAAAAAAGTGTATAAAGTTACTACACATACATAGGGCGCCTAAAGGGTCAAAAAGACTTCCAGTATAATTGGAACGCCACATGAGGCGCCTAAAGTGACATAGAGCGCCTATACTAGGCGTTCAAAGTGTTCGGGGATGTGCCATAGACATTAAAAGCCTACATGAAGCGGCTAATGTGACATAGAGCGCCTAATGTAGGTGTTCGAAGTGTTCGGGGATGCTTCAGGACACATTGAACGCTACATTAGGCGCCTAATGTGACATAGAGCGCCTAATGTAGGTGTTCGAAGTGTTCTGACGGTTCTAAACTGCGGTTTTTCTGTACGGGAAAGCTTCAGGACACATTGAACACTACATTAGGCGCCTATTGTGACTTGAAGCGCCTAATGTAGGTGTTCGAAGTGTTCTGACTGTTCTAAACTGCAGTTTTTCTGCAGTAACTTCCACCCAACACCTTTATTCTTCAACCCCTTCATGTTCAACCCTTCAAGATCCATCTTAGCTCCTGGATTCATCATGCTTAACACACAACTAACATGATTGGATTCTTAAACAAGTAAACTAGTATCCCCTTAAACCTTCTATCACCCACAACCTTCAATAGATATCTTCAAACCTTCCAACCTAACAAATCTTACAACAATGTCAACATTCATCCTTCCACTCCCTGCAAACACACTCAAAGCATCTAAGGTGTAGTCACCATCTTAAGAACTTACACAAGAACAATGAATATATCACGTATAACACTCTTGTGGGCATATTTAACAACAAAGATCACAACATAATCATTTTCAGATATTGGCCCAAAGAACATAACTTTACTCAATCAACAACAACAATTACATGTATAGTAAAACATTTAGCATAGACAAATCAAAACTACTAATGTGTGATCCAAGTTTTCTCTTTGTAAGAACATAGGGCCTAATGTATCAAAATTTGCATAAAGCGTATAGAAAGATTACTTGCCTTTGTTTCTAGTTAGCCTTACGAGTGTACTGCAGGATTTCGAGAAAGGTTGCACCTAGATTGACCGCTCTTTCTTCCTTTTCTTCTTCTCTTCTTCTTCTTTCTCTTTTCTCCTTCTTTTCTCTCTAGGCATTTTCCCCTCTCTTTTGGCCTTGTAACCGTTGACACCATAGTGTAAGGGGAGTTATACTAGATTTTGTAACTCCCCCATCATTTAAGTGGGGAGGGCGTTTTGGGTATTTTAGCCTAATTTTCCTTAATTCAGCTTTTTGATTATTTTCCACCTATATTTTATTCAATTATGCCTCATAAATCTATACAATTAATCAATTATACTTTAAGTTGCTTCCTAATCATTTAATGTCGGACCCAAAAGTTGCGGGGTATGACATTCCACCCCCTTACAAAAAGTTTCGTCCTCGAAAATTGCGTACTGTAATTACGAAGTTGAGGATACCTCCCTCGCATCTGTTCTTCGAGTTCCTAAGTGGCCTCACGTTCCGTGTGTTTGCTCCACTCAACATTCATATAAGGGATCTCCTGCTTCCTCAACACATGTTCCTTCCGGTCTACTATCCTCACCGGTGCCTTTTTATAAATAACATCACTTTTGAGTTTCAAAGGTTGCGCTTCGAGCACGTGGCTTGGATCTGTCACGTGCTTCCTTAACTGTGATACGTGAAAGTAGTTATGAACTTGTAGTTATACCAGAGTTAATGCCAACCTATATGTCAAAGCTCCCAGCTTCTCAAGTATCTCGTAACGACCCATAAAGCGGGGCTTAGTTTACCTCTGATTTCGAATCTCATAGCACCCTTTGTAGGCGATACTCTTAAATAGACCTTTTTCACCTACATTAACTCCAAATGCCGTCGCCTGGCATCCGTCCAACGTCTGCTACGGTCCTGAGCCGTCTTAAGTCTATCTTAAATGATTTTCACATTTTCTAATGTCTTCTCAAGTAACTCAGATCCTGTGAGGGTCCTCGCACCAACTTCATCTAATAAACGAGGGACCTACACTTCCCTCTATACAACGCTTCGAAAAGAGCCACGTCACTTGCATGGTGGTGACTTCTATTATACGAGAACTCCATTAATTTAATCATTCCATCCCAACTTCCTTTGAAGTATAGGACACAAGTCCCTAACATGTCTTCTAGGGTCTGAATAGTCCGCTCAGATTGTCTATTGGTTCGGAGATGATACACTGTACTTAACCTTAATTCCGTTCCCATGGCTCTCTAAAATATTGTCCAGAGCTTGGCAGTAAACCATTGGTCTCGGTTAGGCGTTATGCTCATGGGAACACCATGCAGGCTGACAAATGTTGACCACATCCAAATTTACCAACTTATTGAGAGATGCTTCCCTTGAGACAGGTAGAATATGTGTAGACTTGGTCAACCGATCCACAATCACCAAAATCATGTTATATCCACTTATTGTTCTCGGTAAACCAGTCCCATTGTGACACATTCACATTTCTACTCTGGAATCTCCGACAGCATCGATAATCCACCAGGTCGTTGGTGTTTATCTCCACTTACTGACGCACCAGACATCCCTCAAATCTCCACAATATGCCTCTTCATCTTACACCACCAATAGTATTTTCATAGATCCCTGTACATTTTGGTGCTACTAGAATATATCGATAACCTTGAGCTGTGAGCCCCTTGCAATATTTCTTTCCTTAGCTCATCTAAATCAGGCATACACACATTTTTTTCTAAACATAAGCGCCCGTACTCATTGGTTTGAAATCCATCAACCTGACTATGCCTCAGTTTCCAAGCAATATCACCTACAGTCTTATTCTTCTTTTGAGCTTCTTTCACCTAATTCATCAAACTTGAGATGACGGTCTGTAATGCGAAAACATTAACCATAGAGTCAACCGAATTCAAGCCAAATTCTTCTATTTCTCTCTCAAGTGATGAGTGTCGTGCATGGTTAGATTCTCTGCTTAATAAATCTACCACTTTATTAACTTTTCTAGGATGGTAATTAATGGTCATGTCGTAATCCTTTAGTTGTTCCCACAATCTTCGCTACCTCATGTTTAGCTATCTCGAAGCATGCGCGATAACTCATTCGTGTTGTACCAAAACACAACCTACAAGTGAAGTATCAAACTAAATTTGATTTGGATGGAAGATCATAACCTATGTTACAGTTTACATACCTAAGCCCTTTTTTTGGCGCATCACTATAGGTCACAAACCCTTCAGTTCCAGAGGGTTGAGCCAATACTGGGGATGTGGTTAATCTCTTATTAAACTCCGTGAAGCTTTTCTCACATTCCGCCGTCCACTCAAGCTTGAACTTCTTTTGAGTACGACGACTGAGAGGCATTGCTACTATCGAAAATCCCTCGACAAACATCATGTAATTACTAGCTAGACCCAAGAAACTCCACACATCGATGACATCCATGGTCTAGACCAATCGGTGGTAACTTCAACTTTCTTTGATTCAACGGCAACCCCAAACCCCTTCAAAGATTACATCTTCCATCTCATGATTCTTTCTTGACACTTGCTTCAATCGATAGTAAGTGTTGTGTAAAATCATAATTTGTTCTTGGGTGCTTGGACATGGTACTGAGTTTCTAACTATTCCGGTGAACCATAAAGGCGCTTAACGCATCCATTTGCCATGAAAGAGTGGTTCACTACGCTATTGCAAAGTACATTGGCCAATATCTTATTCACTAAAATTGTACCTCATACTCGTCGATAGCTTCTTAGTTATCCGCATCAGTCATAACATGGACGCGGTATTTGTTCTCGACTGCTGAGTCGCCTTTTCCCGAGCATTCCTCCTCATCTCTTGAAATCTCTAATGAGACAACCCACCGGTCTGTGTTGGTAACATACTCTTGCCAACTTCCCACATTCCCATCATGACTCTTATTGCAATGCAGCAACACCTATGGCCTGTCACCAACTCCACTCTCCTCTTTTGATCTCTAACCTTTGTCAGAGTATCCTGCATCGGCCATCTCCTGCCGCCACTCTGCGGAAATCACTCTCGACGTGAAAGCACGTGTCCATCATGTCCTCTTTGGTTCTCCTCCCAGCACTTACAATTGCAGACTGGATTCTTGAGAACAAATCTCGCTCGAACTTCATCATCTCTAAGCGATTATCTTACATAATCGTAGGAGCGAATTAACCCAACGCATGGAAACAGTCGGCATACTCCGACACTGTCATCTGACCCTATTTCAGCCTGTCGGACGCCCTTATCTTGTCTAAGCTTGCTATCTCGGGCACGTAATACTGCAGAGAGGCATATCGTAGAATTGTGTCCCAGAGATCAATGGGGTCTGAAATTTAAATTATTATAGAAATTTAAATAATATACGCGCTCGCACACACCCAACCCAGATCATACTTATACTCTAGGAAATCATCACTTATACCCAAGGGTCAAACTTAAGGGAAAATCACATCTTAATTTGCTATAAGATCATGAACCTAAGTTTCCGAGATAGATCTGAAGCCTAGTCTCTGATACCACCTGTAGCGCCCCGGCCCGATACCGTCATCAGAACCAGTGCACCCGCCGTAGTCTACTATGAGAACTACGAAGCGTCAAAGCAGATCAAGTGTACATCATTCACGACGTAAGATAAATCAGCGGAAACGTCATCAAATTTAAAACTTTATCATCATTAATACAACCAGAAAGTACAGCGGAACTAAAAGGGTGTTCAGACAACTGTCTAACTTATCCTCCAGTACAGCATAATAAACATCGAGTTTTCCAACATAAAGGAAGTAAGCAACCATCTATCTACTTACATGTCCATCATCCCATTGAACCCACTCGCCATCGTCTTCGATAAATATCATTTCATATTCTGGCTCACCTAAAAAGGAACAGAGTATCTGTTCTTAGCGAAATTATCGCCAGCAAGTAACCCGTCTATACACCTTACGGGATCACACACGAGGAGTCACCAGTGTACAAGTCATTGCCCAAAATAAGGTGCTCGGGATAGCAAATAGCATCTTTATAAGAATTCCTCAAAACAGATAGATCACATAAATGACATGCAGATACGAGAACAAACATGTACTAAACAACATATCATATAGATAAGACATAGACTACTCACATATTTTGCATGTCAAGTCTTATGCTTCGTGTATCATGATGCATGTACTTCTTTCAAACCACACACAACACCCATGCATATGCTTCTTTCATAAACATGTCATGCGTGTCATTTCACAAAGCATTTCATAACTCTTCTTATCATATTCTTCGCGTAGCAGAACTTTATACCCTGTGGCTGATCAGTCCACAGCAAACAGAACTTTATACCCCGTGCTGAAAGGTCCACGGCCCCATAACATATAACTTTATACCCCGTGCTGAAAGGTCCACGGCCCCATTACATATATCATATATCCGTGCTGAAAGGTCCACGGCCCCATTACATATATCATATATCCGTGCTGAAAGGTCCACGGCCCCATAAAATAACTTTATTTTCCGTGCTGATAGGTCCACGGCCCCATAAAATCACTTTATTTTCCGTGCTGATTGGTCCACGGCCCTATAAAATTACTTTATACCCTGCTGTTGATTCACAGATCATGCTTTTATACCCTGCTTTCGCAGGCGTGACTTTTATACCCTGCGAATCAACCAGCAGCCATTTTGTCTTTCGAAAACTTTAAACCTTTCTTGTGAACACATGTTCTTTCACAAATCAAATCTCATATCAAATGCAAGTGCCCATATCATGATGCAGGATGCACATGTAACTTCGTATCAAACATGTAACACACACATACACATACATCTTACATATCAAGTATACGGTCTTACACCTTAAACACTCCATGTTTGTATCTTTCCAAGTCCATCCGTCTTACTAATTCACTCAGGATTCAATCTTATTCTTACTTGATCAAACTTACCATCTACTCCTCAATTATACCTCAAATACCCTTGCATTGTATGTTCAAAAAAAAGTGTATAAAGTTACTACACATACATAGGGCGCCTAAAGGGTCAAAAAGACTTCCAGTATACTTGGAACGCCTCATGAGGCGCCTAAAGTGACATAGAGCGCCTATACTAGGCGTTCGAAGTGTTTGGGGATGTGCCATAGACATTGAAAGCCTACATGAAGCGCCTAATGTGACATAGAGCGCCTAATGTAGGTGTTCGAAGTGTTCGGGGATGCTTCATGACACATTGAATGCTACATTAGGCACCTAATGTGACATAGAGCGCCTAATGTAGGTGTTCGAAGTGTTCTGACGGTTCTAAACTGCAGTTTTTCTGTATGGGAAAGCTTCAGGACACATTGAACGCTACATTAGGCGCCTATTGTGACTTGAAGCGCCTAATGCAGGTGTTCGAAGTGTTCTGACGGTTCTAAACTGCAGTTTTTCTGCAGTAACTTCCACCCAACACCTTTATTCTTCAACCCCTTCATGTTCAACCCTTCAAGATCCATCTTAGCTCCTGGATTCATCATGCTTAAACACAACTAACATGATTGGATTCTTAAACAAGTAAACTAGTATCCCCTTAAACCTTCTATCACCCACAACCTTCAATAGATATCTTCAAACCTTCCAACCTAACAAATCTTACAACAATGTCAACATTCATCCTTCCACTCCCTACAAACACACTCAAAGCATCTAAGGTGTAGTCACCATCTTAAGAACTTACACAAGAACAATGAATATATCACGTATAACACTCTTATGGGCATATTTAACAACAAAGATCACAACATAATCATTTTCAGATATTGGCCCAAAGAACATAACTTTACTCAATCAACAACAACAATTACATGTATAGTAAAACATTTAGCATAGACAAATCAAAACTACTAATGTGTGATTCAAGTTTTCTCTTTGTAAGAACATAGGGCCTAGTGTATCAAAATTTGCGTAAAGCATATAGAAAGATTACTTGCCTTTGTTTCTAGTTAGCCTTACGAGTGTACTGCGGGATTTCGAGAAAGGTTGCACCTAGATTGACCGCTCTTTCTTCCTTTTCTTCTTCTCTTTTTCTTCTTTCTCTTTTCTCCTTCTCTTTTCTCTCTAGGCATTTTCCCCTCTTTTGGCCTTGTAACCATTGGCACCATAGTGTAAGGGGAGTTATACTAGATTTTGTAACTCCCCCATCATTTAAGTGGGGAGGGCGTTTTGGGTATTTTAGCCTAATTTTCCTTAATTCAGCTTTTTGATTATTTTCCACCTATATTTTATTCAATTATGCCTCATAAATCTATACAATTAATCAATTATACTTTAAGTTGCTTCCTAATTATTTAATGTCGGACCCAAAAGTTGCGGGGTATGACAATTATGTGCCACAGTATAGAAATCTCATTGTTGAAACAGATTGACAGGAGTTGGTAACAACATTGGGTAATCATGCGACATGTATAGCTCAAGATATCCTGCGCTTAAGGGTCTTCATCCAGATATATCATGTTCAGGTACACTATGCTCCTTGTGAACTAAATCAAGCAGCAGACTGTCTTGCTCAGGAAGTTAGAACACATGGAACGGCTAGGTACTACACCACGACATCATTATTGCCTCCACTTGTTCACGGAATTATTACCACGGATTCCACCATCCCAGCGTTTAGACCGGATTGATGCATCGCCTCATGGATTTTATCACTGTATCACTTCTACAGCTTGTGGCCTCAACTTCTTCTTTGCACTTCCGATGTTTAATTGTTGCTGTCTTTTGTTCATAGACTATTTGCTTTCGATACATATGCATTGTTCCAACCACATAAATATGTACGCTTTTTCCTTTGCGAAGGTTTTATCCACAAGGGTGGTTTTACTTGGCAAGATTGTAATGCGGCATATCATATGTAGTTGGAGAATGTCATTCCATCAGCACTTTTATTATCTTTACTCATATGATGAGATACACTGACTCATGTAATATGGTATTCCTCCGCCATAAGTGAGGTTTTAATAAATAGTACATCTTCTTGCCAAAAAATACATATATATATGAAGTCATGTCCAACCATGGTGGCGGCTCTGGCGAACTCAACGATTTCGAACCACCATGCAGCAAATTCATCGTTTTTGTCTGATCTTTATTTCCACTCTCTTAATATTCATTTTCTACAGCAATACGGTAGGAATCTGCTGTCCTTCTTGCAGTTTTATTTTCAACTTTTTGCATACTCTGCGATGCGATGGAACCGATAATGTCAGACACAACCACGATTAAAAATACCTTTGCGGAGGCGCTTGCGCTGACAAAACTGGAGCCTGCAGCATCTCCCAAGCAGCCGATCACGCGATATAAAGGTATGCCATCTATCTCTTTTACGCCTGATGAACTCGACCGTCACTCTCTGCCTTTCGCATATACACTAGTTGGAACGTTTCGGCATGGTCGTCCCAACATGAAATAGTTCGTGAATTGTATGGAACTTATTGGTTTCAAAACAACTCCAAAGTTAGGGTTTCTTGATGATCAGCACATGCTACTTACTTTTAATCATCCGGATGATTATTAAAGATGCTTCTTATGTAGATCATGGTCTGTCAATGGCTATATCATGTGTGTAACTAAATGGACTCTGGACTTTGATCCCAAGGTGGATAAACCAATTGCCCCTATATGGTTTTCTATTTGAGGATTGCCACTTTATTTACATAACAGGTCAGCATTATGAGACATAGCTCATATGATTGGATTTCCATTAGAAATGGATTCTGCCACATCAAATGGTGTGAGGCCTTCAGTGGTCAGACTATGTCTGGAAGTTGATATCTCTAAGGTATTACCAACTTGTTTGCATTTTCATAGTGGGGATCACGAGCTATATCCAACTGTAGAGTATGAAAACGTTCCTCTATTCTACACGTCGTGTCGCATACTTGGTCATGAGACTACAAATTGTTCAGTATGCTCAGAATGCCAACAGGAGGAAGAAACGGTGGTTCCTTCTGTGCCAAAGAAATTGAAGGAAAAGACAAAGAGATGGACACCAAATAAAAATATTCAAAGCCAAATACACATCGTGGAGGATGACATTGAAATCCAAAATGTAATGGAGAACGGATTGGCTCAGTCTGAAAGTCAAAATTTGAAACAAGATTCTCCTCGGGATGATATTCAACAAGATAACATGGTTCAAGATGATATTCCCATTCATCAAGATCTGTCTTGAATTGGTGCATCTTTGGACCAAATAGTGGAAGAAACAGATGATTTATTGGATGCGACAGTATAAGATTCGGAAATAGTGCTAAAAGGCCAGACTACCAATTCCAACTGCTGAGATTACTAAGGTTCCGTCCAAATTGAGGGACGAACTCAATGTATCATCTGATGAACTGCAGCATTGTATGGATATACTTGAATCATCAGAGAAATCCATAGATCAATTAATTCAAGAACTAGAGGATCCCAATCCAATAACTAGGCGCAGGCGAACGAAACAAGAGATGTTGCAATCATATTATCATACATCTGATAGGATAACACGCTCTTCAAACTTCCCATCTTCATCATCTAAATGAATTGTCTCATCTGGAATGTGCATGGAATTGCTACCTCTTTGGTACGCATCCGGTAACTGGTAATATCTTATAAACTGCAGTTACTAGTAATTATTGAACTGAAGAAAGAAAGTACAAATCTATTAAGAATACAACAACAGCTTAAATTCTCTCATTCAGAAGCTATGTGTCGAGGAAAGGTGTGGATATTTTGGAATAATACAGCTCTCAGATTATTATCTTTTACATATGATGAGCAATGTTCTCACTTCCAGTTTTAGTTGGTTGGCACGGATATTATTGTATGGTTTACTCCTGTATATGGGTTACATACTATCACGGAACGAAGGAGACTTTGGTGGGCTTTACAACAACATTATGAAAATCATACAAAACCTTGGCTAGTTGGAGGAGATTTAAATACATTTTTGTCTGTTGAGGAACAATCAGGACTCTCTAATTCGTCTATATCGTCACTGGAGGATTTTAATGACCATGTGTCATACTGCTCTTTAATAGATCCACCCTATGATGGTCCTATGCATACTTGGACAAATGGCCGAGGATTGAGAATTGTTAGACGCATATTGGATCGTATGTTATGCTCAGAGACCTTTAACCGTTTATTTCCAAATTTGAGAGTTTGCCACTTACCACGACTGACGTCGGATCATGCGCCTTTATTATTGCACTGCATGCAGAATGAATATTTTGGTCCTAAATCTTTTCGTTTTCAAAACATGTGGACGGAGCATGCTGACTTCTTACTGTATGTAAAAACATCCTGGGACTCATACCCCACAGTTGGAGGCATGCGCGGTTTGTACCACAAGCTCCAGCGGCTAAAAAAAAATTTGAGAGATTGGAACAAAAATGTGTTCAGAAATGTATTTGCCATCTTTATCATACAGAAAAGAAACTTCAACGTTGCGAAATCAGTTCGATCATCATCCTACACCAAAGAATCGTATGAAGTACCATGCAGCTTAGGCGCAATATAAGCTAGCAGAACGTAATCGGCTTACATACTGGTCACAAAAAGCACGAGTTAGGTGGATATCAGCAGGAGATGCAAACACCTCTTATTTTCATAATGTTGTGAAGGATAGACATTCTCGTCAAACAAGGTATCTATCCGAAATACTGATGGCATTTTATGCAAGACACAATCCTCTATACAACAGGCAGCGATTTCTTATTATATTCATTTATTTTCAGCAGATTCTATTTCAGATGAAAGTGAGATTCTGGATTTTATTCCTACTATGGTCTCAGATTCGGATAACCAATTCTTGGTGGCACTGGCGAATATCACGGAGGTCAAAGAAGTAGTTTGGGCATTGGATCACAATACTGCGCCTGGCCCAGATGCATACAATAGACATTTCTTCATACATGTTCGGATATAGTTAACCAGGATGTTCATAAGGAAATACAGGAATTTTTTTAGGCATTCCTCTACAGAGAGCAATGGAAAGTACTTTAATCACGGTGTTGCCGAAGGTTCCCAATCCTCAAACATTCTCAGACTTCTGGCCCATAAGTCTGGCCAATTTTGTATCGAAGGTGGCTACATGTATCATAGCTTCTAGATTGCAACTGTTATGGACAAAAATAATTTTTATGGAACAAGCAGGATTTGTTAAAGGAAGAGACATATTAGATCATATTGTTATGGCCCGAGAGATGGTGCATTTATTAGAGAAGAAGGTCCCGGGCTTGAATGTGGTAATTAAACTAGATATGATGAAAGCGTTCGACAGAGTTAATTGGACATTTCACTCTAGACTACTCACAAGATTCGGCTTCCCATCTACATTCTCCAATCTCATTTTCAATCATTTAAAGGGTATGTATTTATAAGTCTTGGTGAATGGGTCCCATCGAGTTATTTTCAGCCTTCAAGGGTGTTAAACGGGGAGACCCATTGTCTCCAATATTTTTCATTTTGGCGTCAGAAGCATTCTTAGGGGATTGAACACTTTGGCAAAGATTGGAGATATACACTATTTTAACATAGGAAGAGCCAAACCATGCATTACCCATCTGGCTTTTGCAGATGATTTTCTTGTCTTTATAAATGGTGGATTATTGAACTTGAGGAGATTTCAAAGGTTCTTGCAATCATATCAACAGGCTCTGGGACAAACAGTTAATTTTCACAAGATCCATTTTGTCCAAGCATCTTTCTTATCGCCCACATTGGTTCGGATGATGGAGCATGAGTTACCAATGACATCTGTTTCACTACCCATCAAATATTTAGGCGTTCAATTATATCGAGGCAAAGAAAGAGTAGTAGACTTCTTTAATTTAATCTCTTCTTTTCAGTCTAAGCTTAATATATGGCAGAATAAATTTCTGAATCATGTAGGTAGACTGATATTAATTAAGCATGTTTTATCTGCGATCCCCTTACACATGCTAGTAGCTTGTTCGCCTCCTGAGAGTGTTATTCGCATATTGCAATGCTTAATGAGTAAATTCTTCTGGGGCAGTAACAAGGATAAAATACGCCACTCTTGGGTTTCAAGTGATAGGTTATTTCGGCCAACGGATAAAGGAGGGTTGGGAATCCGGAAGATAGAAGATCTTCGAATGGCATATTCTTGTAGACTATGGTGGCGCTATATGGCACAAGATTCTTTATGGGCTAAGTTTTTTCATTCCAGGTATGGCCATCAAAATTCATTTGAAGTACGACTCACAGACTCTCCAGTGTGGAAACGCATATGTCGCGTTCATTCTTTTTGTATGGAACATTTTTCGGATGGGCAGTTTTCATTACAAGGGGCGTACGACAAACTTCGAATGGTAGAGATTCGGCGATTATCTTTTCCATTTGTATGGCATAAGTACATTCCCTCCAACATTCAGTTATTCATATAGAGGCTATATCAGAAAGCATTACCCCTTTCGGAAAATCTAGTCCGGTTTGTTTCTGGATTTCTCAGTCAATGTCATTTTTGCTTTCAAGCCATAATGACGAATGATCACATTTTTCTTGAGTGTTCTGAAATTAAGGAAATTTAGAGCTATTACAACGCCTACTTAGAGGGACCGTCTGCATTGAATAGAACTCTTCAGCAACATCTATTGCAATGGTGGATGACTACAAAAGCAAAGTCATTCAAAGGCCTCTCGCGTATAGTCGCTCCATCGATCATCATTTGTGAAATTTGGAAGTCTTATTCCTCCATTACATTTGGGGAGGGGCGTTGGAGACGGCGAGTTACTCTAGAAAACATCCGAAGATCAATTTATGACTGGTCATCATCACAGTCTGGTAAACTATATATAGCTTTGGATCATTCCTTAATTGCATGCAGCCTATCTCCGATCTTAAAATCCCCTCGATGCTTGGTGTTCGATGGATGCATCCTCCATCTGGTAGGTTTAAATTAAATACAGATGCATCATATGGCCGTATAGCGGCATCTGAAGGAGCTATATTGCGCGATAGCAGTGGTACTTTCATTGGAGCAATCTCTTTTCATCTTCCATTGTCTACTCCAATGGCAGCTGAATTACAGGCAGCATACTATGATTTTTAATTCTTTGCTCAATATTGGACTTCGATAGATGTAGAGGTGCATGCTCAGAGGGTCATATCAGAGGTGCAACAAAGTAGATCCACTCATGCCTTGTTATTCCGTGAATTGCTAACTACTTTATCTTCAACTTTATCATATGCACCGCGAGAGGCAAATCAGCCTGCACATTTTTTAGCACAATATGGTCAAATCAACAATTTTCTATCGGTTTTCCAGACCATAGCAGAATTACCTCCAATAGTTCGGGCAAGTTATCAGACAAAAGCAACACCACATCTATGACATGGATATATATCTTATTTCACTTTGTTGCCTATATAGTAAGATATGGGCAACACGGGTACAATTAATTACCTATCTTCCACTCAACATTTATATATGTGCTCTAATATATCGGCATTGGCATTACATATGTTATTGATTGACTGTATCTCTGGATACAGGCAACATGGGTAATCTATTTCATGCTAATTCTTGCTATTTACACACTGTTTCCAATGGAACACTTTCACTAACTTTTTTGTTCTCTCTTAAACGCATGGATGCATGGTGACATACTACTCGGAGACCCAATGTTTCATGGTTACAGAAAAAGGGGCAGATCGACTATCAGGCAATTCAAATTCTGTGCATTGCAACCAAAACAAATTTGGCGTGATATTACATTTTGGCTCAACAGCAACGGATTCTCTCATTTTCATTGTATTCATGTAACTTTACCAATCGTATAAATATGTATGCTTTTTTTGCCAAGGTTTTATCCACAAGGGTGGTTTTACTTGACAAGGTTTTAATGCGGCATATCATATACGATTGGAGATTAAAAATTACTTGCTCATTGTACTATCATTATTCCTTTGATGAGTCAGTATGTATGATGGTATTCCTCCACCAAAAGTGAGGCATAATAAAATATATACCTCTTTTGCTTATACATACATATATATATATATATATATATATATATATATATATATATATATATGTATATATGTATATATATACATATACTTTGGTGGAAATACTTTCATTCAAATACCTTATGGGCTGCATTCAGCAGAGCCAAGTACGGGCAACGTTCTTCCATATATTCGCACATTTATGACTCATCAACATGGAAGCGAATATGCAAAATTAATAGCTATATGGAGTTACATACTACTGGGACACGTGATATGCTCCACTAGACACCAGATGCACATGGGCAATTTTCTATCCATTCAGCCTATTCACTAATAGCCAATCAAGATTCGTGCAAATCCGAGACACGGTACATTTGGTGGAACTCCGTTCATCCAGGACAAAAAATCTTCCTCTGGCGATTATGGAATAACTCACTACCATTGGTTAACAATTTATGTTGCTGGCTCACATCGCTGCCATCTCAATGTATATTTTGTCGTCAACAGCATGATCATCAAGACCACATATTCTTACATTGTTCAGAAATACAGCCTCTTTGGGTTGATATGGCGATTACATTTTCGGGTCCAATACCGCACTCGCGCACAATCAAACACATCTCTTGTGTTGGTGGAACACTTCTTCATTGAGACATATGATGGGACAACTGCAAGCAATTGTGCCGTCATTAGTGACTTGGGAGATATGGAAATCTTATGCCGCATACAGATTTGGGGAGGAGCATTTTAATCAAGATAGATTACATACCAGGGTTAAGTCTACAATCTATAGTGAAAGATAAAAAGTTTGCCATATCTATACCTCATCTTCTCCACCAGCATTACTCGCCGCCAATCCGAGCAAGGCGAATAACAATTTTCTGATGGCAATTACCGCCCTCTGGAGAGCTTAAATTAAATATCGATGCTGTAGTTGGTCAGAGATTTACAGCAGGGGCAGCTATCTTGAGAAATTCCAATGGGCGCCTAATATCAGCTATTTGCTTTGCTCTACCTTTGGTGCCTCCATTGCGAGCGGAACTGCAAGCCATGACATATGCATTAATCTATTACGCACAGCAATATGAAAGCATTATCCTAGAAACAGACTGACAAGCGATGGTAACTCTTTTGGCGGAAGAACATCCGATCACAGGCTTATTAGCCCAGGAGGTCATGCGGGCTATGCGATTCCTCAGCCTCAACAATTCTACCCTACAATTTTGCCCCCGGGAAGCAAAGGATTCAGCGCACAGGTTAGCACAATATCGTTTCAGAACGACGGGACTACGGACGTACCTATCCAACCAAGCATTGCCATTTGAAGTTCGTGGAGCTTTACTCATGGGTCTTCAACTGCCGGCTTTTCGTCATTGATATATTGAACGGTACATTGGCTTTATCCCCGGGTCGTTGCCTGTGTTTTTGCACACAGGCAACACTGGTGCATTTTTCTCCTAAATTTCATTTCACTATGCATGAGCCGCATCAAGTTCTGGTCTCCTATGCATCTCTTTATCTAATACCTGTGTTCATTTTGTTATGGTTGGCAACAATGCACGTTATATGGACGAGGCAATCCGCACTAGCAAGGAAATCCACACGAACACATGTCACATTTCATGTCGTCGTCAGAAATGGATTAATCAGAGACAACCAGAAGCTGTCGTCGCCTTGGCTTGGGAAGAGCCAGGGCGACTTGGGTACAAGTTTGGATATTCTAGACACTATCTTTTCACGTTTCATTGCTATTGTGATAACTGCTCCCTTGTTCTTCTGTGAGGTACACAACAATCTGTGCCGCCATTGGAAGAATTGGATTCGCAGGGACCGTAAAGGTCGGCCTTTTAGATTCTACACACATTGTTCTTCACTTTGATCTTGAACAAGATTATACTCGGTGTTTTACCCGATGGGGAATGATAATCTCTGGAAAGCAAATGCGAATCACAAAATGGACGCCGGATTATGATCCTGCCATAGAAGTGCCTATCGTTCCCATATGGGTATCTTTTCTGGGACTCCCAATTCATATGCATCGAAAAGATGCGATCTTTCAGGTCGTGTCCACGCTGGGTGAACCTTTGAAACTCGACGCCGCCACAACAACGTTGAACCGGCCTTCAGTTGCACAGGTTTGCATTGAGTTAGACGTGTCTAAAGAATTACTGCAAAGAGTTTTTATTCAGACGTCATCACGAGTAATTATGCAGAATGTTGAGTATGAAGATCTCCCCTGTTATTGTGCAACTTGCTACCATCTCGGTCACGTTGCTACAGACTGCGGCAAACAGCATGACAATCTTGTGCCGCCTGTGGAAAAAGAACCTACACCATTGGAAAACCCTAAAGTACATCTCTCTGACAAAAACAAGAAACAACGGTGGACCCCCAAAAAATTGGTTCCCACCTCAACTGATCAGCCGCCAGTCCCATCTGAGGGAGCAATACCAATTCCAGTATCACCGGAAATGGTCATCGCACATGAAGTTTCAGACGTACAGGACATTTCCAGATTAAAAGAAGCTGACAATTGTCATTTAGGAGATCTACCCGGGACATCCATGTTGTTCTCACACTCGGATAATGAACAAGAATCCTCATTAGCAGACAATTTATTGGAGGAACAAGATGTGAGACAATGCAATGATATCGCAAACTTAATCGAAGCTACATATGTTGATTCACATGTGACTGGCCATGCAAATGTTGCTACAGAGTCTACAGACGATGATCCTTCCACTAACAATCCTAGCCAGGGGCTACGCATATTAAGTCGAAACCCTCCCACGTCTCCACATCTAACCAGGTTACATGCATCGCACATCTCTAACCCTTTTGATGTTTTATCCCAATGAAGATTCTGTTATGGAATGTACGTGGAATACGTAATTCATTTAATAGGCTACTTTCACTAGTTCGAAAGTACAAGGTTTATATCGTCATCGTTATTGAACCGAAGCTACGGTCCACCGCCTTGCAATTATATCAATCAAAGCTTGGTTTTTCTAAATCTGCCTCTGTGTGTAACAATCAAATGTGGTATTTTTCGGAAGGATACACTTCTCAAACTGGAAGATGAAAAACCTGGACATCAACATCATTCCATGAAGTTTAGTTGGCTTGCCACAGGAGACTATTTTTGGTTGACGGTAGTATATAGACGACATTCGATTCTACAGCGGTGTATTTTGTGGGATGAATTCAGGCAATTTCATATGGAAAACACAACTCCATGGCTCATCAGTGGAGATTTTAATACATTTAGAACGTTAGACGAACACCGTGGCAGGTCAAACCCATCATTGCGCACATTGCAAGATTTCAATGATTTCATTCAGCATTGTAAGTTACAAGAAATTTCATATCAAGGATCAAGTTTCACTTGGTCTGACGGGTGAGGATTAGGACGAGTATGGCGGCGTCTTGACCGTTTTTTGAGCTCATCTTCCTTTTTGGATATATTCGCCTACACACAAGTTCAACATCTGTCCCGAGCAACTTTGGATCATGCACCTTTACTTTTGATATGTGATACTGAAACCCCGCGAGCCCCATCTCTTTTTTGCTACTTAGACGTATGGACAACACAAGCGGATTTTGATGACTTTGTCACACACAGATGGCAATCATACTCAACAGTTGGTGGAATGTGGGGATTAAACCGCAAACTGTCTCTCCTTCGCAATGACTTGAGATAATGGAATAAAGATACATTTGGGAATATATTTGATGCAGTTTCTCTTGCAGAAGCCGAGTCAAATTGGTGGAACAAGTTTTTGATCATAACCCTACAGATTCCTCTCGGGCAATGTATCATAAGAGAATGGCGGAATTGAATATTGCTCAGAAACGTGCCTTCCTATACTGGAAGCAGAAGGCCAATGTCAAATGGTTAAAAGACGACGATGCCAACACCTCTTTTTTCCATCAAACAGTTAAGCATAAGAGATGCCGCCAGCTAATTCGCAGAATTCAAAAACCGGATGGTACTGAGCTCGACCAGCCTTGTGATATTGAAGAAGAAGCTATTTGATTTTTCTCTACTCTCTTCATTGATGAGCCAGTTTCGAAATACGATTTAATCCTACAGCACATACCACCTCTGATCACAGCAGATGACAATAGCACCTTGAAGGCGATCCCATTACTTCCAGAAGTTAAAGCAACTGTTTGGGAGCTCAGCCCCTCAAGCGCCGCTGGTCCAGATGGCTACCCGGGGTCATTCTACAGGTATTTCTGGCACTTGATTCAGCATGATGTGCATAATGCAGTTCAAGAATTTTATTTGGGTATTCGAATGCCAAGGGCAGTAGCAGCAGCATCTATCATCCTTATTCCAAAGGTAAGCAATCCTTAAACTTTTGCAGATTACCGTCCTATATGTCTTACCAACTTTATTTCCAAGACTATCACACGCTTGCTAACAACGAGGCTGGGAAAAAGTTTGCCAAAAATTATTTCACCAAAACAGGCAGGTTTCATGAAAGGCAGGGACATTACTGAACAAGTACTATTAGCGCAAGAGATGGTACATGTCTTAGACAAACGAACAAGAGGCGGGCAAACTATTATCAAGCTAGACATAGCTAAGGCATTTGACCATGTTAGTTGGAGGTATCTCCAACAACTGCTACACTGCATGGGCATGGATGAGCGTCTAATACGCATCATTATAAACAATCTGAGTGACACAAGGTGTTCTATTCTTCTCAACGGTTGTCTACCAGAATCATTCTCGATTGGTCGAGGTGTCAAACAGGGAGACCCACTATCGCCCCTACTATTCCTACTATCATCTGAAGGTTTTACAAGAGGGCTCAATCACCATATCCGTGCGGGTAACATTATTCGATTCAAGGCAGGTAGTACACCTTGTGTCTCACACCTGGGTTTTGCAGATGATTTGTTAATTTTCCTCAATGGTTCAACACGCAACTTAGTGAAATTTCACAAATTTCTAGACACATATCAGCAGGCTTCGGGGCAATCGGTCAATTATCACATAAGTCAATTTGTTGCGGGTCAAGGGGCCTCAGTTTCAGCGTCAACGGCAGCCTTAGGCATGAGATCGACATCGTTACCTATCAAATATCTGGGGTCATTCTTGCATAACGGGATAAATAAAGCAAGGTACTGTTCTAAACTTCTTAATCACTTTGACGCAAAAATGTCCTCGTGGTCGTCTGCGTTTTTATCTATGGCAGGGAGGCTTGTTCTCATCAAGCATGTACTCAACACATTGCCTACATATCTAATCGCTAGCTCAAGATTGCCGAAAGGGGTCCTTCACACATTAAGTCGTAAAATGGCATCTTTTCTTTGGAAAGGACGACATCATTGGCGGTCCTAGCCTTCAGTGTGCCGGCCAATTGAAGTTGGTGGACTAGGCATTCGACATCTTTTGTATGTGCAAAAAGCATATGATTGCCAAATATGGCGGAAGTATTTCCACTCCTCCACATTATGGGTGGAATTTTGTAGAGCAAAGTATGGCCGACGTCAGTCTCTTTATTCACATATATATGATTCTCCAACATGGAAAGGAATTTGTAGCATAAATGTATATGTGGAGATGCATACCCACACCACTCACAATATGATTCACTGGGCTCCTGATGAAAACGGCCAGTTCTCCGTTCGCACAGCTTATTCGCTCATCGCTCCTCACGTAGAAACGAAGATAGAGTCACGGTATATTTGGTGGAAAACTGCGCATGCTAGTCAGAAAATTTTTGTATGGCGGCTTTAGACACGCTCTCTTCCAATGGTAGATAATTTTCGTGGTTGGATGATGGCTTTCCCATCGTAGTGTGTTTTTTGTCGGCAAAGCCACGACCTACAAGATCATGTGTTTCTGCATTGCTCAGTCATTCGTCCACTTTGGGTGGACATGTCAATTACCTTCTCCAGGCCAATGCCCCACTCTGGTACCATAAAAGCTCACATGCTCCGATGGTGGTGCACATCATAGATTATACACACAGGTAAACATGGAAAATGTATGATGCTTGTAGTCTGGGAAACATGGAAAATGTATGCTGCATGTAGATTTGGCGAGGAACATTTCGCCTATGATAGATTATACACACGGGTAAAAGAGTCGATATACACATGGTGCTGCTCAATAAATGGGAAAAAGTATGCACAGACAATACCACATCTGGTTGCTCAGTGATTCTCTCCGCCTATGCGAATGAAAAGGCTATCTATAGCTCGATGGAAATTCCCGCCTTCTGGTAAGCTGAAACTTAATGTAGATGCCGCTATAGGCCAACGAATGTCGGCAGGAGGAGAAATACTTCGATCGGATCAAGGTGGATTTATTTCAGCCATCTGCTTCCCCTTACCTTCATTACGTCCGCTGCGGGCAGAAATCCATGCAATGACAATGGCACTAATGTATTACGCACAGGCTTACGACAGCTTAGTAGTGGAGACAGGCTGTCAATCCATGATTACTCTGCTAGCGGAAAATAGAAAAATCACAGGTTCTTTAGCATCGGACATCACAAGAGCAACACAATTTCTCATTCTTAATCAATCAACAATTCAATATTGTCCAAGGGAAGCAAATTCAGAAGCTCATCGGTTAGCAAGATACGGCTATCATTCAGCCGGCATGACTTTCTACAGTACATCTCAGGAATTACCGTGTGAAGTACGAGGCGCAATATTCACGGACCATCAGCTGTCGGTTTTCAGAGCTTAATACACGACGGCCATATTTCTATATTGTTGTTTGTGTTCCATAACACAGACAACATGGGTGCATTATTTTCCTACCTTTGATTATTATATGCGATAGTCTTTGTGCCACTCTTCGATACACTCATGTTTGTTTGTCATTTGCAATTGCGTTTGCTTGGCCACGGTGCACACTCAGGGGGATACCATGCGGATCACAACAACAACAACCGTCGGGGCAACATTCACTCCCAGAGGCAATCATCGCAATTCGTCGTCTTGGCTCAACTTAAGCCAAGACGACTTCAGTATGGTCTGAGATCCATTAAGCTCATACATTTCTATTTTTATTATGGTACTCCTAACTGCCTTTTTCCTCTTTCATGAGGTACATGGGACATCCATCACAACATTAATCACACATGGCGACTCATCAGCTCCAGACTCAAGAGATGATTTCTGGCTCATTAGCGATGCATCTCCCAACAAGATTTTCTGCATGTATTCATTCGCATATAAGCGAGAAGTTGTTACCAGTCATATAAATATGTACGCTTTTTCCTTCGCCAAGGTTTTATCCACAAGGGTGGTTTTTCTTGGCAAGGTTTTAATACGGCATATCATATATGACTGGAGACACGTCATCATTAGCGCTTTGTTCTATTTATTTTCGTACTCTGATGGTTTTAATATGGTTTTCCTCTGCCACAAGTGAGGTTTCTCAATAAAAGCATATATATTCTTCAAAAAACAAATATAGGCAAGAAAGGAGATTATATAAATTAGAGTGCCTCACTTATGGCGAAGGAATACCATGGTACAAAGCGAGAGAGAAGATAACAATAAATGAAGCGTGACAACAATATAAGGTGGGGAAATCTGAAGACAAACTGTCGTATATAATATGCCGCATTAAAACCTTGCCAAGTAAAACCATCCTTGTGGAAAAACCTTGGTCGAAGGAAAAAACATACATATTTATACGACTATTTGTGTAAGAAAGAATGAGTCCCTGTGCCTATACATAATGAAGAACAATCAACGAACGAAATAAGCAAAAATATGTGCAATGGGAAAATGTTGTGTCATCCATATGAACCTTCCCAGAGATCCAAATGATCATGACGGAAATTTGTGAGTGTTGAATTCTTGACTACCAATCCACGAACATGCAAATGTAACGACGTCAGCATAAAGTAAGATCGAAATGAAGATGAATTCATTGCCAACTGAGCCAAGAAATGTGCGGGTTGATTCTCTCCTAAGGAGCATATGTGACATGTAATGGGGTTGCATCAATAAACAAGCATAGGCGACATAGGTCAGGAGCGTAATGGGAAACATAAGAAGCCATGATGTTGACAAACTCGTTACCATCGACCGATATATCAAACTCACCATACAGCGGAATGTAATAAAGAAGAGCAAGTAAAACTGCTTGAGCTTCAACTCTAAGGGGTACTCATGACGGAGTGGGAAGGAGATAGCATGAACAAAGTGTCCCGATAAATTTATGATAATAGCTCCGCCACCTGCGTTACATTGACCCACAAATACATCTGTATTAGGTTTAAACGACCAGCGGGGGTGGACACCATCTAATAATCCACATGCGCCTGGTTCATAATGGTGGCAAAAGACCAAGATGTATAAGGCGAGTATCAGAGACAGCAAGGCAGGTGCCTGATCTGGATGTAGCCCAGAAGTATGAATCCTGTTTAATAGACCTCATAACAAGTCGGTGAGACCAAGATGCATCGTTATAAATGATGGCAATATACATTTTCCAGATATGCTAAAGGAGGAGGCGAGAGTATATTTTCTGCATCTCCCATACAAAAGTATGTAGGGCTAAAAACCAGATGGCGAGTAAATATGTACGCCACGATGAACACCAAGCAACGGTAATATCAAATAAATTATTAAAATAATCCCATATCACACGGACCGCCGGACAAGTTAAAACAAGGTGGGTTGTAGATGTTGAGTCCATACGACAAAAAGGACACATTGTTGGCTAAATCGCAAAAAAACGCTGAAGCATGTCCTTCAGAGGCAATGCACAATGATATAATTTTCAAAGAAAAATCTGAAAAGCAGGACGTTGCGACTTGTGCCAAATATAAGTATGAGACACCAATGAAGCTTGTGTTGGACAAAACATCGAATATGCGTGTTTGAGTGTAAACAACCCTTAGGCCGACGGCCAAACAGGCACCCCATTTTTCATTTCCACAAGCGGAAGACATGAATTATGTATACGACAAATACTATACCAAACCAGCGAATCATAGAGACGAGGATGATAATCAGAATAGGACCCATATCACGCATGCATATACTGAGCCCAAAGCGAGTCCGAAGTATGATAGTGCCACATAACTTAGCTGCGTAGGCTATTTGAACTGTATGAAGATCCCAAATAGATAAGCCTCCCTCCTCATAAGGATAGCATAGGTGGCACCAAGCCACCCAGTGACGGCGATTGGAGCCCGAGAAAAAAGGTGAAATTTTTTGCTCCAATATAGTGACTACACTTCTTGGCAATTGTTTTCCGGCCATAATATGTAGCGGCATGGATGAAAGGTCCGATCGGATCAAAACCAACTGCCTGCAGTACCTAAAAGTCGATGTTGCCACCCCTCTAACTGAGTATCCACATGCTGTAATAGATCTTGACAATGTGATACACGAGTTATCCTTTTATGCAAATAAGAACCCAGATATTTCATAGGCAATGTAGATGATCGCATGGCTAATAACTACGCATAAAGGCGTCTACGATGAGGAGTAATTTGGGTCGAAAAGACCACTGTTCTTTTGTTCCAATTAACAGCCTGTCCTGATACATCTTTATATAATGTTAAGAAACGCTTAAATCTAGAAAGATTTCGATTTGAAGCCTCAAGGAAAACCAATATATCATCAACATACAACAAATGAGAGACCACTAGAGGCGTGCAACCCAATGAAAAGGACCGAATATGTGATGATGCAACTAACGCCTTAAAACCTCGACTGAGACCCTCCGCCACTAAAATGAACAAAAGAGAAGATAATGGATCTCCCTACTTAACCCCCCGCATCGGGCGAAAGAAACCCCGAGTTATTCCATTAATGAGAATGGAAATATATGTACTTTTTAGGTGATTAAGTACTAGAGAAATAAGAGACTGCGAGAAGCCAAAACGAGAAAGAACATGGCAGAGAAATTGTCAGCTAACGCAGTCAAAAGCCTTAGCCATATCCAGTTTTATTATTACATGACAACGTGATCCCCTATCCAACCAATGTAACATGTCAGATGCAAGAAGCACTTGTTCTGAAATGCCACGTCAGTTTTGAAATCCTGCCTGCTTTGGAGAAATAATGCATGGGAGTATTGTATTCAATCAAGAAGCCAGTATGCGTGTTTGAATCTTACTCATAAAGGTGGAAAAAGCAATGGGACGATGATCATTGAAGGTATGTTGTGCTGATCTTTTCGGTTAAAGAACTAGCATAGAGTGGGCCATCGCCCGTGGAAGTTGAAATCCCAAGAAAAATTCCTGTACCGCTTTGTAAACATCCATACATATAATATCCCAGCACTCTTGGAAGAACAACCCGTTATAATCATCTGGGCCTGCAGTAATATGAGGATCTAATGACCAAACTGCCTGCTTTACCTCTTCTATCGTTGGCATGTGTGTTAATAGAGTGTTACCTCCCTCAGAAACCAATGGCGGAATGCAACTTTGGAATTCATGGCTAGGCTGTGTAGTCTGACTAGTGAATATCTATTGAAAATGAGCAACCGCAGCATCTGCAATAGCATCTGGTGTATAACAAATAGCTCATGTGTCAGTCACTATACGGGAAATACACTGCCGCTGACGGGGCTCCTAGACTAACGAATGAAAATACCGAGTATTTGCTGTTGGGATTAATTCGAGATACGTGTGATGCGCAGCATGTTGATAAGGTTTATACGAATTAATCATAAAGTGGACGTTATGTATGATAATATTATATGTCACATATGTCACGTAATGATATTAATTATTACGTAAAACATCCACACGTTAAGTGATCATCGGGTATGTTCGTGGATGTATGGTGTGGTCTAAATGGAAACCCCGAATATGTAGACAGTCATATGGTCAGAGACCGCGATGGATGGGCTCAAAGTGCAACGACCATAAAGTTACGACATCTGGTCCCCGAGGGGCGACAAAGCACGTGTGGCTTTAGATAATTATTGGTACAATAATTAAATATTGGATAATATTTAATGGGAAGATAAGGTTGAGTTTTAAATTTAAAATTAAATTTAAAACCTTATACCTATCAGATCCTTCCCATCCCCTCTATATGAAGAACGCTTCATCTCCTCATATCGCAAGAGGCAAAAATCGGTTACAGAGAAGCAAAAGGGAGGGTGTGCCAAATTTTCTATAAAGTCCACACTGCCTAACCTCTCCATCGGGTAAAGCAGTGAATTGTTGATTCCGGTTCAAGGGGCATATCAACAATTGGTGGGAGGTCGTGAATCCTTGGATCACGCCAGATTCTTCATCAGCCGGAGCAGTTGCAGTGTACGTGTTCAGATTAACAACAGCAATGGAGCAAGGTATATTTTCCGTATTTTATTACTTTGTCCATTGATTCGATTAAACGGTTCTATTAAGGGATTTATTAAATTAAATCCAACAAGTGGTATCAGAGCAGGCCTAATCGAATCAATTATTTATTCTGTTAATCTGTTCATGTTCGGAAAAACGAAATTTTTCTGGGTCAAAATCGTTTTTCCGGAACAAGTTTGGTAAAAGAAAGGATTCTGTTTTTCGGGTTATATATAAAATCGCACAAGGTTTCAGAAAAATTTCCGCTGGTCTGATTGCCAGCACCTCTCTGCCATTCTCCTGGAGGTCGCGTGTTCAAACCCGCCTTGCGAAAATTTCGGTTCCTTTTTGATTTTTCTGGAATTTCGGTTCGATTAATACAAATAAAAGCTGTTCCTCCTGCATTCTCAAAACAGGCGCTACTTTAGTGGTAGCGGCGATCTTCAGCAATGGAAGGTCCCGTGTTCAAACCTTCTTGCGGTATTTTCGCTGTTTTCGTTTTTGTGAAAAAGCCTTGTTTTAAGTATAAATAAAAACAAGCCTCCTCCCTTAAAGAACAAAAGGCCTTCTGGCCTATCGGAGGCGGCGCCCTCCACTCTCCCAGGGAACGCGAGTTCGATCCTTGCTCCTGATTTTCAGGAGCATTTTTGCTCCACTCTGGCCAGGCGGGTTGGGCCATTTTGGTTCAACCCGGTTTCAGAATAGGGCTTCGGCCCAAATCAGTTTCCAAATTAAAAAAAAAAAGGTCTTTCTGGTGGGCTGGCTGGAAGGTTGATCCGGGTTCAACCCGGTCCAGTAATTGGGCTTCGGCCCAATTTCGGATTCAATTTAAAAAAAATAAAAATAAAAAAAAATTGCGAATTCCAAATTTCAGGTGGGCTTTAAGATTTGGCCCTAATTCGGTTCAGTAAGGCTTTGGCCCAATTCAGTTGCAGAATCAAAAAAAAAAAGAATTCAGAAACTGGGCCGGGCGGGTCTGACCCGACCCGACCCGCGCCCCCAGTTTTTTTCCCCAGTTTTTTATTTGGTTATTATTGTTATTTTGGATAAAGTAAATAATAATAATTTTATTATTATTATTTAAAGTTTATTTTAAGGAAAATAGTAATAATAACAAATTGTTGTTATTATTATTATTTTAAAGTCTCCTTTTAAAGAAAATAATAATAATGATGATGATAATTTAGTTATTATTGTTATTATTATTAAAGTAAAATAATAATAATAAGTAATTATTATTATTTTAAAGTTTCTTTTAAAGGAAAATAAAGTAAATAATAATGATAATAATTTGATCATTATTGTTATTATTTAAGGTTTATTAAGGAAAATAGTAATAATAATAATAAAATTATGTTATTATTATTATTATTTTAAAGAAATCCAAAATAATAATGATCAAGTATTAAGTTTAATTTCCGGTTATTGCATTATTATATTGCATGCAGTTATGCGTTTATTTATTTATTTATGCCTTATGTTTATGCATGTTAATAAATAAATAAAATAAAGTTAAGGAACTTAACCCAATAAGGATTCGAATCTTGTTTGACCCGGTTTGACCGAGTTCAACCAAGTTAATTCGATGGGCTAAGTTGACTGAATTAACCAACACTTATCAATTAATGCGGTTTATACTTGTGATAGATGACTCATTGAGTTGTGATAAAAACACCGTACACATAGTTTTGTCTAAGAAAGCCGGTACTTAAGCGAGACCATTGTGACTCCACCGGTGGCCTGAAAATTATGTGGAATGGTAATACACCCTTATGGCAAGTGGGTATTGCTGAATCGGTTCTCTTCACACTCAATGTGACCCATCATAAGGTTATATCACTTGTTATATTGATTGATAAAGATATTGTTTTCTTATACCGTAAGGAGAACTGAGCTTGGTTTAAGGTGGTTCTTATTTGAGCCGTAAAGGGAATCAAGCTAGTTCAAATTGGTTTAAGTAAAACAAAATGGATGTTGGGGTTAAGTATGCACGGTATGTGCAAAAGGGTCAGTCAGGAAACTGCGGATCATTTAGAACCATAAAGTTACGCGACTTAGCAAATGTAGGGCTTTAATATGATCCCCTTAAAGTGCGGCAATCATATCATCGCCACTACATTTGTTATGATCGTGAAGGGCATGTATGTGTTGGAGGCAGTTATTGACCGGCCCAAAGGAAGGTGTGATTGTCGAAAACACATATGAGCATGGTAGTGGACCCAAATAGGGCCGGCGGCGAAGCTTTAAAAGCGTAGGTTAACTCATCGGCCCAAAGGAAGGTGGTTAACTTGTGCTTGGAGAGCCGTCATATTGACCACTACACCCAATTGTTGGAAGGTATTGGGATGACTCCAAAGAGCCCCAATATTGGAAAACAATTGGTAGATGGAATCGAGGTTCTATTTTGATATTTGTTTTATGCAGTTTAAAGATTACACGTGTTGTGTATTTAAGTCCGTTTCTTGTTTGCTTTTCAGCAATAATGTCTAACATTAAGGATATTCCTACAATGAACGGTTCAAACTATAAGCAATGGAAAGATCAATTTGAGATCTTTCTGGGGATTGCTGATCTAGACAATGCGTTACAGATAGATCCTCCAGCTGTGCTAACAGACGAAAGTACCAGTGAGGAAAAATCTCACATGGCACGCTGGCTACGATCAAATCGCATGTGTCTTATGATCATGCAAAAGACTATCCCCAAATGCTTCAGGGGACACGTTTCTGAGTCCACGACGGCTAAGGAATTTTTAGCCGATCTCGAGCAAAGATATGTAAAGAATGAGAAAGCCGAGGCAGGCAATCTCTTAAAGAAACCTTGCTCGAAACAGTACCGTGGAATCGACAGCATAAGGGTGCATAAAGTTATGAATGCTGTTGCCACCAATTTCGGTGGTAAGAAACGCAAAGCTGCGGAAATGGTTACTGTGCAAAAGGCAAGTCAAAAGGAAAAGGGGGTGCCTACTGCTGACACACCCAAAAGCATGACTTGTTTCTTTTGCAATAAGGAAGGACATTTAAGGAAGAATTGTACCGGTTATATATCTTGTCTCAAGAAAAAGGGTACATTCTTAGTTTGTTCTGAAGTTAATTTTGTTTCGGATATAGCCACTTGGTGGGTCGATACGGGAGCCACGACTCACCTATCTGTGACTATACAAGGTTGCCTAAGCCATAGAAAACTGAGAGACGATGAAAGATACGTCTATTGGGGAAATGGCAGCGGCATAAAGGTTGAAGCCATCGGGCATTTCAGATTGCTGTTGACATCCGGTTTCTATCTAGATTTGCATGACAATTTTGTAGTGTCATCGTTTAAACGAAATCTTATTTCGTTTTATCGATTGGATAAAAGTGGATATTATGGTTATTTTGGAAATGGAAATTTCCAACTTTATCATGCTTCTAGATTGATTGGTCACGGTATAATGTCCGAAATTGATAAACTTTATTCAATAAATGTTGCTTCACATCAGGAAACCTTGCATGTTGTAACGCGAAACGCTAAAGCAAAATTAACTCATGAGAATTCAGGATCACTTTGGCATCGACGTTTAGGACACGTGTCCAAAAAAACAGAATAGAACGTCTTGTCAAAACAGAAATTCTCAATCCTTTAGACTTAACCGACTTAGAGTCGTGTGTATTTTGTGCTAAAGGAAAACAAAATAAAGTCCGAAGATATGAAGCAAATCGTGCAAATAGTCCATTAGAGTTGATTCATACCGATATTAGTGGCCCATTTCATCCGGTTACTCGAAATGGCCACTCTTATTTTATCACCTTTATTGACGACTATTCGCGATATGGCTACGTATTCTTGATTAAAGAAAAATCGCAAGCAATAGACATGTTCGAATCCTTTAAAGCTGAAGTTGAGTTACAACTCAACAAAAGGATTAAAGCCGTCAAATCGGACCGTGGGGGTGAATACTACGGTCGATATGATGGATCAGGAGAACAGTGTCCAGGACCATTTGCTAAATACCTAGAGGAAAACGGAATCGTCCCTCAGTACACCATGCCTGGGTCACCAAGCATGAATGGTGTAGCTGAAAGACGAAACCGTACACTTATGGATATGGTGCGTAGTATGATGAGTCAAACTACACTACCATTATTCCTCTAGGGAGAAGCGCTTAAAGCCGCAGCTTACATCCTCAACCGAGTACCAACTAAAGCGACGATAAGGACCCCTTATGAGTTATGGACTAAGCGTAAGCCTAGCCTTAACCACATAAGGGTTTGGGGCTGTCCAGCAGAGGCAAAGCCTTACAGACCAAATGAAAGAAAGCTGGACACCAAAACAGTTAGTTGCTATTTCGTTGGTTACTCGGAAAGGTCACGAGGGTATAAATTCTATGATCCCACAAGTAAAGTGTTTTTCGAGACAAATTCGGTAAAGTTCTTTGAGGATACTTTGGTTCCGGGGGAATGATTTGCATCAGCAGATCATCGAGTTAGATGAGGCACACTCAGGTGCGACAGAAATGCGAATCGAACCATCATTTGGGGAGATAGCATCAGCGATACCCGCACCTGAGGTACCTCATCCCAGTAGTGACGCTCCACAGGAACAAATTCATGTTCCTGAGGAAGTTACTGAAGAACCCGATGAATTGCCGGCTGATGCAGTTCAGGAACCTACAGTATCCCAAGAAGAAGTGCCCCTAAGGAGATCCACTCGTGAACGGAGAAACCCCATACCTAGTGACTATGTGGTGTATCTCCAAGAACACGAATTCGATATTGGTATGTTGGACGATGATCCCGAAAACGTCCAGCAAGCATTGCAATGTCGAAATTTAGAAAAGTGGATAAAGGCCATGGAAGAAGAAATAAAGTCTATGCACGACAACAAGGTATGGGATGTCGTCTCGTTGCCTAAAGGTTCGAAACCCGTTGGTTGCAAATGGATATTTAAAACCAAACGGGATTCAAAAGGCAACGTAGAACGATATAAGGCTCGACTTGTTGCTAAAGGGTTTACCCAAAAGGAGGGCATAGACTATACGGAAACCTTCTCTCCAGTATCTACGAAGGATTCCTTCCGAATAATCATGGCTTTAGTGGCACACTTAGATCTTGAGCTACATCAGATGGATGTTAAGACTGCGTTTTTAAACAGAGAACTCGACGAGACCATTTACATGGTTCAACTGCCTCGATTCGAGGTGGGAGATCCAAAAGGCATGGTTTGTCGACTAAAGAAATCCATCTATGGGCTCAAGCAAGCGTCTCGACAGTGGTACTTCAAATTCGCCAAAGTGGTTGTCTCCTTCGGTCTTGAGGCAAACCAAATTGACGAATGCGTGAATCACAAGTTCAGTGGGAGCAAGGTCATATTCATGATCTTGTACGTAGATGACATACTGCTTGCAACAAACGATGTAAACATGTTGAGCGACACCAAAGCCTCTCTGAGAAAGCATTTCGAGATGAAAGTCCTTGATGAAGCCTCATATGTGTTGGGACTTGAGATACGGAGGAATCGTACCCAATGTATCTTAGGTCTCTCACAACAGGCATACATCGAAAAGGTGTTGAAGCAGTATAGCATGGATAAGTGTAAACCACTTAATACCCCTGTGGCAAGAGGAGATAAATTCAGTCTGAAACAATGTCCCCAAACAGAGTTTGAACATTCGGAAATGAGGAATACTCCATATGCCCAAGTATGTACACGACTAGACTTGGCATTCATTATGGGAATGTTAGGCAGATACCTCTCTGATCCGGGTAAGGATCACTGAACCGCAGAAAAGAGGGTACTGAGATATTTACAAGAAACGAAACAACACGTACTGACGTATCGGAGATCTGATAAGTTAGAGATCACTAGATATACAGATTCCGATTTTGCTGGATGCTATGATAGGATGAAATCGACCTCAGGCTATGTGTTTACCCTAGCCGGAGGTGCGATCTCATAGAAAAGCACGAAACAGACCTTATTGGCGTCCTCCACTATGGAGACGAAATTCGTAGCTTACTTCCACGCATCCAATCAGGCAATATGGCTTTGCAATTTTGTCACAGGGCTGCGGGTATTGGAGACTATCTCATCTCCAATGAGGATTTACTGTGACAGTAAAGCTGCGGAGCTATATTCAAATAACAACCGGAGTTCATCTAAAGCGAAATACATAGAGATGAAGTATCTGGTTGTTAAAGAAAGAATTCTGAGTGGTCTGATCAGTATTGAGCATATCAGTACAGACTCTATGGTGGCCGACCCTTTGACTAAGGCCGTGGAACCGAGTGTGTTTCACAAGCATGTTAGCCGTATGGGTCTTAGTCCAGTTGAGGATGTTTTATCCTAGTGGGAGTCTGTGAGGTTTTTCTTGTGCTCAATAAAGTTGTTTATTTCAGACATACAGTATAATGTACATTCCGGTTATATTAAAGTTTTTCTGCAGAAGTAATGTACATTAAGCAGTTACGGCATACATTCTGAATTCTATTGATCTCGCTAAAGAGGGCCAAGTTGGAATTAGATATGTATGATCACCTAGCATATTAATTCCACACTACATATCCATTTCAGTATCCATGTCATTCAGTAGAATGTTAGTATCATGATTTAAGAGGGACAAGTCACTAATTCAATGTGGCGGCGTGCGGCTTAAGTCTTTTGCTAACATTTACTGATGGACCGGAAAAGGAAAGACACACTAAAGGACATACGGTATATGAGCTCAAAAGGGTGACATATAATATTTAAGATACATACATAGTCCAAGTGGGAGATTGTTGGGATTAATTCGAGATACGTGTGATGCGCAGCATGTTGATAAGGTTTATACGAATTAATCATAAAGTGGACGTTATGTATGATAATATTATATGTCACATATGTCACGTAATGATATTAATTATTACGTAAAACATCCACACGTTAAGTGATCATCGGGTATGTTCGTGGATGTATAGTGTGGTCTAAATGGAAACCCCGAATATGTAGACAGTCATATGGTCAGAGACCGCGATGGATGGGCTCAAAGTGCAACGACCATAAAGTTATGACATCTGGTCCCCGAGGGGCGACAACCCACGTGTGGCTTTAGATAATTATTGGTACAATAATTAAATATTGGATAATATTTAATGGGAAGATAAGGTTGAGTTTTAAATTTAAAATTAAATTTAAAACCTTATACCTATCAGATCCTTCCCATCCCCTCTATATGAAGAACGCTTCATCTCCTCATATCGCAAGAGGAAAAAATCGGTTACAGAGAAGCAAAAGGGAGGGTGTGCCAAATTTTCTATAAAGTCCACACTGCCTAACCTCTCCATCGGGTAAAGCAGTGAATTGTTGATTCCGGTTCAAGGGGCATATCAACAATTGGTGGGAGGTCGTGAATCCTTGGATCACGCCAGATTCTTCATCAGCCGGAGCAGTTGCAGTGTACGTGTTCAGATTAACAACAGCAATGGAGCAAGGTATATTTTCCGCATTTTGTTACTTTGTCCATTGATTCGATTAAACGGTTCTATTAAGGGATTTATTAAATTAAATCCAACATTTGCTTCACCCTCTTGTATCCATTTTACCCGAGCCTTTTGAGGCTAATACTCCATTTCTTAAAGCGATTCAGCATGGGAAGCTGAATAAGCAGCGATTCACATAGGAAGGATTAAGATCATATTCGCGCTCAAGGCGCTGCACCTACTGCTCAGCATGCTGAAGCCGTTGAAATATATTACCAAATACCCCAAGATTCCAACGACTTACATCTTTTTTAAAACGTCGTAATTTATCACATAAACTGCTCATACTGCCAACCGTAGGATAAGATGCCCAAGCAGAGTTCATAAATAAATGAAAATCAAGATGTGTAGTCCACACAGTTAAAAATTGAAATTGACGAGGTCCAACAGGAACTTGCACCTGACACTGTATAAGCAAAGGGCAATGGTTTGAAGTTGTGCAGCTAAGATGGGTCAGCTTTTTTTTGGCCAAAGAAATAGGCATTTTGTTTATGCCTCATTTATGGTGGAGAAATACCATCTTACATCCAGAATCATCATATGAATGATAAAACTGTAAAGAACAAAGAATTTGTAATCTCCAGTCATATATGATATGCCGCATTAAAACATTGTCAAATAAAACCACCCTTGTTGATAAAATCCTGGCAAAGGAAAAGGCATACATATTTATATAATTGGAGTGTATGCCCAAATAGAGCGTACATGTAAAAATTTCTTGATGTTTCCTCCAAGTGTAATATATTGTCACATTCGGTATTGCTTCAGTGCACGTAGAAATTGATGGGTTAATGATATGTCCAAGTCGTCTTTCATGGCTTTCCAATGGCGCGCTTGTTCCCAAACAAATTAATGTCCGTATGTCCATGCAAAACAGAAGTGGCAGCAGGATTAGCAAAATCAATATATTCGCAACTGAAATACCTGATCTGTTGATGAAAATAAAGTTACCCATGTTACCGTAGACACAAGCAACCAAAAATAAGTCTATTTCCAAATCCAATATATAAGAGCAATCCTAGTAAATTTAGCTAAAGTAGAGGATGTTGTGCATACCTGTGTTGCCCATATCTTACAATATGGTCAACTAAGTGAGAGAAAACTGTTATCCATGTTTTAAGTGTCGTATGGATTCTGTCTGATAACTTGCTAGAACCAGCGAGGTAATTCTGCGATTATCCTAAAAACTGAAAAATGATTGCAAATTTGACCATACAGTGCTAGAAAGTGTGCGGGCTAATTTGCCTCCTTTAGGGCATACGATAAGGTAAGAGACAGAGTGTGTAGAAGATCTCGAAATAACATGGCTTTAGAGGATCCACCTTGCTGCACTTGAGACAAGACACTTTGAGCATCCACCTCAACATCAATCGGACTCCAATAACGGGCAAAAAATAAGAAGGCATAATATGCAGCCTGAAATTCTGCTTCAGCCGGAGAAGACAAGAGACAAGTGAAACGAGATTGCTCCTATGAAACTTCCTTGACTGTCACGTAAAATTGCAACCCCAGCGGCCGTTGAACACCCATATGCCGCATCCGTATTTAGTTTAAACTTGCCTGAAGGAGGATGCATATAATGAACCACAGAGCAGGAGGAGAGCTTAAAATTGGCGAAAGACCACAGGCTATGAGAGAGGAATCCGAGACCGCATATTCTTTACCAGACTGTGTTGTTGTCCAATCTTGTATAGATAGTCGAATCTTCTCCATAGTATTTTGTCGACACCAGCGTCCATCGCAAAATATAATGGATGAATAAGCCTTCCAAAGTTCCCATGTAACATAAGCTGGAGTTATTATACAGATTCTTCCTTTTAATGATTTTTGCCTTAGTCGACATCCACCATTACAATAAGTATTGTTGGAGAGTGCCCTTCAACACCGCAGGACCATCAAGGCAAGAACTAAAATAAGTCCAAATAGCTCTGACCTCAGAGCATTGTAGAAATATATGATCACATGTCACTACACCTGTGAGACAAAACAGACATTGACTGGGGCAGATTGTAGCAAATCGGACAAGGTTGTCTGGTATGGGTAAGGCCTCTTGATATAGTCTCCATATAAATAATCTAATGTTTGACGGAATCAACCTATGCCAAACAAATGAAGGGATTAGCATCGTATCCCAACCATACAAATTTTATCATACGCAGCTTTTAACGAAAATTGTTCATTCGAGATGCCTACATGAATCTATGAATGAGCCATGCAAAATGAGTTGACTCGACAAATTCTTTTCCATACTGGTGAGTCTGTAATTCGCATATCAAGTGTAAGTCGATTTCCATACCTGGAGTGGAAGAACTTACTCCATAGAGATTGTTGTGCCTGATATCTCCACCACAAGCGACAAGAGTTTGCCATCCGAAGATCCTCTAACTTCCAAAGGCCCAGTCCCCCTTCCCTAATTGGCTGAATGATCTCTCTTCCGAGACCCAGTGATGTCGTAGCCTGTCATTAGTACTGCCCCAAAAGAACTTAGATATTAAATGTTGCAGGGTGCGAGTGATGCTTTGCGGAAGTGAACAAGCTGTCAACATATGTAAGGGTATAGCAAACCAAACATGCTTGATTAAAATCAGCCTACGTAAATAATTCAGAAACTTGTGCTGCCACATATTAAGTTTTGACTTGAATGAAGATACTAAAGGCAAAAAATGCAATGCTTTTCTTTCCTTCGATGTAATTGGACTCCCAAATATTTAATGGGCAACGCAACCGCTGTCATCTGTAAGGCCTGCTCCATTTGGCGGACAGTCGTGATTGGCAAATATGAAGGCGGTACAAAGTGACTCTAAATTTAACTGCTTGTCCCAAGGCTTGTTGATACTGTTGGAGAATTAAAGGTTTGGGCTTTGGCCCATTAATGAAGGTTACAAAACTTGGTTGAACAACGTACTTTGAGCTTAATTATGATGAGTTTCCGATAATGAAAATCGAAAACAAATGTGTCCTTAATTATCTACGTAACGAGTAGTTAATTTTATGCTTTGGAATCACTCAATTACGATACCGGGTGAATGAGAAATTAATGCTCAAAATGGATGGAAAACGTGAGTTAAAGGGTGTTGTGTCACCTTGATGGAGGAATACCACATTAGACACTTTAGGTGTGGCCTTGGGGCGTGAGAAGTTTCTGATGTACTTCGATCGATCACATCGATCGATCGATGTCACTTCGATCGATCGATGTAATCGATCGAAGCTAGACAGGAAACTTCAGATCATTCTGTCTTACATTGATCGATAACATCGATCGATCGATGTCACTTCGATCGATGGATGTAATCGATCGAAGCTGGACAGGGAGTTTCGAAATGATTCTGACGTACATCGATCGATGTCACTTCGATCGATCGATGTGATCGATCGAAGTTGGACAGCGTACAGAATTATTTCTGCTGGGCGGTTGTGTTTCAAACTTGAAACAAACGCTATCCTCCAATTTGTGATAAGATCAATCTGGTTTGATCTAATGGTGGCAGAAGAGGAAAGCCCGAACTCTGTTCAAGGCTTTAACGGTGCTTACTCCGTGTCTGCACCTGAAGGGGCAAACAATGTTGCTGCCGGATCGCCGTTCAATACGGTTCCATTGGCTCCTACTGGAGGGCCTCAGATGAATCCGACTGCCACAGCTGCTCACGTGGAGAAGCTGGAAAAGTTCGCTAGCAGTTTCTTCAAGAGGTGGCAGCAGAAGATGCTGTTCTATCTCACGGCGCTGGGATTGGCCAAAATGCTAAGCGAGGATCCACCTGTGGTTGAACCTGTGGAGGATCAACAATAGAATATGCAGAACACCTTGGGTGCTAAAGCTTGGGCGTATACTAACTTTTGTTGTTTAAATTTGATTCTGAGTTGCCTAGATAATACTATCTATGGCGTGTTTTGTACATATAAAACTGCAAAAGCTTTGTGGTCGGCTTTAGATAAGAAGTATCGCACAGAAGATGCTGGTACGAAAAAGTTAATAGTTGGGAAATTTCTCGACTATAAAATGCTAGATTCCAAAACTGTAATTTCGCAGGTTGAGGAAATACAGATGTTGGTATCTGAGATGCAAGAGGAGGGCATGACGCTCAGTGAATGTTTCCAGCTTGCGGCTGTGATTGAGAAGCTGCCTCCTTCGTGGAGGGAATTTAAGAGCTATCTCAAACACAAACAAAAGGAAATGAAAATGGAGGATTTGATTGTCCATCTTCATATTGAGGAGGACAATCGTCGTGCCGAAATAAAGCCAACCACATCGTCTGGTCAAGCCAAGGCTCATGTTGCTGAGGCGAAGAACAAAAAGAAAAATAACACTTTGGGCGTGAACGTCAAGGGCAAGGAAATTGCAAAGAAGTTCACAGGTAAGTGTTATAACTGTGGGAAATCAGGGCACCGGAGCAGTGACTGCCGAAAGCCCAAAAAGAATCAGAATCCAAATAAAGCAAAAGCAAATCTGGTCGGCGCAATGGAAGATTTGAATCTCGGCGCAGTGGTGACCGAATGCAACGCAGTGGGGAACCCGCGTGAATGGTGGGTGGAGACAGGGGCCACTCGACATGTTTGTGCGAACAGGGCAATGTTCAGAGAATATGCACCCACGACAAACAACGAACAACTTTTCATGGGAAACTCCGACAGCTCGAAGATCGAAGGATCGGGCAAGGTGATCCTGAAACTGACCTCAGGAAGGGAGCTGACCCTTCAAAATGTGTTGCATGTTCCTGATTTCAGGAAAAACTTGGTTTCTGGCGCGCTGCTAGTTACTCATGGATTCAAGCTTGTTTTTGAAGCAAACAAATTTACACTTTCTAAGAATGGCGTGTATTTGGGAAAGGGGTACCTTTCTAATAACATGTTCAAGTTAAATGTTATGACAATTGTACCCAAGAAAGTGGCACCCACTGAGGCTAATAAAATTGTTTCCTCTTCTGCTTACATGCTTGAGTCTTCTTGTTTATGGCATTTTCGTTTGGGACATGTTAATTACAAGTCAATACAACTAATGATTAATCTTGACTTATTGCCTAAACTGGACTTTAGTAATAAAGAAAAATGCCAAATATGTGTTGAAGCAAAATTGACAAAAGCGCCATTTCCTTCAACAGAACGAAACACTGAATCATTGGATTCAATTCATACAGACTTGTGTAATTTAAAGTTTGTGCAAAGAAGAGGAGGTAAAAAGTACTTTGTAACTTTTATCGACGATTGCACTAGATACTGTTATGTTTATTTGCTAAGTAGCAAAGATGAGGCCATCGATGCTTTCAAAGATTATAAGAATGAAGTTGAGAATCAACTTAGCAAACGAATTAAAATAATTCGAAGTGATAGAGGCAGAGAGTATGATGCATCGTTTAATGAATTCTGTTCAGAACATGGCATTATTCATCAAACGACTGCATCATATTCACCTCAATCGAATGGTATTGCTGAACGCAAAAACTGTACTCTAAAAGAGATGATGAATGCTATGTTGATAAGTTCGGGTTTACCTCAGAACTTGTGGGAGGAAGCAATTCTCTCAGCCAACGTCATTTTAAACAGGATTCTGTCCAAAAAGACGGATAAAACCCCATATGAACTTTGGAAAGGCTATAAGCCTAGTTACAAATACTTGAAAGTGTGGGGGTGTCTGGCGAAGGTTGCTGTACCTAAACCAAGACAAGTGAGAATCGAGCCTAAAACAATTGATTGCATATTCATCGGCTATGCAACGAACAGTAGTGCATATCGTTTCTTAGTGCACAAATCGGACATTACCGAGATACATGAAAATTTTGTCATGGAATCGATGAATGTAGTGTTCTTTGAAAATGTCTTTCCGAAGAAAGACAAAGACAGTGAAGAAGCTAGCTCTAGTAAGCGAGTGCGTGAGACGACTTCTCAAGAGACAGAGGAACCTCGTCAAAGCAAACAAGCCAAAATACCGACGTCCTTTGGACCGGACTTTCAAACCTATATGGTAGAAAATGAGCCAAGGAATTATTCCGAGGCTATGTTAACTCCAGAAGCTCTATTCTAGAAAGAGGCAATTAACAGTGAGATAGACTCGATTCTTCAAAATCACACTTGGGAGTTGGTTGACCTTCCACCTGGAAGTAAACCACTTGGTTGCAAGTGGATTTTCAAGAAGAAACTTAAAGAGGATGAGTCTATTGGAAAGTATAAAGCCATGTTAGTAGCTAAGGGCTACAGACAGAAAGAAGGCTTTGACTTCTTTGACACCTACTCACCAGTGACTATGATCACTTCCATAAGGATGCTAGTAGCCATTGCTGCAGTCTATGATTTAGAAATCCATCAAATAGATGTAAAGACTGCCTTTCTTAATGGTGAGTTAGAAGAAGAGATTTATATGGAACAACCCGAAGGGTTCGTCGTTCTAGGTCAAGAGAGCAAAGTGTGTAGACTTGTTAAGTCTCTGTACGGACTTAAACAAGCACCCAAGCAATGACATTTAAAGTTTGATCAGGTAATGATGTCAAATGACTTCAGGATCAATGAGTGCGACAAGTGTGTGTACATCAAGAGCACATCGAATGCCTGTGTAATAGTATGCCTCTATGTAGACGACATGCTAATCATGGACAGTACTCGTGACATTATCTTGAGTACAAAGAAGATGTTAACAAGAAATTTTCGTATGAAGGATATGGGGGTTGCCAATGTTATTCTAGGAATTAAAATTTCTCGGATGGCTGATGATCTTGTATGTCGCAAACTCACTATATTGAATCTGTTCTCAAAAGATTCAATATGTTTGAAACAAAACCGATAAAGACCCCACTTGACTTAAGTATACACTTAAGGAAGAATCGAGGCGAACATGTAGCTCAATTAAAATACTCTCAAGTAATTGGAAGTCTGATGTACATAACGAATTGTACAAGACCAGACTTAGCTTGTTCAGTAAACAAATTGAGCAGGTTTACCAGTAATCCAAGTGATGATCATTGCAAAGCTCTCAACAGAGTGATGAGGTATCAGAAATACACAATGAATCTTGGATTACATTATACGAGATATCCAGCAATATTAGAAGGATATTGCGATGCAAATTGGATATCAGACAGTAAAGTCTCTAAGTCCACCAGTGGATACTTGTTCACTGCTGGTGGTGCTGCTGTGTCGTGGAAATCCATGAAACAAACATGCATAGCTCGGTCTACTATTGAAGCTGAGTTCATAGCGCTTGATAAAGCTGGGGAAGAGGCTGAATGGCTTCGGAATTTCCTAGAAGATATTCCGTGCTGGCCTAAACTGATCGCTCCTATTAGCATACACTGTGATAATCAGTCAGCTATAGAACGTGCTCAAAGCAGCATCTACAATGGTAAGTCACGACACATACGTCGGAGACATAACACCATTAAACAGTTGATCTCTAATGGCGTGATTTCCATTGATTATGTAAACCAATGGAGAATCTTGTGGATCCGCTTACAAAAGGCTTGCCTAGAGATCAGATGTCAAGATTGACAAACAGAATAGGACTAAAGCCTATAAAGCAAGAATCTTTGTAATGGTAACCCAACCTTGTTGACTGGAGATCCCAGAATCTTGGTTCAATAGGACAACTAAGTTATGAAGATTCAGTTAGCACTTACTCATTCCGTCATAAAAGTGCTGTCTGCAGAGAATATTCAGGGTAAGCTAAAGCTTTTAATGATGTCCTATATCTTGATACATCAAGTGGAGTATGGCAGAATACTCTTGATAGGAATCACCTATGTAATTGTGAAGTGGGGCCGCTTTTATGAGAAAGTCTAGGAGGCAAGATTTCTCTAAAACACTTTCTGAAACCAGGTTGTTCATAGCCAAAATGAACACAACCATGAGAACCAAAAGGGTGTTAAAGAAAATGTTGTGTGAGTATCGTTGTCTAGGTTCACAACAAAGGCTGACTGGTTCAAGACATCAAGTCACTATTTAGCCGAGTTAATCCGATGGTACATCACTAGGAAAGGTTGAAAGCCAGAAGCTATCTCTTCTGATGCAACATTTTCTTGTCTGACTTCTCGTTAGAGTCTGCATATGCATTTGCATTAATTTCCATTCATGTGGGGGATTGTTGGAGAATTCAAGGTTTGGGCTTTGACCCATTAATGAAGGTTGCAAAACTTGGTTGAGCAACGTACTTTGAGCTTAATTATGATGAGTTTCCGATAATGAAAATCGAAAACTAATATGTCCTTAATTATATACGTAACGAGTAGTTAATTTTAGACTTTGGAATCACTCAATTACGATACCGGGTGAATGAGAAATTAATGCTCAAAGTGGATGGAAAACGTGAGTTAAAGGGTGTTGTGTCACCTTGATGGAGGGATACCACATTAGACACTTTAACTGTGGCCTTGGGGCGTGAGAAGTTTCTGATGTACTTCGATCGATCACATCGATCGATCGATATAATCGATCAAAGCTGGACAGGAAACTTCAGATCATTCTGTCTTACATCGATCAATAACATCGATCGATCGATGTCACTTCGATCGATCAATGTAATCGATCGAAGCTGGACAGAGAGTTTCGAAATGATTCTGACGTACATCGATCGATTACATTGATCGATCGATGTCACTTCGATTGATTGATGTGATCGATCAAAGTTGGACAGCGTACAGAATTCTTTCTGCTGGGCGATTGTGTTTCAAACTTGAAACAAACGCTATCCTCCAATATGTGATAAGATCAACCTGGTTTGATCTAATGGTGGCGGAAGAGGCAGCTTTGACCTAACGGCCGAGATTTAAACTGACGTAACCGCCCAACCGAATATGGTTTCCATCTAACGCTCCAGGTTCAAACTTGCAAATCAGTTTTCAATCTAAAGGCTGAGATTAAACCTTCCAAAACTGGATAGGAGGTTTTCATCTAACGGCTTATATCAAACTATGGTTTTGATCCGACGATCACGGTAACCTGTTCTCCAACCGACTCCTTTATATTAACAGGGCAAGGGATGCATTCTAGACACACACTTACTCTCTGCATTCGTAGCATACAGCATTCATAGCATTCAAGGTTTTGTATCCTGTCCAAGAGCAGTCAGGACTCTCGAAAGTTCGAAGCAGTTCAAGTTCAGCAGTGCCGCTCAACTGAACAGGTACCCGTTGTATCCTGGGAGACGGTTGCTAGTGCCGGTTGGGCATAGTATACCGGAGCAATACGTCTTAAGGACAGAGTCCTCCACTTGCCCCGGGTTTGGTTATTTTATTATTTCCATACGCACACACCGAACGACTGCGTCTTAGTACAGGATTGATTGTTTCCAACAGATACATTATCAAAAATGCAAGAAATCTCCTCAAGTTCAACAATTCTTCATTTAGAAAAACAAGAAAGTCATCAACAAAAGCAAGATGAGTGATGCATGGTTGAGCTCTTCCCACATTAAAAGATTTTATTGTTCCAGTTGCTGCCAAGGAGTTCAAACCCCTAAAGAAAGACTCAGATGCAAGAATGAATAATAAAGGAGACAACGGATCTCCTTGTTTTGACCCCCTAGTGGGTTTAAAATATCCATATGGGACTCCATTCACCAAGATTGATAAGTATGTACCCTTTAGATGATTAAAGATGAGATTATTTAAACGAGCAGAAAAACCAAATCGAGTAGGGAGTTGAGAAAGAAAAGACCAACTCACTCTATCAAACGCTTTCATCATGTCCAATTCATCATGATATTCGACCCTCTCACCTTCTTATCCAGCAAATATACCATCTCCCTAGCCATGATAATATGATCTGATATATCCCGACCTTGTATAAAACCCGCTTGCTCAATAGAGATAATTTTCATCAAAATCGGTTGTAGTCTAGAAGCAAGAATACGAGTTGCTACTTTAGAGATAAAATTGGCGAAAATTATTGGCCAAAAATCTGAAAACATGCAGGGACTGGGACCTTCGGAATAATTGTTATTAGTGTACTTCCCATAGCTTGCGGAAGTGGGAAACCAAGAAAAAATTTCAGCATGGCCTTGAATACATCGTACTGAATGATAGGCCAGCATGTAAGGAATAAGAGGTCATTATAGCCATCTGGACCCGGTGCACTATGAGGATCGAATGCCCACACCACTTCTTTTACCTCAAACAACGTTACAATCTCCACCAAGGACTAACTATCGAAATCCGAAATCATAATAGGCACATAATCTAAAATCTCATTGCTATCCGAGGTTTGTTCCTCCATAAAAAGATGTGTGTAGTAAAATATTGCAGCCTGCTGTATAGAGGATTGAGACTCACATAATGTGCCATCGCTATCTCTGATAGAAGTAATAGTTTGACGACAATGTCGATCTTGCACAATATTATGAAAGAATGAGGTATTCGCATCCCCTTCTGAAATCCACTTAACCCGTGCCTTTTATGACCAATATAAAAGATGATTGGGTGCTGCTAGTTTATATTGTGCTTGAGCTGCATGATGTTCCATTCAATTTTCCTGGGTAGGATTATTATCGAACTAAGTCTCCCTGCTATGAAGATGCTGTTCCGAGCGATGAAGATGATCAAATACATTACAAAAAAACGTTGTGTTCCAAAATATCAAATTCTTTTTTAATTCCTGTAGTTTATTATATAATCCACGCATTCCGCCGACTGTTGGATAAGATTCCCAGGATGCACGGACTCAAGCCATAAAATCAACATGTTCCGTCCACATGCTTTGAAATCTAAAGGATTTGGGACTGAACATCCAGTCTGCATACATCTCAACAATAATGGAGCATGGTCTGACGTCAGATGTGGTAAATGGCGGACACGTAAATTTGGAAATACTCGGTCAAATGACTCAGAGCAAAGCATATGATCCAGTCTGCATTTAACATTCCCAATTCTCGTCCACTAGTCCAAGTATGCATATGACCATCATACGGAAGATCTATGAGATAGCAATAAGATATACAGTCGTCAGATTCCTCCAGTGACGACATTAAAGGAGTTGACACTCCCACGTGTTCATCAATTGACATAAATGTATTAAAGTCTCCTCCTACCAACCAAGGTTCCGTAATATTGTCATAGTGATGTTTTAGGGACATCCAAAGATGTCTCCTTTCAGTGATGGTATGTAACCCATATACCGGCATAAACCATGCAACAATATCAGTGCGAACCAATTGGAAAAGAAAATGAGAGCATTGTTTACCATGTGTTAAAGATAATAAATGATGAGCAGTGCTATTCCTAAAAATCCATACCTTCCCTCCTCATGTTGCTTGTGCATGGGAAAATTTAAGCTGCATTCGAATTCGTGTAAGATTTTGGCTGTTTTTTTTCGATTCAATAATTGCCTATAATTGAACTTTATGAGATATTACAAGCCTCCGGATGCGTGCTAAAGAGGTAGCAATCCCACGCACATTCTATACGAGACAATTCATTGGGAAGAAGTACTGTTACAGCGTGAAGAACATGTCATCCTATCCGATGTCAGGGGATATAATGAAAGCATCTCATGCTTACTCCTGCGTCGTCTAGCTACAGAATACGGATACCATGTCAATTTTACTAAGAAACAATCGACTAAACCAAAAACAAAGCAGAGAATTTGGATGAAGCAATTCTCTCTGAGATGGAACAAACGAAGAAGAGACAAAAAACGGTTATTGATTCTCCTTATTCATCATCTTCAGCACAATTCCTAACTTCGGTATTTATACAGTTGCAGCAGAAGAAGAAGAAAACAGAAATGTGAAATGATTGTATTGCCTCTCACTGAATAACTACATACAAAATTAATACAAGGATAAAATTGTCATTTCACGTCTTTTAAACCTTTTCCCGCCTGCGCCTTCACTTTCTTCTGCAGCTGACTTCACCTCCCACACAGGCACACCGCAGCTCTTTCCACGTGATCCAACACCCAAACTACTCTCAGCTAACTGCTAGCTCACCTATTGCTTTCTTAATCCTCAGCTCACGGCCTCAACCAATGACAGCTACGCAGTTTAGACTCCCTGCACCTTGAATTTTCCTTCTGAGCAATTACCTCATCCATGAGAAACTTCAACACCCCCCCTCGAAACTGACTGGCTATATATGTTGCACACTCCCATAGCTTTAGTCAGTTTTTGTAATATAACAGAATCTAATGCCTTTGTGAAAGCATCGGCCAATTGAAACTCTGATTTGATAGGCATGGGGTGGATCACTCCCTGCTGGTATTTTTCTCTAACAATATGGCAGTCAATCTCGATGTGCTTCGTCCTCTCGTGGAACACAGGTTTTTCTACAATGTAAATGGCACTTTTGTTGTCACAAAACAACTCCACTGGTTTCACCTGCCTGATCCCCAAGTCACCAAGAAGATACAAAAGCCATTATACTTCGCACGTGGCCATGTCCAAGGCTCTATATTCCGCCTCAGATGAAGACTTAGAAACCGTGCTTTGTTTCTTTGCCTTCCATGAAACCAACGCTCCCCCAAAGAAAACATAGAATCTTGTGATAGACTTTCTCGTTTCAACGCAACCTCCCAGTCAGAATCAACAAAGGCCTTTAACTCTAACTCCCCAGTGCTAGGATAAAACAATCCTTGTCCTGCTGTACCTTTTATATACCTCAATAACCTGTGTGCTGCTTTAAGATGTGACTCCGTGGGAACATCTAAGAAATGACTCAACTGCTGAACCGTATATGAAACATCTGGCCTTGTGATTGTAAGATACAACAACTTGCCTATGAGTCTCCTATATTCAGACACATCACTTATAAACTGCAAATCACTATGTGCAAGCTTTAAATTCTTTTCCATAGGACTCTTTGCTGGTCTTGATCACAAAAATCCAGCTTGTTCAACCAGCTCCAATGCATATTTCCTTTGAGAGATCATGATCCCCCCCTGTGACCTGGCCATTATCAGTTCTCACACACTTGACAGACCTACCAAACTGGTTGACAGCATATTGACAAAAGCTATCAATAACATGTCTAGCCTGAGACTTCTGTTTAAGGAGATAAATCCACGTATAACGTGTATGATCATCAACAATCGTCAAAAAATAACGTTGGCCATGTACAGTGGGGTGTCTGTAGGGGCCCTAGATGTCAATATGAAGGAGATCAAAAGCAAACTTGGATATGGAATCAGATGTAGGGAAAGATTTCCTCTTCAATTTGGCCAAGGGACACACAGTACACTTATACGCATTATCAAGTACAGACACAGACAGATCAAGATTGTGCACTTCCTTTATTCTGGGTAATGAAGCATGGCCTATTCTATAATGCCATAGTACAGAAGAATCTGAGAACTGAGTATGGGCTGACAAACATTTAGACAAATAATCTAACTGAATTTGAGTCCCATGAAGATAGTATAGTCCCTTGTATAGCTCAGCTGAACCAATCGTCTTCAGGTATGTACGTTCCTGAATAATACAAGATTTTCCAAAGAACTGTATAAGTATGGAGGAATTGAAAAGAAGTCTACCAAGTGACAGAAGGTTGTATGTAAACGAAGGCATATACAGAACATTATGAATGGACAAAGAAGGATTTATTATGACTGAACCAACATGTGTGGCTTCAACTGACATGTTGTTGGGCAATTTAATGGGCAGAGACTCAATTGGTTTATAAGAATGGAACAAACTGAGATTACATGCTATATGATCTGTAGCACCTGAATCTAAAATCCATATGTTCAAATTACTAGAATGACAGTTACCTTGGTCTTTATCAAGGAGAGCAGACATAACTGCCCCTTGGTTTCCAGAAATGCCCGCAGAATTGGCTGCTGACTGACTTCCATCACTCATATTCAACATAGTCATGAGTCTTTGCATCTGTTCAGGCGTTAGCAAAGGTGCCTGGCACATTCCACCTCCATGATCCGTTTGCACTAGGCCACTGTCTCCTGTTGTAACTTCAGTTAGATTTACTTGAATCCTAGGCTTAAATCAGGGGGGATACCCATGTTTTTTATAGCACCTTTGCTCAATATGCCCAATCATCCCACAGTGTGTACACACTGACCTCTTTGAATTATCAGGGAAGAACCTTCCACTTCCCCTACAAAAACCACCAGTTCCACCTCTGCCACTATACGTGCTGACACTAGCAGCAACATTCATAGCTTCTGCGTTATCAACTATAAGCGCCGTAGGATTATTGCTAAAGGAATTCTGAGTATGTAAACCATTTAACTTCCTTTCATACTTCAATGCCATTGCAAACACCACATCAATTTTAGGCAAAGGCGTCATCACAAAAACTTGTGATTTAACTGGATCATAATCCTCATTCAAACCTTTTAAGAATTTCACAACATACTCTGTTTCAACGAAACTATGCATTCTGGTTCTTACATCGCACCTACAGCCATTACATGTACAAACCGAAACAGGTCTTAATGCCATCATCTCTTCCCACAGTACTTTTACTTTAGTAAAATAGTCATTCACAGAATCACTTCTTGCTTAATTCCATAGAATGTTTCAAGCAAATCTGACAACCTAAATGTATCTCCTGTTCCATATCTACGCTTCAAGTCATTCCACACCTCAAAAGCACTATCATACCACATAACACTCTGCGCAATAGTAGGCATAACACTATTCATTATCCAAGAATGCACCATAGAGTTTACCTGCCTCCAGATTGGAAACTGTGGATCGTTTGCTGTTGGTTGAGGTATGGTACCGTCAATGAATCCAATCTTATTCTTAACTATTGGCGCCATTTGAAACATCCTACTCCACCAGTGAAAATTGTGCGCAATCAACGGAGGCTGCGCTAGAATTATGGCTGGACTGTCTCTTCGATGAAGATAGTACGGACTACTGGTAGGATTTTCTACTGACTGCGATCCTGCAGTCCTTTGAGATCCAGATGTAGAGGCCATTGTGTAATTGATATTTTCGAATTCAATCGAAACTAGAGACTACAAACTTCAAATAGAAATGATCGATATCAACGATCAGTTAACTGAGAAAAGCTCTGATACCATGTCAATTTTACTAAGAAACAATCGACTAAACCAAAAACAAAGCAGAGAATTTGGATGAAGCAATTCTCTCTGAGATGAACAAACGAAGAAGAGAAAAAAAACGGTTATTGATTCTCCTTATTCATCATCTTCAGCACAATTCCTAACTTCGGTATTTATACAGTTGCAGTAGAAGAAGAAGAAAACAGAAATGTGAAATGATTGTACTGCCTCTCACTGAATAACTACATACAAAATTAATACAAGGATAAAACTGTCATTTCACGTCTTTTAAACCTTTTCCCGCCTGCGCCTTCACTTTCTTCTGCAACTGACTTTACCTCCCACACAGGCACACCGCAGCTCTTTCCACGTGATCCAACACCCAAACTACTCTCAGCTAACTGCTAGCTCACCTATTGCTTTCTTAATCCTCATCTCACGGCCTCAACCAATGACAGCTACGCAGTTTAGACTCCCTGCACCTTGAATTGTCCTTCTGAGAAATTACCTCCTCCATGAGAAACTTCAACACTCCTAGTTCCTGGATGGGTTGATCTGTGGTCATGTCAGATGATTCTAGAATTGCTATGCGACCTGCAACTCTTCAGCCGAGTAATTTAGATCTTTTTTCCAGTCCGAAGAAATTGCAGTAGTGATATAATTTTAATTCTCAGCCAATATATTTTCTGCAGGGTCATTGTTGTTACTATTAGGATGTCCATATTTCTGAATCCGAGACTGTGGCATCCAACAAGTCATCTGTTTCCTCCAATATGCTTTCCAACAATGCTCCCAACCTAGATATATCTTGCTGCATGGGGAGTTCAGCCTCTACATTGATGGTGGCATTATCTATTTGTTGCTGTACTGCATTCTGAAACAAATCTGTTTCTGCATGTGCGGTGTTACACCCCGTGACTTTTAAGCACGACTTTCAATATGTTAGGTCAACCTTAAATGCAACTTAATTAATTTTGTAGGTTATGGGACCTAGTTACATAAAGCATAGAAGAATAAGAAAAGGGGTCAAAAGTATAATTAAGGATAATTAAGGAAATTGCCTAAAAGTCCCTACTAAAGGATAGGGAAGTTACACAATACATAGTGTAACTCCCCATTCATACAAGGGGGACGGTTAAAAGAGAGCCATAGGGGGAGAGAAACGGCTGCAGAGAAAAAGAGAGAAGAAAGAAGAGAGGAAAAGAGAGAGAAGAGAAGAAGAAGAGGAGAAGGAAAAGGAAGGAAGAAGGTAAACCTAGTTCCAATCCTTACAGAAATTCTGCCATACACTTGTAAGCGTAACTAGAAACAAAGGCAAGTAATCTTTCTATACGCTTTACGTAAATTTTGATACTTTAGGCCCTATGTTCTTACAAAGAGAAAACATGAATCACACATTAGTATTCTTGTCTTGTCTATCTTAAATGCTTTGTTATATGTAAGTCTTGTTGCTAATTGTGTAAAGTCTTGTTCTTTGGGCCATATTTCTGAAAATAGTTGTGTGGTGCTTTATTGTTGTCAAGCATGCCCATAAAAGTGTATATTTTGACGTGCTTATTGTCTTGCTCTACTCTTATGTTGATTGTCTACACTTAGACGTTGAGAGTAAATGCAGGAAATTGAGAGATGAGTGATGACATTGCTGTAGTCTTGTTTTGTTGGGAAAGTTGATGAGATCTTTTGAAGGTTGTGAATGATTGAAGGCTAGAGTGGATATTGCTAGGCATGACTAGGCATCAATTCATGTTTAGATGTGTGTTAAGTAAGATGAATCTAGATGTTAAGATGGATCTTTAAGTGTTGAAAATGGAAGGGTTGAAGAAGGAGGGTGTTGGAGAGGAAGTTACTGCAGAGAAACTGCAGTTTGGCATCGTCAGAACACTTCGAACGCCTACATTAGGCGCTCTATGTCACATTAGGCGCCTAATGTAGAGTTCAATGTGTCCTGAAGCTTTCCCGTACAGAAAAACTGCAATTTAGAACCGTCAGAACACTTCGAACACCTACATTAGGCGCTTTATGTCACATTAGGCGCCTAATGTAGCGTTCAATGTGTCCTAAAACATCCCCGAACACTTCAAACGCCTAGTATAGGCGCTTTAAGTCACTATAGGCGCTTCATGTAGCGTTCCAACTGTACTGGAAGTCTTTTTGACCCTTTAGGCGCCCTATGTAAGTGTAACAACCTTATACACTTCCTTTGAACATAAAATGCAAGGGTATTTGAGGTGTAATTGAGGAATAGATGGTAAGATTGACTAAGTAAGAATAAGATTGAATCCCAAGTGAATTAGTGAGACGAACGGACTTGGAAGGATACAAACAGGGAGTGTCTGAGGTGCAAGACCGTATACTAGATATGTAAGATGTGTGTGTGGGATACCTTTATTATCTTCCATTGCTCATAAATTACAAAGTGTTTTGAAAGTGTGCTAGAGTTGTAAACATTAAGTGTGAATGAGTAGGGTTAAGTATGAATTCGAAGTGGATTCATGATACGAAAGGGCATGAAGTGGTATGAATGAGGTGTATTTGAGTAGTAAACGTTAAGTGTGAATGAGTAAAGTTAGGTATGAATCCAAAGTGAGTTAGCAATATGAAAGAGCACAAAATGGTACGAAAAGGGTGTGTTTGAGGAAGTATGAAAGAGCAAGGTTAAGTGTGAACTCGAGATGATTTCGTAATACGAAGGGACATGAAATGATACGAGCAGAATGTGATAGGGGTTCAGGACTTTGTACTTGATATGTAAAGTGTGTGTGCATGTTTACACGTTTGATATGATGTTACATGAGCATTCTGCATCATGACATGAGCACTTGCATTTGATTTGAGAATTGCTTTGCGAAAGAACATGTGTTTACAAGAAAAGTTTGAAGTTTTCGAAAGACAAGATGGCTGCTGGTTGATCGCAGGGTATAAAAGTCACGCCTGCGAAAGCAGGGTATAAAAGCATGATCTGTGAATCAACAGCAGGGTATAAAGTATTTTATGGGGCCGTGGACCTATCAGCACGGAAAATAAAGTTATTTTATGGGGCCGTGGACCTATCAGCACAGAAAACAAAGTTATTTTATGGGGCCGTGGACCTTTCAGCACGGATATATGATATATGTAATGGGGCCGTAGACCTATCAGCACAGATATATGATATATGTAATGGGGCCGTGGACCTTTCAGCACGGGGTATAAAGTTATATGTTATGGGGCCGTGGACCTTTCAGCACGGGGTATAAAGTTATGTTTGCTGTGGACTGATCACCCACAGGGTATAAAGTTTTGCTACGCGAAGAATATGATATGTAAAGTGATGAAATGTTTTGTGAAATGACATGCATGACATGTTTATGAAAGAAGACATATGCATGGGTGTTGTGTGTGATTTTAAAGAAGTACATGCATCATGATACACGGAGCATAAGAATTGACATGCAAGAAACGTGACTAGTTTATGACTTGCTATGTGATACGTTGTTTTAATACATGTTGGTTCTCATATCAGTGTACATATATGTGCTTTATCTGCTTTGAGGAATTCTTATTAAGATGCTATTTGCTAACCCGAGCACCTTATTTTTGGGCAATGTTTTATACACTGGTGACTCGACGTGTGTGATTCCGTAAGGTGTATAGACGGGTTACTTGCTGGCGATAATTTCGCTAAGAACAGTTACTCTATTTCCTTTTCAGGTGAGCCTGAATATGAGTTGATATTTGTTGAAGACGACGGCGAGTGGGCTCAATGGGATGATGGTCATGGGAATAGATAGATGTTGGACTACTTATTTCAGTTTGGAAAACTCATTTGTTGTTATGTTGATCTAAAACTTATGTTGGCGAGAGGAACAAACATCTTTTAATTCCGCTGCATTTTCTGGTTGTATTATTGACGATGAAGGTTTAGATTTTATGACGTTTCCGCTGATTTATCTTACGTCATGAATGATGTTCGCTTGATCTGCTTTGACGCTTCGTAGTTCTCATAGTAGGCTACGGTGGGTGCACTGGTTCCGATGACAGCGTCGGGCCGGGGCGCTACAGGTGGTATCAGAGCCTAGGCTTCAGATCTATCTCGGAAACTTAGGTTCATGATCTAATAGCAAATTAAGATATGATTTTCCCTTAAGTTTGATCATTAGGTATAAGTGATGATTTTCTAGAGTCTAAGTATGATTGTGGTTGGGTGTGTGCGAGCGCGTATATCATTTAACGTTCTGAATAATAATTTTAATTTAAGACCCCATCGATCTCTTGGACACAACTCTGTAATGGCTTTCTAAAGTATTACATGCCCAAGACGGCAATCTTAGACAAGACAAGGGCATTCGACAGGCTGAAACAGAGTCGGATGACAGTGTCGGAGTATGCCGACCGTTTTCATGCTTTGGATAAAATTCGCCCCTGCGATTATGTAGGATAATCACTGAAATATGACAAGGTTCGAGCGAGGTTTGGATTCAAGAATTTAGTCAACAATTGTAAATGCGGGGATGAGAACCTACGAGGACATGTGGACATGTGCTTTTACGTCGAGAGTGATTTTCGCAGGATAGCGGTGGGAGAGGCCGGTGCAGGATACTCTGACAGAGGTAAGAGGCCAAGAGAGGAGATTGGAGTTGGTGGCAGCACTGGACATTGGGTCAAGATTCAGAAAAGAGACCCGGTCGAAAAATTTTAGAGACCCCACCACAGAGTCCAGTTGTACACCAGGCTATAGGAGTTTGCCGCTTCGCAATAAGAGCCATGACAGTGAAGGTGGAAAGTTGTAAGGGGTGTGTTATCGATGCGGACAAGTGGGTCATCTCATTAGAGATTGCTAGAGATGAGGAAGAATGCTCTAGGAGAAGCGGCTCAGCAGCCGAGGACGAATACACGCATCCATGTCATGACTGATGTGGATAACTAAGGAGCTATCGACGGGTATGAGGTACAATTTTAGTGAATAAGATATTGGCCAATGTAATTTGCAATAGCGGCGTGAACCATTCTTTCATGGCAAATGGATGCGTTAAGCGCCTTTATGGTTCAAGTGAATAGTTAGAAACTCAGTACCATGTCCAAGCACCCAAGAACAAATTATGATTTTACACAACACTTACTATCGATTGAAGCAAGTGTCAGGAAAGAATCATGAGATGGAAGATGTAATCTTTGAAGGGGTTTGGCGTTGCCGTTGAATCAAAGAAAGTTGAAGTTAGCACCGATTGGTCTGGACCATGGATGTCATCGATGTGCGGAGTTTCTTGGGTCTAGCTAGTAATTACATGAGGTTTATCGAGGGATTTACGACAGTAGCAATGCCTCTCAGTCGTCGTACTCAAAAGAAGTCCAAGTTTGAGTGGACGGCGGAATATGAGAAAAGCTTTACGGAGTTTAAGAAGAGATTAACCACGTCCCCAGTATTGGCTTAACCCTCTGGAACTGAAGGGTTTGTGACCTATAGTGATGCGCCAAAAAAATGGCTTAGGTACGTAAACTGTAACATAAATTATGATTTTCCATCCAAATCAAGTTTAGTTTGATACTTCACTTGTAGGTTGTGTTTTGGTACAACACAAACGAGTTATTGCGCATGCTTCGAGATAGCTAAACATGAGACAATGAAGATTGTGGGAACAACTAAAGGACTACGACATGACCATTAATTACCATCCCAGAAAAGTTAATAAAGTGGTAGATGTATTAAGCAGAGAATCTAACCATGCGCGACACTCATCACTTGAGAGAGAAATATAAGAATTTGGCTTGAATTTGGTTGACTCTATGGTTAATGTTTTCGCATTATAGACCGTCATCTCAAGTTTGATGAATTAGGTGAAAGAAGCTCAAAACAAGAATAAGACTGTGGGTGATATTGCTTGGAAACTGAGGCATAGTCAGGTTGATGGATTTCAGACCAATGAGGATGGGCGCTTATGTTTAAAAAAATGTGTGTATGCCTGATTTAGATGAGCTAAGGAAAGAAATATTGTAAGGGGCTCACAGCTCAAGGTTATCGATATATTCTAGTAGCACCAAAATGTACATGGATCTATGACAATACTATTGGTGGTGTAAGATGAAGAGGCATATTGTGGAGATTTGAGGGATGTCTGGTGCGTCAGTAAGTGGAGATAAACACCAACGACCTGGTGGATTATCGATGCTGTCGGAGATTCCAGAGTAGAAATGTGAATGTGTCACAATGGACTTTGTGACTGGTATACCGAGAACAATAAGTGGATATAACATGATTTTGGTGATTGTGGATCGGTTGACTAAGTCTACACATATTCTACCTGTCTCGAGGGAAGCATCTCTCGATAAGTTGATAAATTTAGATAGGGACAACATTGTCAGCCTACACGATGTTTCAATAAGTAGAGTGTCTGACCGAGACCAACGGTTCACTTCCAAGCTCTGGATAGTATTCTAGAGAGCCCTGGGTAAGGAGTTAGGGATGAGTACATCCTACCACCCTCAGACATGGACAGTATGAACGGACTACGCATACCCTAAAAGACATGTTAAAAGCTGGTGTCCTAGATTTCAAAAGGATTTGGGGATGTAATGGTGAAGTTAATGGAGTTCTCTTATAACAATAGTTACCACAGTGCAATTGACATGGCTCCTTTTGAAGCTTTGTACGGAAGGAAATGTAGGTCCCCGGTTTATTGGGACGAAGTGGGCATGAGGACCATCACGGGACCTGAGCTATTGGAGAAAACGCTAGATAAGGTGAAAATCATCCGGGAAAGACTCAAGACGGCTCAGGATCACAGCAAGAGTTGGGCAGATTCCAAACGACGACCATTGGATTGTGATGTGGTGAAAAAGTTTATTTGAAGGTATCACCTACCAAGGATGTCATGAGGTTTGGAGTAAAAGGCAAGTTAAGCCCTCGTTTTGTTGGTCCTTATGAAATTCTTGAGAAGGTAGGAGCTTTGGCATATAGGTTGGCATTACCTCCGGCGTTGGCGCAAGTTCACAATGTGTTCCACGTGTCATAATTAAGAAAGTACGTGGCGGATCCAAGTCATGTACTTGAAGCTCAAACTTTAGAACTCAAGGAAGATGTTACATATGAGGAGGTACCCGTGAAAATTGTGGACCGAAAGGATCAAGTGTTGAGGAAGCGAGTGATTCCTTATGTAAAGGTCCAATGGAGCAATCACACGGAACGTGAAGCCACTTGGGAGCTCGAAGAACAAATGCGGGAGAAGTATCCTCAGCTCTTCGACTAAGGTACATAAGTTTCGAGGACGAAACTTAAGGGGGGTGGAATGTTACACCCCGTGACTTTTAAGCACGACTTTCAATATGTTAGGTCAACCTTAAATGCAACTTAATTAATTTTGTAGGTTATGGGACCTAGTTACATAAAGCATAGAAGAATAAGAAAAGGGGTCAAAAGTATAATTAAGGATAATTAAGGAAATTGCCTAAAAGTCCCTACTAAAGGATAGGGAAGTTACACAATACATAGTGTAACTCCCCATTCATACAAGGGGGACGGTTAAAAGAGAGCCATAGGGGGAGAGAAACGGCTGCAGAGAAAAAGAGAGAAGAAAGAAGAGAGGAAAAGAGAGAGAAGAGAAGAAGAAGAGGAGAAGGAAAAGGAAGGAAGAAGGTCAACCTAGTTCCAATCCTTACAGAAATTCTGCCATACACTTGTAAGCGTAACTAGAAACAAAGGCAAGTAATCTTTCTATACGCTTTACGTAAATTTTGATACTTTAGGCCCTATGTTCTTACAAAGAGAAAACATGAATCACACATTAGTATTCTTGTCTTGTCTATCTTAAATGCTTTGTTATATGTAAGTCTTGTTGCTAATTGTGTAAAGTCTTGTTCTTTGGGCCATATTTCTGAAAATAATTGTGTGGTGCTTTATTGTTGTCAAGCATGCCAATAAAAGTGTATACTTTGACGTGCTTATTGTCTTGCTCTACTCTTATGTTGATTGTCTACACTTAGACGTTGAGAGTAAATGCAGGAAATTGAGAGATGAGTGATGACATTGCTGTAGTCTTGTTTTGTTGGGAAAGTTGATGAGATCTTTTGAAGGTTGTGAATGATTGAAGGCTAGAGTGGATATTGCTAGGCATGACTAGGCATCAATTCATGTTTAGATGTGTGTTAAGTAAGATGAATCTAGATGTTAAGATGGATCTTTAAGTGTTGAAAATGGAAGGGTTGAAGAAGGAGGGTGTTGGAGAGGAAGTTACTGCAGAGAAACTGCAGTTTGGCATCGTCAGAACACTTCGAACGCCTACATTAGGCGCTCTATGTCACATTAGGTGCCTAATGTAGCGTTCAATGTGTCCTGAAGCTTTCCCGTACAGAAAAACTGCAATTTAGAACCGTCAGAACACTTCGAACACCTACATTAGGCGCTTTATGTCACATTAGGCGCCTAATGTAGCGTTCAATGTGTCCTGAAACATCCCCGAACACTTCGAACGCCTAGTATAGGCGCTTTAAGTCACTATAGGCGCTTCATGTAGCGTTCCAACTGTACTGGAAGTCTTTTTGACCCTTTAGGCGCCCTATGTAAGTGTAGCAACCTTATACACTTCCTTTGAACATAAAATGCAAGGGTATTTGAGGTTTAATTGAGGAATAGATGGTAAGATTGACTAAGTAAGAATAAGATTGAATCCCAAGTGAATTAGTGAGACGAACGGACTTGGAAGGATACAAACAGGGAGTGTCTGAGGTGCAAGACCGTATACTAGATATGTAAGATGTGTGTGTGGGATACCTTTATTATCTTCCATTGCTCATAAATTACAAAGTGTTTTGAAAGTGTGCTAGAGTTGTAAACATTTAGTGTGAATGAGTAGGGTTAAGTATGAATTCGAAGTGGATTCATGATACGAAAGGGCATGAAGTGGTATGAATGAGGTGTATTTGAGTAGTAAACGTTAAGTGTGAATGAGTAAAGTTAGGTATGAATCCAAAGTGAGTTAGCAATATGAAAGAGCACAAAATGGTACGAAAAGGGTGTGTTTGAGGAAGTATGAACGAGCAAGGTTAAGTGTGAACTCGAGATGATTTCGTAATACGAAGGGACATGAAATGATACGAGCAGAATGTGATAGGGGTTCAGGACTTTGTACTTGATATGTAAAGTGTGTGTGCATGTTTACACGTTTGATATGATGTTACATGAGCATTCTGCATCATGACAAGGGCACTTGCATTTGATTTGAGAATTGCTTTGCGAAAGAACATGTGTTTACAAGAAAAGTTTGAAGTTTTCGAAAGACAAGATGGCTGCTGGTTGATCACAGGGTATAAAAGTCACGCCTGCGAAAGCAGGGTATACAAGCGTGATCTGTGAATCAACAGCAGGGTATAAAGTATTTTATGGGGCCGTGGACCTATCAGCACGGAAAATAAAGTTATTTTATGGGGCCGTGGACCTATCAGCACGGAAAACAAAGTTATTTTATGGGGTCGTGGACCTTTCAGCACGGATATATGATATATGTAATGGGGCCGTAGACCTATCAGCACGGATATATGATATATGTAATGGGGCCGTGGACCTTTCAGCATGGGGTATAAAGTTATATGTTATGGGGCCGTGGACCTTTCAGCACGGGGTATAAAGTTATGTTTGCTGTGGACTGATCACCCACAGGGTATAAAGTTCTGCTACGCGAAGAATATGATATGTAAAGTGATGAAATGTTTTGTGAAATGACATGCATGACATGTTTATGAAAGAAGACATATGCATGGGTGTTGTGTGTGATTTTAAAGAAGTACATGCATCATGATACACGGAGCATAAGAATTGACATGCAAGAAACGTGACTAGTTTATGACTTGCTATGTGATACGTTGTTTTAATACATGTTGGTTCTCATATCAGTGTACATATATGTGCTTTATCTGCTTTGAGGAATTCTTATTAAGATGCTATTTGCTAACCCGAGCACCTTATTTTTGGGCAATGTTTTATACACTGGTGACTCGACGTGTGTGATTCCGTAAGGTGTATAGACGGGTTACTTGCTGGCGATAATTTCGCTAAGAACAGTTACTCTATTTCCTTTTCAGGTGAGCCTGAATATGAGTTGATATTTGTTGAAGACGACGGCGAGTGGGCTCAATGGGATGATGGTCATGGGAATAGATAGATGTTGGACTACTTATTTCAGTTTGGAAAACTCATTTGTTGTTATGTTGATCTAAAACTTATGTTGGCGAGAGGAACAAACATCTTTTAATTCCGCTGCATTTTCTGGTTGTATTATTGACGATGAAGGTTTAGATTTTATGACGTTTCCGCTGATTTATCTTACGTCATGAATGATGTTCGCTTGATCTGCTTTGACGCTTCGTAGTTCTCATAGTAGGCTACGGCGGGTGCACTGGTTCCGATGACAGCGTCGGGCCGGGGCGCTACATGCGGAGTGTGGTTGGGCATTTTCCTTCTCCACCTCATTTTCCGTTAACTTCTGTTCAGCATCTGCCAATGGTACATTACTTCGAACCTGTGTATTTTCTTCGGCTTCCAGCGTTTTGATTTGTCCGTCGATGTTTTAGTCAAAGGAAGAATCGTCGCATTCATCCTTACCAGATCTTCAGCCTCTATAGAACAATCTTTTTGTTCATGCGTTAGCGTACGACATGATGTACAGAATAAGGGAACATTTTCAAACTCCACTATAGGATATAATTCATGCTCTCCACCTTGAATGTGCAAACGCAATTAATGGCAAAGTTTTTGAATATCTGCTTCAATGCACAATCTTACCACTGAAGGCCTGAGTCTATTAGCCGTAGCCGAATCCATCTTTAATTGGAATCCAATCATATGAACTATAATCCACAACGCTGATTTATTCTAAAGATAAAGAGGCAATCCTCGTATCAAAACCCACACGGGGACAATAGGCTTATCTACCTACAGATCAAAGTCCGGAGTCCATTTAGTTACGCGCATAATATATCCATTTACTGTCCATGTTCTTCGCAAGAAGCAGCGCTGATAATCCTCCAGATGAATAAAAGCAATCAACATATGTTGATCATCAAGAAGTCTCCAATTTTGGAGTTGTTTTGAACCCTATACGTTCCATGCAATTAGCTAATTGTTTCATATTAGGATGACCATGCCAAAACGTACCAACAAGAGTGTATTTGAATGGCAATGAATATCGATCTACTTCTTCGGTTGTGAAACTGATGGATGACACATCACTTATTTTCCAAACGTGGTCTATTCCACACTACAGTTTTGATGAAACCATGGTTGAAAGATTCGATTTTTCTTCCGAACATTTCATAAAAATGGTTTTTCTTATCAAAACTAATATATTTTTGACGTTTTCTTATTAACATATATGCATTTATCTATGTTTTTTTTTATGAAACATTTATTTTATTAAAAGAGAAGCCTCACTTATGGCGGAGGATGCATTTATCTATGTATATGTACGTGTATATATAAATATATATGCATATATATTATACAATTATAATTACACGTACATTGTGTCTCTGGGAGTATATGTGCATTTGTGTCTTCTGTTACTGATTCGTGCAGAAGAAGTATCGTTTGAATATAATTGTTTCAAAGGAAACCGGTTGCAAAATCGCTTATAAAATTTGGGTTGTAATGGTCCAATTGAACCAATATGTTGGTTAAAAAAAGGCTGAACCTAGCTAGACATCCGGACCTTTCGTTTTAAACCGGACCAAATCAAGGCAAAGAATATTTAATACTTAACTAATAAAATATTAATAAAGATATTGTCTCCAAAGAAAATAAGGTCAGACTCCAATCCTTATTCTCAAATATACCTTTTTCTATAAATTTTGAACATTAAGTTCTCATTCATTCGATACCAAAATTGAGTAATTCAAAGACTGATAGTTATATAGATAACTGTAAATATCTTAGTTTTTAATAAATTATAATACAACACCTTCGTAATTAATTTCGAAGTTTATTACAACAACACATTTTTCTCCAACACAAAATAGCGAAAGAGAGAGGGAGGGAAGGTTCCTCTCTGTTGGGATATGAAATGTTTTGATGATGTGAAAAGATGTATTGAAAGAGTTAAAAAGGAAATTCACACTTGGGATTTGAAACAAACTGAGACAAACAAACTGTGAGACGCCGATCTCTCATATAGAACGATCGATGTATACATCAGTCTCTCAAGGAGAAACATCGATCGATCTATGCTGGAAAGGTTTAAGATTGGAACCTTACTGTCGAACATCGATCTCTCAAGAACTGGGACATCAATCGATCGATGTGACTTCAGTCTCCGAAGGTAAAGACTTCGACTGATCGATGTGGAAGAGGTTCAAAACTGGAACCTCTATCGAGGACATCGACCTCTCAGCTTTGGGACAAATCGATCGATGTCACTTCAGTCTCTCAAGGGAGGACATCGATCGATCGGTGTATGGAAGGTTCAAAATGGAACCATCCTGGAAGACATCGATATCTCAGTTTTGAGGACATCGATCGATCGATGTCACATTAGTCTCTCAAGAAGAGACTTCGATCGATCGATGTGCTGCAGGCTCAAAACTGAAATCTCTCTAGAGGACATCGATCTCTCAAGGCAGACACATCGATCGATCGATGTCATCTGGAATTCAAATTTTTATGACCATTGGAACAAAATCTGAGGGAGATTCAGGGTGTTTTCTCTTTCCAATCTTGCTCAAATTTCTTTTAGACTTTTTCTCTAACATTATACATGCTTCCTTGACAATTTTTTCCAAATCTAAGATTCTCTTGGATGACTTTGGATGATCAAATCAATCCATAGAGTGGCTACATGCTATTTTCAAGTTGTCAAGACTTGAGATTGACTTGAAGACACGGGGGAGGCTCCAAAAACATGGATTACACCTCATACAAATAGAAGAAGCTCAGATGAGGCAAATATACACTTTCACTACATCAAGCTTCATTCTTCGTTGTTGCAAATTTCTCTCATTTGTGTAAAAGTGCTTAAAGATTGTTAAGCCCTTATTTGTACTTCATTGTTTTATACTGAGAGATTGTATGTCCATCACAAGAGGAACCATAAATATTTGATCTCTTGCTTGTCTTTAGAGTAATGAGAAACTTTAAACCCCACTACTTCCTTGAACCTACTGTGCGAAAGTTCTTTCAGAGAACTTTGTTGGAGTTGTGAGGTATAAGAAGTTGTTCTTGCTTAGAGTTGAAGTTGTTGTAGTTGCATAAAAATGTTTTGTGCAAGAAGTTATTGTTGTGGTTTCTTACACTAAGTTGTTAGTGTAAGTATTACTGGGGTTGTTCTTATTATGGATAATAAGAAGTGTAGTTGTTGAAAATCCACTTTGGCAACAAAGTGGTAGTAGAGTAGAATCATTTACGGTTCAAACCACTCTATATTCGGTGTACTCATTTATTATCTCTCATCTTCCGTTCTTGTTTGGATTTGGAATTCTATTTGAATTGACAAAAGCCAAAAGAAAGAAAATTTTGCAAAATTATGCAACACTCTATTTATCCCCATCTAGAGTGATTGTTACAGACCCAACAATAGGTATTAGAGCTTAACCTTGATTGTTTTGCCAATCTTTGCAAGTAGCAAGGTCAAAGATCATGGCAATGACAATCTCTTCATCCTACACCTCAGCTTCTAAGCCAACTACACTATTCTCAGGTTCAAACACTAAAGCACCTATGTTTGATGTCCAAAATTATTCTTTGCAGAAGTTTTGAATGATAAATCATTTCAAAGGCTGCGGTTTTAATATATGGATAGCTGTTGTCAAAGGAATTGAAGTTCCTACGATTACCAACTCAAAAGGAGAAACAATGTTCAAAGATGAGGATGACTACACTGATGAAGAGAAGATAAACTTTGCCATAAACGATAAAGCATTCGATATTCTTTCCAGTGCTTTAGCCATTACTGAGCTCATAAGACTTCAAGGTCTTGAAACAGCCTCTGAAGCAAGAAAAAGGCTAGAAATGATACATGAAGGAACTGAGCAAGTAAGAATGGGCAAAAGACTGATGTTCATGAAGGAGTATGAAATGTTTGGGATGAAGAGCGGTGAAAAGATTGATGAGACAATCGACCCATTAACTCGAATAGTGAATCAACTATCTATGGTTGATAAGAAAATCTCAAATGAAGATCTTGTCTCAAAACTCCTCAACTCTTTTCCAAGAGAATGGACACCCAAAATCACCGCCATCACCGAATCAAAGAATCTCAAGTCTCTTACCCCTGATGAGCTATCTGGTAATCTTCTTATTCATGAAATTCTTATTAATGAGCAAAATACGATGAACCCTATCAAGACCACACAAGTATCACACAAAGTATTGGTGGTAGATTCCGATGAATCGGATGAGAAAGTTTCTCTTCTAGTAAGGAAATTTAGAAGAACGACCGCAAGAAACAAGGAACAAGCAAGGAAGTCTTTCAAAAGACCACCTAAGGATAAAGAAGCTAGTAAAAATTGCTCTAGGTGAGGTCGACCTGGTCACTTCCTTGCCGATTGCCACGTCAAGGAGCCGCAAAATCAAGAAAAGAAGATTTTTCCTCAAAATAAGAAAGCCTTAAATGCAGAGGTAGCCAGGTGGGATGATCTCCTTTCCAAATCGGAAGGAGAAAAAAGTGAAGACAAGGATGTTAGACTTGTTGCAATTGTTGAGAACCGAAAGCACAACCTACATGTCTTATGGCTATTGAGAATGACCTTGAGGTAAACTCTAACTCTTCTAATTTACAAGATGAAATAGGAGATTTGCAAGAAACAGTACTACAATTTGCAAGCTTGTACCACATTTTTCCAGTACTCTTAAGTTTCGATGGCGAAACTTATAATAAAGGGGGGAAGGATGTTGTACCCCACCAAAAACCGCACTGTATCTGAGACTAGTATGAAGTGACGCATTGGAACGTTATTTCTGCCAAGAAATTTTATTAAAGCTTTATCAACGCTTCTTTAATATTGTAGGGAAATAGTATACTACCTCAAGTATGAATTATGAAACATGTGAATCGACAATTTAACCTCCAAGGATTCTTAGAATTTTCGGCCGCAAGGGTTTTAGAAACTCTGAGATATTTGAATCCTTAAAAGATAACTAACTTATAATAGCCTCTTAAAAAGAAAGCCTAAAAGCTTACACATGGAATTCAGTGTTCCACTAAATGTGTCTCAAGAGTTTAAGGAAAAAGTTCCCCTCCTTTTTCCTTTAAGACCGCCGGATACTACATAAGGCACACATGAGATCACTTTTAATTTTAATGCCCCAACTAGTCACTTTATTTGTCTTTCAAAGAAATTCTGATAAGGTATCCTACAAGTAGTAATTTATGAGGTTGGATCCTTTAGGTACATTTTATTAAGTTTTATTACGACTGCTTCAATTATTTTGCCTTAAGGTAAATTCTATAAAAAATGGAAATGACACAAGCATGTCTTATGAAGTATGTGAGACGATAGCTTTGCCCTCCCAAGATTACTCATAAATCTCGGTCATAAGGATCTTGAAGATACCATAATAGGGTTTCCTCTTACAAGCCAACTAACCCTTAGTAGTCTTCTTAAAGTAAGCACGAAAAGTTTAAAAGAGCATTTAGTATCCTAATAAATGGAGATTAAGAAGGAAAAAGGGAAAAAGTATTACCTTCTCCCCTCCCAACCGCCGGTTAAGAGGCATAATTAGGGGACATAAGACTTCTTTTGCTAAAAAGGTCTCAACCACTCACTTAAAATGCTTACTAAAGCAATATTATAAAGTAGTTTATGCATGAAGTAGCCATAATAGGATATTATTTTAAGAATGGGTAACTCATACAAACCGTGGGTTACAATGAAATAGAAAAATAATGGGATCAACTTTACCATTTAACTCTTCTCCAACAATTTAGTAACTTTTCATTTAAACACCCTCAAAAGCAACTAAAGAATAAAGGAACTACAAGGTAGTAAATAGAAAGCTCCACCCTAAGCTCAACCGCCGGGCATAACCCCATGGTTAAGCCATGAGGATCTTTATTAACAACCCTTGTTACTTTGTCTCAACCTTTTCTCAAAAACTAACACTAGGAGTAATTGATACAAGATACTAATTTCACCTCATAATTATGCTCCATGCAAATGAAAGGTCTCTCATTTCTTCCCCCATGTTAACTGACGGCTATCCCCTCCCCTAACTAAGAAGCTTTCTTCTTCCTGTTTAATAAGGAGCCTCTTAATCCATCTTTAACCTACTAACTCCTCAAGAATGTACCAAGCAAGTAGTAAAGATTTTTCCCTCCCTCATCCCTCTCACACGGCCAACTTGAGCCAAGGAGGTCCAAGAACCATCTTCAAGTTCAATTCTTGTCTAGGTAAGTTACATACTAACCTTATCTAGTGAATTCCCTACTTCAAATGGTGAATCTCACAAGGAACCTTCCTTCCTTGTTGAAACCGTGGCCTCCAATGGTCCTTAGGTGAAGGTTTTCAAGACACTAAGTGAGGTTAGCTTCTTAGTGGGTTGGATTCATCTCAACCCCCATTCAAGCTTCAAATTGGTAAGACAACCTAGCCTCAAACTAAGCTTTATTGTATGATTAAATAATGACTAACATCTATCTCCCCTATTATTCCAAAAACCGTGTCTAATAGGAAGTGGTTGGAGGAAACTTCACTTTGTTTCAAACAAGTTCAAGCTAGAAGGGAGCTCTAAGATCCAAAGAGGCAAGTATACTCTAAATGCTCTTGACTTATGTGTGAAAGTATATGCTTGAATGACTAGTTATTATTAAGATTTGATCTTAGTTGGAAAGTATTAAGATTGAAGCATGAGAACTTAGTGTTCCTTAAGAAAAGTGGCTTGCATGTGTGAAATCCTTCCAAAGGTGTGTCCTTTGCCTACATTGAAGCTGAATATGTGGTATGTCTAAGATAAATATAGCAAAATTTCTCTTTCTTACCATGTAAGGGGACGGTTGAAGGAGAAGGTAGGGGTGAACAATGATTCTTGTGAAAGAATATGTCTTGTGGGGAAAAAGATATATATAGAAGTTGAATATTTGAAGGTTTTAATACTTAGGTGTATTATGTTCGTTATGAAAACAAAATATAAGCCCTTTTATGTGTAAGAAAACGGGTTGTTTTGGGGATTATGGGGTATGGAATTAGATATGCCAAAGGTAGACTTTATTATGTACAAAATGTGCAATATCAATGTATGCTATGTGTAAGTTTTCAAACTGTTTTTACAGAGATTTGTATGTAGCCCATGGAATGTATTAGAACCTGTAATGTCTGTGTTAAAAAGTGTATTTGATGGCTAGTAAGTCATTTTGAGGAATAAGTTTAGTTGGTACACATTTAGCAAGAAAAGTGACAAAGAGGAAAAATTACTGGAACATGGCAGATTTAAGTTACGTGTTATAAGACACAAAAATGGACCTTAGAAACGTGCAAATGAGCTGATATTTTGTAAGCTGCTAGCCTTGTATGTTTATTAAGTCTAAGAGTTGGAATTGTGGAAAAAGGACTTGTGGTTTATTCGCAATAAAATATTTAGTGAAAGCTAGTCATTCCAGCTTCTGCACGTACCTAGTTTAGGAAAATAATTAAATGAACCCCTTATACCCATTGGATTGCTCTGGACTATATATGGTAATTACTTAAGACATAGATGAACATGTCCATTTAAATAAATCAGCTTGGAACCAGCGTTTAAGGGTTAAGAACTGAGTTGAAGTTAGCGGTACAAAACTGGAAATGAAGACAGAATTATGGCATGAGTTGGGAGGCCTTATTATTTCCAATATGGACTTGTTGTGCTATTGGGCTGATGAATATTATTTCTTGGTATGTCTACTGCGTTTTCCAAATATTAGCCCAAATTAACTAAGATTTTATGGGCTTGGAAAGAAATGTAAAATGGATACTGTGCTACTGGATTCAGCAGTACCCTGTTTGGTAACTTAATGATGTGAGGGTCTTATATGTCTCGAAACGTTAAGAAATTTTTATGGCAAGAACATAATACTCCATTATGCATGTGTATGACTTGAGGTTATGAAAAGAGGCCCGAATTGTGAGGTTTGAGGCCGCATGAACAGAACATTAATTCTGAAAACTTTTCCAGCTTAAAGAACAAGGCAGGATGAGTATTATATGATGCATCTAGTCATGAATTTCATTTTTCACGTCATACATTGCATCATCATCCTTTGCATGATTTATGAAACTGATTTTATGACAAAGAACGATGAAAAAGCGCTTTTAAAGAAAAGATTTCAGTTTTGAAAAGAATGACTCCTATTGGTACCATTGATTCAGGCCTGCCTAACCCGCTCCAGATCCGGGGTTAATTGATCTATTGATGATTATGACCGTACAGGCTTGGAGAGAATAGACATGGTTATGATTATTATGACCGTTCAGGCCCGGAGAGAATAGACCTGATAATGATGATTTATGACCGTACATGCCCAGAGAGAATAGACCTGATGACGATGATTGATTGTATGATCGTTTTCGGATCCGGACATAATATATCTGAAGTGAATGGTATGACCGCCTCAGATCCGGATATAATAGATCTGAATACTCACTCTTCTTGTTTTATTAACGATGATGCTTTGAAAGAAAGAATGAATGAACTTATTCTCATTTTTGTCATGATGCATCACATGTGCGTACGCATACATACTGCATTTGTCTATGGCTAGTCGAATTGTTGATGTACTATTACTTAGGTTGTGATGATATGGTTTAATATCTCCTAAGTTATGATCTTAATGTGATTCCTTTTATCTTAAGTTATGATCCTATGTCCTTACGAATGATGAGTTGAAAGTCAGGTATGTTGCGAATCCAAACTTTTTGGGGTTATTGTTCGTGTGTGTACTTTCCACTTAATTCATGATTATTTATGGTATACTTGCTGGTGGCGTTGTCACTCACCTATTATTTTTCCTCCCAGAGCCTGCAGGAAACAGGGTCGATTGGATCGATGACGAGCCTAGGGTTCCCTATCCATAGGCGTGCAAGAGAGGATAGCTTCAGGATTTTAGTATGATGACTTATGTTTGACGAACTTATGATGGGATTTTAAACTTGGACATCTCTTTTATTTTGGTGGACACTGATGTAGACGATGTTATTAATATTCGGCATGTGGTTATTTAGAAGTTTTTAATTCTGCCTCAGTTTTTGCTTACTTGATGATGTGTAAGCATGAAAGTCCATGTACTTTGTTATGAACTACGATATGTTATGAATCGACGCCTGGTGCTCTCCGTAGTGAAGTACGGCAGGCGCACCGTACGCGGGCGAGCCGGTGCGGGGCGCTACACTATGATTCTTAGATGAAGTGGGCTTAGGTTTGTTTTTAATTGATTTTTTCATGATCTTTCTTAATCTTTTAGCCAACGTGATTAGATCTTCATCATCGAAATTTGTGCCACTGTCATCTACACGATCATAAGAAGTAAAGACGTATTCATTTGATTTAAACGCTATAACCTTATATTGTTTAGAAGTAGATTCAGAATTTCTTAAAGTGAGTTTGTTTTCATATACCTTTAATGATCCAATCAATTCCTCCATTCTTATCGATTTTATTTCCTTATTTCCTCAATCGCTGTGACTTTGGGGTCCCATTCGGGTGGGAGACTTCTTAGCACCTTTTGTACTTTTTCCTGTGTAGAAAAGCTCTTCCAAGAGACTCAAGAGAATCATAAATGTTAGTCAAGTGTAAGTTCATATCAACAATAGATTCATTTGGCAATAATTTAAAAGACTCAAGAGTGGACATAAGCATATTTATTTTATACTCTTTGAATTGACTAGTCCCTTCGTGTTTCGTTTATAGAATTCTCCACATCTCTTGAGCACTAGAGCAATTAGACACATAACTCGATTCACTTTTACTCAACCCGTTGAAAAGAAGTTGCATGGCTCAAGCATTCAAACTCAATTTCTTTTTGCCATCACTAGTATATTCTTGTTTCAGTTTTACGACCTCTGGTGTGACACCAATAATAGTAGATAACTTAAAAGAGATAAAAGGACCATCTTCTATAATAGACCACAAGTCTATATCAATGGTTATAAGGAAAAGTTCCATTCTAAGTTTCCAGTGTATAAAAGACTCACCATCGAAAAGAGGAAGCCTTACAGTTGACATTCCTTCTTGCTTGGTTTTGTAACTGGTGATTGCCATCTCACAAAGATCGTTGGATCATCTTGTCATGAGTGTACCTGCGCTCTGATACCACTTGAAGGACCTGTATGGCACCACTAGAAGAGGGGAATGAATAATGAGTGCGAAAAATTTGGTTTTTAAAAACTTTTTAACCAAAAACCTCACTTCTGAAAACAGTTTCAGTTTTCAGATTCTTATTTGAAACGATTTAAAGACCTAGTTACAGACCTCGAAAAATTATTAAATTTGGTGAGATTGTATTCTCAGATGTTTTGAGTATCTCATAAAAATTTCAAAGTAAAATTCAACTCCTAACCCTTTGAAAATACGTTTTTGGTCAGATTGCACAAATCTGCAAGAAACAGTACTACAATTTGAAAATTTTATTCCAATTGATTGGTGGCTCCAAATGGTCTGAAAATTTAATGAGAAGACCCTTAATATATATTTATTTCAATGGGTGCAAACAGTTTTCAAAAATGCTTTTGGGAAGTATATCAATCATGTTGTTGTTCTCAACCTTTGCAACTGTGAAAATCAGATTGCACTAGTCTCAGAACTATTCATGTTTGATTAACTTACACTTATCCAAATTAGTTGAAAATTGTCCCAAATGAAAACTCAGAGGTGTGGCTATGTTTCTGCAAAATTTTACGATTTTTGATAGTCGTTTGCTATTTTTAATCTTGCAAAGAAGTTGATGCAAAATGCTTGAGACTGAAAGTAAAATGCTGAAAGTAAAGACACCAAGGATATTATACTGGTTTGGTTAAATAAACCTACTCCTGTCTTCGAGGACACCTTCCTCAGTTATCACTAAACACCAAAAACACCTTACCATAAGGGTTTCTGGAGTTACACGCTAACTCCACCCTTTTACACACGATACAATCAAGCAAACGGATCACGGAGACCACCACAGAACGAATGACGGTTTGATCACACCTTGATTAACCTTTTACAACAAATGAAACGTGTATGGTGGTCTATTCAAAGCCTATTCAGTATGTAGAATATATGAACAATAGGCTTCAGAGAAGAAGAAGAAGAAAGAGAAAAAGAGAAGAAGAAAATAGTAGAGCTTCTTGATCTTGAGTAGTCTTGAACTTGTTTGCACTATTCTTCTCTTTTTATCATATGCGGCCACCCCCTAGGGTATCTTCCCTTCTTGATAATTATCTTTAATGACCTTGGAAGATTGCCTTGTGTAGATATGACACAATCTTGCTCACTTGGCACATTATGATTGGAGAGATGACTTGGCCTTGCTTACTTGGCACTTGATGATTGGTCCAACTTGTCATCATTTAGTGTGCTGTAGAAATCTGATTAAAACTCATATAACATGTGCCAATTAGTAGTCAAAAGGTTACCAAACAATCACCATTCAATCCCTTCAATTTTGTGAAACAACTTAGGGTGCATTAACTTAAGAAAATCGGCCACCCTATAATACATGTGATGAAAATTTTTAGCATGTGTAGTAGTTTGAAACTTTTGAATTGTTACCTTGTGTAGCTCCTTCTTTTGTGTCACTGACCTTGTATGGCATATTCTCCACCAATTGAGATGCCAACTCAGCTCCAGCTTGGCTTCGTTGAAAGTTAGAGTGGCGTGTATACCCAATGTATATGTGTCGAATTTCATTTTAGTAAACTTTGTCAAATAATGCAAAATAATTACACATATATGGTAAATTCCAATCAGCCCTAACTTGAATTTTCTAGAACACTTTAACATGTCTTGAATGTGTAGAAAAGTGTCTAGATACATGTTACAAGTCATACCAAAAACGTTCCATGTGTTATGTTCGTAGAAAACCGAATTTTTGACTTTCGTCAATTACGCGATTTTTCTCCGATTAAATTCAAAATTCCTGCACATGTCATATATACTATGCCACACATAATATACATAAAATAAATTAGATATTCAGCTCTAGTGGCTGACTTAAAGAAGTGCCCCATGTGCCTTAAAACTTTGAATTTGAAATCTCCACAATTTAGCCCAAATTGTGGGTGATTTGTGTGCGCCAACATGGAAGGATTTCATGGATGATTTGAATATGTGAGCCACGAAAGTTTTGGCTAATTTTAAAGTATATGGGCTGGTCATCTTTATATTGCAAGTACGTGACACGTTGGCGAAGTTTCGTTAGTCACCCTATACGACAATTTTCGGTTTATAACCTTGTAACGTGTCGTTATAATTTTGTCATCACCATGACTTATATCATATGATATAAGACCTCAATATACTCATAAATATGAGGTGAATATAGTGGTGTCATGTTGACATACGTTTGTAATATATGTAACGTGTCGGTAGTACGTTGGAATATGTGTGTATTGTGCCTTTTTGATAAAAATCTGAATATATATATAATATATATATATGTAGGCGTTCATAATGCGTGAATAATGAGACTTTCCATTCTCAATTTGTTTCCATCAAGTCTTCTCCAAATATGTCTCCATTTAATGAACTAGTTAGTTCATTAACTTAAGTACTTCACTTAATGAACTTGTTAGTTCATTAAAGGTGGCACCTGAAAATAGTTCAAAGACAACAAATGTTTGCCATATGATGTAAGCTTTAATGCTTCAAGGCTTGATAGTACAGAAACAATATATATAAAGCATATGAAGCCTATATATCACAAAAACGTGTCAAATAATACTTTTGTCATGCATTTTGTAAACAAATAGTATTTAAATCATGCATTTGTAAATCACTCAAACTCGTTTTCTCAACAAATGATTTATCTTTGGTTCAAATAACCCTACCTTAGTAAAAGACTTCGAACAGCGTATGAAGTCTGAATTTGAAATGTCAATGGTAGGAGAATTAAATTATTTCTTAACTAAAAATTAAACAAACTCCTCAAGGAATCCATATTAACCAACTTAAGTATGTCAATGATATGATTAAGAAGTTTTGCTTTGAAGAGTTGAAACCAACACCTACCCTTATGAGCGTTGCACGACTAGAAGCCATTAGGTTCTTACTTGCTATTGCAAGTCTAAGTGATATTAAACTCTTCTAAATGGATGTCAAAAGTGCGTTCTTGAATGAATACATCCAAGAAGAGATATTTGTCAAACAACCGACTGGACTTGAAGATCCAAAGAATCCTAACCATGTGTACCATCTTAAGAAAGCTTTATATGGTTTGAAGCAAGCCCAAGAGCCTGGCATGATATATTTGCAAAATGTCTTATTGCAAACAATTATCAAAGGGGGACCATATATAACACCCTATTTCTTAAAATAAAAGATAATGACCTATTAATTGTCCAAATATATGTAGATGACATCATCTTTGGTTCAACCAACCCTACCTCAGTAAAGGACTTCAAAGAATGTATCAAGTCAAAATTTGAAATATCAATGGTAGGATAATTGAACTACTTCTTAGGGCTACAAATTAAACAAACCCCTCAAGGAAATCACATAAGCCAACTAAAGTATATCAATGATATGATTATGAAGTTTGTCTTTAAAGAGTTGAAACCAAAACCTACCACTATGAGCGTGAGCACCAAACTAGACAAGGATGAAAATGGTAAGCCTTTTGATGACACACTATATAGGTCTATGATTGGATCATTGCTATACTTAACCGCATCTAAACCAGATATAATGTTTAGTATATATATGTGTGCTAGGTTTCAATCTTGTCCGTAAGTATCACATTACGATCCGGTGAAAAAGATGTTTAGATATCTTAAACACACAACTCATTTAGGACTTTGGTACGACAGAAACGCTAAGTTGGTGGTTGTATGTTAGATAGAAAATCTACTAGCGGTACATGTCAATTTATAGGAACCAACCTGATTTCGTGGTTCTCTAAGAAACAAGCCATTGTAGCTCTCTCTACCACCAAAGCCGAGTATATAGCCTTAAGTTTATGTACTACCCAAATACTTTGGCTTAAAGAATAACTTAGTGACTTTGGCATTAAAATGAAAAAGATTCAGATTTTTGCAATAGCACAAGTGCGATCAATCTGTTTCGGAATCCGGTACTTCATTGTAAGGCAAAACACATTGAGGTAATACATCATTTTCTCCGTGACCATGTTCAAAATGAGGATATAGTCATAAATCATACAAGAATTGATCATCAGGTTGCTGATATTTTCACCAAACTCCTTAATCAAGCCACTTTTGAGACTTTGAGAGCCAAGTTACTTATGATGACCTACGATACAATCATGTAATTCTATTTTTTGCATGATTTGCAAAACAAAGAGGGAGATAAAATAAGAACATGATTTTAGATTTCAAGTCATGACGAATAATGAGTTAAGTTTAATTGGTATAAGTTTTAATTGATGTTAAATTGGCTTGAAGCATAGGTTAAGGGGAGGAGTATAAGATGAGGGAGATAACGTATGTTAAAAAAAGTATCTGAAAAGAGCTTGAAAGTTTGAAAACAATTGGTATAAAAATGATGGGTTTTTCAAAACAATTCAATCGGCATTGAAATTGGTAAATATGTGATCACAATTGGTAAAAAGTTGCGACATTAAAATCATGTATTGTTATTTTGAAAATCATCCAAAAGGGAGAGAATGTTAAGAAATATGTTTGGATAATTTTCAAAGTCATGTTTTTAAGTATTGAATACATAAAAAATGTCACAAAGTTGAAACAAAGTTGAAACAAATGAAAAAATGACATCGATCTCAACATAGATCTTTCAGCCAGAGATCGATGTACAAAGATCTCTACATAGATCTCTTAGTCAGAGATCGATGTACATAGATCTCTACATCGATCGATCGATGTCACACAGAATAAAAAAACAAAACCTCAATGTGAGATATCAACCTCTCAACCAGAGGTACATCGATCGATGGATGTATATGTGAGTCTCTAAAATTGAGACATAGATCGATCGGTGTCTAGGGTTTTCGGAGACATTTTTCTAAAAAGTGATAAAATGATTGTTTCAATTACATATGTTTCATATATATATATACATATATATCTAATATGGTTTTATTATTATTTTTAATGATTATAATAGCATCTTTTCACTAATGTGCCATGGAAGTTTATACAACTTACTAAAAAGGGCAAAATTGGTATTTTAAGTTCTTATAGGTACTTGACATGGTAAAAATGATACAAGGACTTTATTATCTCTAAATCATCACTATGAAGGTGTTATTATATCTATTTATGACCATCAGGGCCATTTCTTCATTTTTCTCTCATCAAGGGCATTTTGGTCATTTTACCCTCCGAGGATATTTTCGTCATTTTAGTCAAGGATTCTCTTGAGTATCTTATTATCTTCATTCTGGAGTTCTTTTATGTTATTCTTGAAGATTATTTTGTGATATTCTATTATATTCTCTTATTTGATGATATTGTCGACGGTAGCGGGATACGTGACGGTTTTCGTGTCACATTCTAATTTTATTCTTGAAGACTTGCATGTATATGATTTTGGAGGTTCTCAATCATCATTTTGCATAGATTATAAGGTGTTCTTTTTTTTAAAATTAATCACAACATATAACGGAGAAAAAATGGGAATTTTGATATTATATGTTGGCATAATCTTGTTAACTCTTATGTATTATTTTTTCTTCAAAAAACTCTGAGTTGGTATACATATATACAGCCTCCAAAACGTGCATATACAGGTGGACAAGGTGACTTATTCATTTTATTACTTGGTGACAAATGGACCAACCAAAATTAAGATAGTTGGAAAAATTGTCAACTTGGAAATTTTAAATTTGAAGGGCAACGGCTAGGAGCTGATTTTGGAGCTGTTTTTATCAAACAATTACAGCCCTAACTTGACCTATTCTCATGGAAAGGAGTTGCCGGATTCTTGTGGTATATTCCTTCTTGTTATCTTCAAAATTTAAAAGACAAAACGATGTGGAAAAATCGGCCAACTTGGTGAATCTTAGGTGGACCAATTGTTTTTTTCTATGTTGCCAACTGTACAAGGTGATTATGTGGCGAACTAATGATGTGAAGACAAATAAGACTTGATGATGAAGATGGTGATACATGTGTATTCTTATCTTCAAGGCCTATTTCACACTCTAAATAAGAGGGAAAGGTGAAGAAGAGGAATACACAGTTGAAAGCAAAAAGTTTAAGCTCATTGTCTTGCTATCTTCTTCTTTTCATTCTTGTTTCACTCTTTCTGTAGCCAGGGTGTTCTTGTGATATTTATTGTATAGCTACACGCCTCTTATGTCTCATTTGTAAGATAGATTATCCGAATTCATAAGGCTACATCAATATGTGGTAGAGGTGTTGCAACATAAATTTGCATAGAGGTGTTCATCCATATCTTGAAGAGGGTTGGTGTTTAACCCAAGGATAAAGCTTGGTTCTTGTTGTATTTATGGTCATTCCATGGTGAAATCCAAGAAAAGGTGTTCCTTGGAACTGGAGTAGGTCAGATTGACCGAATCAGGATAAATCTTAGGTGTTCTTGTCTTCTTTCTTCTTTTCTGTTTTCGGTCTATTTTCACTGCTGATTTCACACAACTTCACACGTCTTAACAAAATAGCAAAACATTTTTAAAATTTGTGATTTTTGTTGGAGTTATACTTCCGACTATTAGAATTTATTTTCAATAAGAATCACTTGATTTGAGCAAAAGAAGGTTAGTCTTTCAATCGTTGCAAGATAACTGTTCCATTCTGCTGCAATCTTACCAGTCTCAAAGAAATTTGCATTCTGCTTTCATCAATTATAGTTTCAGGTCAGGGCCTTTTTTAAACTTAAATTGGACATCCTAAGGAGTGTTTTAACATAAATATCACCCTTTTTGGTTGAGTAATTAAAGAGAAACATGTTTTCAAAGTTCAGCTCTATTCTGTCCACATTGACCATATGAAGCTTTTTATTGGTTTGAAGGGCCAAACAATCTTATTTTTGACTCTTTTTTTCATAGCATCTAGTCAAGGCATTGAAATTAATTTCTGAAAAGTTTCATAATTTTTGCAGTTGTGTATACTGAGTTTTGAATTTTTCAAAAATTGGTACTGAATCTGAGTAGCTCTCAGATTCTGTTTTCAAAGGCGATTTTAATTCAAGGGTAGTAGTGTAATTTCCGCTAACCACTATTCACCCTCTCTATTGGTGTCATTGCAGGTGTCACGATCCAACACTTTTGTCTTGTTGTCACTCTATAATTTGGTCTTCATTTATCCACCTTGGCACATAATATATGACATGGAACTTACCAAGAACAATCTAAAAACAATTTGAATTTCAAATGTCTTGATTGCCAATCAATCATAAGTGTCATAAATACTTATTTTTTGAATGATTTGAGCCTCGAAACACCTCCCCAATTCGGTCATTGCATGTGCTGAAAACGTCAGCACCTTTTTTGAATTTTGAAAGCTTACCTTGTGTGTCTTGATCTCTATCAATACTTGCATTCTTTAGTGGATCAACTCAGCTCAAATTAGCTTCCTACTTAGCATGCATGTGTTGAAAACAATTTTTGAATTTTGAAAAATAATAACGTAGTATCTTCATAAACATGGTAAATTCCAATCACCATTTAAGTTTGTCATTTAGAATACCCATATATATGTCTTGGATGTGTAAAACATGTAGGTACATGTCATATGTGCAAGAAAATGCCACCCTAGTAGGTGATGTAGAAAAATGAATTTTCGACTTCCGTCGATTACACGATTTTTCTCCAATTTATCACAAAACCTTTAGACATGTGATATGTGTTATACACTATATAATATACATAATAAAATGCATAATCTCATCTCCAAAAGGTGAAAAAAATTTCGGCCGTGTGGTGTAGCATTTTGAATTTGAATTTTCAAGAAATAAAGACAAATGATAGATAATTGATATATGTAATTATGGTATGACTTTGGTGTTGTATTTGCTATGTGGTGCATGAAATGTTTATGTGTTTTGAGTGTGTATTGGCTGAACATCTTTGTACGGTAAGTATATGATGTGTCGATGACGATTCGGTAGTCATTTGATGTGGCGATTTTCGGTTTACAAACTTTTGGTATGTTGGTATATTTTTGGAAGCTTGATGACATGGAATATATGACTTGGAATATCTTGGACATGAATATACTCAAGAGGATGTTGTGTACATGGTTGTTTGACGTTGACGCGCATTGATGACGTGTCGATGAAATACCGGAATAGAAAAATATAGCTTTTCATCTTAATACATACATACATACATACATACATATATATATATATATATATATACATACATACATACATATATATATATATAAGGTTTTCATTTGATGTAATAAGGTTTTCCTCCACCACAAGTGAGGGTTTTCGTAATAAAATTTCCTTCATATAATATATATATATATATATATATATATATATATATATATATATATATATAGCCCGTGTGTGTATATCCATGATGTGTGGAGAAGAACTTTCCATTTGAGATTTGTTGACGAATAAGCATTTTCAAGGATATCTCCTTAAGCACTTCATTTAATGAACTAGTTTAGTTCATCTCCTTAAGAACTTCATTAAATTAACTAGTTTAGTTCATTTAACATGACACGTGAAAATAGTTTAGTCCAACAATGATATATATAAAACATATGAAACATATTTATCATGCACACATGTCATGTAACACTTAAATCATGCATTTCGAAATCACATAATATTTAAATCATGCATATTGAAATGATTCAAACCCCATTTTCTCAACATAACGTTGATGAAAACAATAGTTAGCATGAGAAGAATATTTTGATTTATCAAGATGATTACATCATACTTACCATGCGCAAAACCGTAGCTCTCAAAAATATGGAGATTAGGAGGGAATATGAAAAATTGTGAATAGACGTAGAAAAACTAACCGATGGTAAAAGAAATTTAGACAAGTTACTTGAAAACCAGACGGTAGGAAATGATAAATCTGGTTTAGGATTTAATTCATCATATTCTTCTATTGAGCCCAAGTTATCAAAGAAAAAGCCAAATAAAAGAAAAACTCACATGGCTCATCATCTTCTAAACCAAGGTATGTATCCACTTGTTTTCATTGTAACAAAATAGGACATGTAAAAATTGCATATAGAGCTAGATTTAGCAACATGTATGTTTGGAAGCCTAATGGTCGATAAACTAACACGAAAGGACCCAACCATCAAAGGGTACCAATGTACAAATCTCTTGGTTTTGTAGGCTCTCAAGATAAATGGAGTAGCCAAAGAAGAAAGAACCAAAAGGCTTTCGGACAGCGGATGTTCAATGCACATGACCGGAGACAATACTTTGTTCATCAAACTCAAGCTCCAAGATGGTGGAACGGTGCATTTTGGCAATGGGAAAGCCAAAATCCTTGGACATGGAGAAATTGGTAACTCTTGTTTCACCATTAATAACGTATTATATGTAGTAGGGCTTAAGTATAATTTGATAAGTGTTAACCAACTATGTGATACAAATTTTCAAATTGAATTTGTGAAAACAAAATGCATTGTGAAAAAGAATAATCAAATCATTTTTGAGGCTATAAGGAAAAATAATGTTTATAAATTTAGTACACATGATTTGATTTCACAAAAAGTTTCATGTCTAGTTGCCAACAATGATTTTACACAATTATGGCATAGAAGACTTGGACATATTAGTTTTAAGAATTTCAAAGAGATTTGAAAAAATGAAAAGGTTCAAAGTCTTCTTAAATTTAATTTCGAAAAGCATCACTTGTATGACACTTGTCAAAAGGCAAAGCTTGTTAAAGCAAGCTTCAAACCAAAAGTGAAATCTCCACCACCAAACCTCTACAATTTCTTCATATGGATTTGTATGGGGATATTGGTACGGCTGGTCTAGGTGGAAAAATTACACTTTTGTAGTGGTAGATGACTTCTCTAGGTACACTTGGGTCATGTTCTTAGCCAAAAAGAATGATGCATGCCAATAGTTTATAAAACTTTGTAGGAGAATAGAAAACCCAAAAGAAGACATCGTTAAGGAAATTGGAAGTTGTAGAGGTGGTGAGTTTGATGGTGATTTTCAAGAATTTTTTATGTCTTGGGATATGGACATAATTTCTCGGCTCCTAAAACTCGTCAATAAAATTGTGTTGTGGAAAGGAAGAATATGCTAAATGAATTTAAGCTACCTAAGTATTTTTGGGCTGAAGCGGTAAATACCGCTTTTTATGTAATAAATAGAGTTTATTTGAGACCATCTCTCAAAAACACTCCTTATGAGCTTTGGAAAGGAAGAATACCTAACATTGGTTATTTCAAGGTATTTGCTTGTAATTGTTTTATACTTAACACCAAAGATAACTTGGATAAACTCGACTTCAAAGTGGATGAAGGAATCTTTATGGGTTATGCTCAAAATAGCAAGGCATTTAGGATATATAATAAAAATAGTATGAAAGTTGAAGAATCGATCCATGTTAAGTTTAGTGAACTCCTTGATGATGAACCATGCATAAATGATGATGATGATGAAGAAAGAATTGAAGTAAGTCATATAGAAATGTTTGAGAATCCAAAAAAAAATATTGCTATTGACTTTAGAAGGAAAAGAAGAAGAAGTAAGAAGAGATACATCAAATTTACCGGATTCATGTAAATATAAGAAAGATCACCCAAAGGAGTTAATATTAGGAGAAAAAAGTCAAGACATATTAACTAGGAGAAAATTTAATGAAACACTTTTATTTCACAAGTTGAGCCTAAGAATATAAAAGAGGCTATAAATGATAAAGGTTGGGTATTAGCCATGCAAGAAGAACTAAATCAATTTCAAAAAAGTTATGTTTGGGAATTAGTGGCTAAACATAGTGATCACCCTATAATTGGCACTAAATGAGTATTTAGAAAAAAATGGATGATAAATAAAACATAACTAGAAACAAAACTAGGTTATTAGCTCAATAGACAAGAAGAAGGTATAGACTATGATGAGACATTTGCCCTCATGCCTAGATTAGAAGCTATTAAAATGCTACTAGCATATGCATGCTATAAGGATTTCAAACTATATCAAATGGATATGAAATACACCTTCTTGAATGGAATAATTTAAGAAGAAGCGTATGCAACTCAACCACAAGGGTTTGAAAATCATGAATATCCCAATCATGTATTCAAGCTCAAAAAGGCCCTTTATGGACTTAAACAAGCTCCTAGGGCATGGTATAAGAGATTAAGTAACTTCCTCCTTTAAAACGGTTTTTCAAGAGGAAAAGTCGACACTATTCTTTTTATTAAAGAACAAGGAAACAACCAATTACTTGTTCAAATTTATGTTGATGATATTATATTTGATGCCACTAATGATTCTCCTTGTGAGCATTTTTCTAAGTTTATGGAAGGAGAATTTGAGATGAGCATGACGGGTGAACTAAATTACTTCTTTGAACTTCAAATCAAGCAAACTCAAGATAGATTATACATATCTCAAATGAAGTACACCAAGGATCTCCTCAAGACAGACATTTTTGAGGATAGAAGGAGTGTGAGCACATCAATGAGCACAAGTACAAAGCTCGACAAAGGTGAAAAAGGAAAGCCAGTTGAGGTTACCAAATATAGGGGTATGATTGGTAGTCTACTTTATCTAACCGCTAGTAGACCGAATATTTTACATGTTGTGTGCTTATGTGCTAGATTTAAAATTATGCCTAAGGAATTGCATCTAGTTATCATTACACGTATTTTTAGGTATTTGAAAGGTTCTTTGAACTTTGGATTATTTTATCCCAAAAATGGATGTTTTGACTTAAGAGGGTATAGTGACTCCGACTATGCTGGAAACCTAGTCGATCGGAAAATCACCTCCGGGACATGTCAATTCCTTGGAGATTGCATACTTTCTTGGTTCTCCAAGAAACAAAATAGTGTGTCACTTTTCAACAGCGGAATCCGAATATGTGTCGGCCGCTTCATGTTACGCCTAACTACTTCGGATGATAAACACCTTGAATAATTACAATGTCAAGTTTGACAAAGTCCCTACCTTATGTGATAATATTTCAGCCATAAGTATAGCGCAAAATATGGTACACCATATTAGAACCAAGCATATTGAAGTGAGACATCCTTTTATAAGGTATTGCATTAAAAAAGGATTGATATGTGTTGAATTTGTTCCAAATAATAACCGTCTAGCTGATATTTTCACCAAATCCCTTCCTACCGAGACATTTGAATCCATTATAACAAGATTATGTCTAATAAACAATGTTTAGAGAGTCAAAATTACCAAAAAGTCAGAAATCAGCATACATAGATCGATCTATATAGCTGCTGAGAGACTGAAACATTGATCGATCGATATGGAAGATATCAATCGATCAATGTCGTCGGGCGCTAGGCATATAAAAGCTGGAAAAATCAGAAATCCTCCATTTCATCTTCCCTACATCATGACCTTCAGCCCCAAATTGGTTTCTCTTCAATAATCCGACCCTTCCACCTCAAAATTCTTGCAACGAACTTCATTATTTCTTCAATCCAACCTAGTTATACATCAATTTCATAATATTAAATCACCCTCTTGCAAATTTTTGTGTCCTACCTTCTAAATGGCTTCAAGAACGAAAAATACTTCTAAAAGGCCAAGAACCTCTCGTGAAGAGGAAGAACTGCCACAGCCTTCTCGTCCACAAGTCCCAACCGATCCTAGACTAAAGGGACAGAGGAAAAAGATCGATATTTCTCAGGAAAATATGTTGGTCGAGGTTAGAGGGAGGCTACAATTCAACAATTTCCCATGGCTAAAGTCTGGTGAGTATGAAAATGCTTTGGAAGAGCCCATGGGTCAAGGTGAATTCACCTATATTTCACTTAGGGCTCAATTGTTATTTGATGAATTGAAAAATAAGAAAAGGTCTACCATTCCATTGAAATTGCTCAAATTTCAAGACATTTTGAGCAATGATAAATTAAGTCCGATCATCAATTGGTTAGATGATAAAAATGGAGACCTATTTGGGATGTTTCTGAAATGGATTATATGTCTACCTGTTACACCTGATTGTTTTATGCAAATCTTTTGTTAGAATATTTAAATGGACTCTCATTCTCCCTAAATTTGGTTATAGACGGTCAATTTATTGAGTTTGATATGAAAACAATAAATGAGCTTCTTGGTGTCCCTGATGAAGGTTTAGATGATTTTGATCCTTGGAAATGGGACAACTGTAAGTATCAGGTGACCGAAGACGAGGTCAAAACGTTTCTTGGCTTTCACTCCTCAAAAATCATCAAGGATATGCCTTTGGTTTATCGTGTGCTACTTGCCATTTTCACTTTTTGTGTTAATGGTACGTCGCCAAAATACCTAGCAATTTAGATTTTTACATAGCCTATAGAATAGACATAACATAAGGCAACGATTGAATTTTGGGGAAATATTCTTTGTGAATGTGTTGGAAGCGGTCATTAAAAAGAGCAAGGAACTTCCATATAGCAATCGATTGCTCAAGAAGGCGAATGTGAATTTGGATGAGGCTAATAAAGAGAAAATAGACACTAAGGACTACTATACCAAAGCCAACATCCAACAAATCCACAACTCACGGAAGGAAGCTCAAAGAATAGGTGTTCAGAATGAACCCAAAGAAGAAGAGGTCGAAAACATCCCTGCCGAAGAACCAGCCCCTCCAACACATCCCACCGAATCTCAACATCAACCCCGCCCTACCTTTCGAGTAGATAAAGGAAAAGCCCGGATGGAGGAGCACAGCAACTCAGAGTACAAGTTCGATGCTGAGGTTGAAGTTGACACGCTACATAGGTATTTAAATCAATTCGGAGAAGACCTAACCAGGGAACAAGTTTGGATGGACGATCTTGAGAAGGAAAATGTAACTCTCAAAAAGAGAGTTACAAAACTTGGGACCAAGTACAAAAAGCTCAAGGCAAAACTGAAGGCACTCATTCCTGGATTGGCATTCTCCTCGGATTAAGAGTTGAGCTCATCTTTCTCCATTTATCCACATTTCTCTTTTAAGCTACAAGTTCTAGCTTAGCATGGCACATTTTTTGTATTTGCTAAACTTCGTGGTTCTTAATGATATTTTATGCTTATCTTCTCTTATTAGTTTTGATATTTCCAAAAAAGGCAGAGAAGTTGGTATTTGTTCTTACATTGAAATATGCTTGAATTGCTTGCTTGAAGTATATTGTTTGGAATGCTTGGAATATATTACTACATTTGTTGGTTTAATCTTGAGTATAAATGGTCATTTTGGACATGCATGATTTGATGAAAATATGCCATGATATATATGTTGTATTTTCAAATTGAAGCATGATTTGGTTGAGGGAGAGTTTTGAAAAGTTTTTCATGATATCCGTTTGCTTTGGGAAGATTATTTATTAAGGGAGAGTTTTGGATATGTTCACATGTTTCATATCCATAGGAGGAGCATATGATGCATCGACTAAGGGGGAGATGTAAAATTTCAAGTTTTGAAACTCTTAGAAATCTCAAATGTAGATTTTTCAAGCAAAAACATCTTTAAAAAATCTTGGTTTTGAAATCTTCAAAAGGAGGGAGATTGTTGGGATATGAAATGTTTTGATAATGTGAAAAGACGTTTTGAAAGAGTTGAAAAAGAAATTCACACTTGGGATTTGAATCAAAATTAGAAAAACAAATTGTGTGACAACGATCTCTCACATAGATCGATCGATGTATACATCAGCCTTTCAACGAGGGACATCGATCGATCTATGTTGGAAAGGTTCAAGATTGGAACCTTACTGTCCAACACCGATCTCCCTCAAAGATTGGGACATCAATTTACTGTCCAACATCGATCTATCAAAAACTGGGGTAGAGACTTCGATCGATCGATGTGGAAGAGGTTGAAAAACGGAACCTCTGTGGTGGACATTGATCTCTCATCTTTGGGACATCGATCGATCGATTCCATATTAGTCTCTCAAGGGAGAGACATCGATCGGTTGATGTATGGTAGGTTCAAACTGGAACCTCTCTAGAAGACATCGATCTCTAAGTTTTTAGGACATCGATCGATCGATGTCACATCAGTCTCTCAAGAAGAGAATTCGATCGATCGATGTGCTGCAGGATCAAAACTAGAATCTCTCTGGATGACATCGATCTCTAGAGCCAGATACATTGATCGATCGATGTAATCCAGAATTCAAATTTTTATGACTGTTGGAACAAAATCTAAGGGAGATTTATTAAGATTTCTGTTTCCAATCTTGCTCACATTTATTGTGTACTTTTGTCTAAAATTATACATGCTTCATTGACTGTTGTATCCATGTTTAAGATCCTATAGGGTGGCTTTGGAGGATCAAATCAATCCATAGAGTGGCTAAAGGCCATTTTCAAGTTGTCAAGACTTGAGATTGACTTGAAGACATAATGGAGGATCTAAAAACGTGGATTACAACTCCTATAAATAGAATAAGCTCAGATGAGGCAAATACACACTTTCACTAGCATCAAACTTCATTCTTCCTTATTGTAAATTTTTCTCATTTGTGTAAAACTGATTAAAGATTTTTAAGCCCTTATTTGTTCTTCATTGTTGTATATTAAGATATTGTAAGTCTAAGGCAAGAGGAACCATAAATATTTGATCTCTTTCTTGAGTTTAGACCAGTGAGAAAGTGTAAACCCCACTACTTCCTTAAACCTACTAGGAGAAAGTTCTTGGAGAGAAATTTGTTGAAGTTGTGAGGTAGTAAGAAATTGTTCTTGCTTAGAGCTGAACTTGTAGTAGTTGCACAAAGTTATTTTGTGGAGGAAGTTACTGTTGTGGTTGCTTACCTAAGTTGTTAGTGTAAGTATTGGTGTGGTTGTTTTTATTAAGGATAATAGAAAGAGTAGTTGAAAATCCACTTTGGCAACAAAGTGGTACTGGAGTAGAATCATTTACTATTCGAACCACTCTATATTCGGTGTACTCATTCATTGTCTCTCATCTTCCATTATTGTTTTGATTTTAAATTCCTTTGAGTTGAAGAAAGCCAAAAACAAGTAGATTCCGCAAATTTGCCCAACACTCTATTCATCCCCCTATAGAGTGATTGTCGCATTCACGATTTTTGTCATTGCCGTGTGCAGGAGGGTCAGAACGGGATTCATTGGCGTCCTTGCCTGCATGGGCAGTTCTCACGTAAAAGCGCATATGCCACAATCGCGCCTCCCCTTATGCTCTTCTAGGTATATCTGGTGGCCTGGATTATCTCAGTCTTCAAAATTGTTCATGTGGAAATTGCTATCGCACGCATCGCCCCTTCCTGAAAATCTAAGTAATTTTTCAGCGGCATTTCCAACAATGTTCTCGTTTTGTCACTATTTCAGCATCCAGACAGATCATTTTTATTTACATTGTTCAGCGGTATCGTCTCTTTGGTCTCAATATGCACTTATTCTTGATGTCCCGACTATACTTCATGCGACTTTACATTCTTAATTTATTAGTTGGTGGCTTCGGTCTTCACCTCGAACCTTGCAAGGTCAGCTTGGAGATGTGGTGTGTCAGGCGATATGCTAGAATGTCCGGAAAGAATACACTAGTGTTATGTTTGGAGATGAGACATACAGCTCGTAGAGGCTGGAGGAACGCATTCGCTTGGATATATTTATGTGGTGTCTGGCCACCTGAGGTAAGCGCTTTGCCGCTGCACTTCCCACCTTAATTGCAGCGAGTTTATCACCGCCTATACGCACTCATCGCTCTGCCTTGGTCTGGTGGCTCGCTCCACCATCGGGCCGATTGAAGATTAATGTAGATGTGGCTACCGGTCGTCATGGTTCTGCGGCTGGAGCGGTGGTCCATGACTCGGTGGGTGCTATGCTCTCTGCTATTGCTTTTCCTTTGCTATGTCAGTCCACAATCAGATTGGAGATGTAGGCAGCCTTGTATGCAGTCATTTTCTATGCGCCTAGATTTTTGGGCTTCATGCTGGAAACCGATTGTATGACGTTATCCTCTCTATTGACTACTCAATTGGTGACGGGTGATATGGAAGTGGATCTACATCTTTAGAAGTGCTTTTTGGCACTTACTGGATCGATGCTTTGTTACATTCAATGCGTGACAAATTCGGTAGCACATTATTTAGCAACTCATGGGTTGCACTTATCTTCTTTGTCAGAGTTTGTCAGCTTGCGACATTTGCTGCCAGTTGTGCGAGGCTATTTGCTCACAAACTTGTCCACTCCCCCCATTTGCGTACTTGATATGGATGGAACTCTGGTATGTTATCCGTTCTGTATCATTTTAATGATGCAGGCAGTCTGGGTACTTATATCTCTCTCTATCCTCTTGTTATGTTCAATGCGGTCTTATTCTGTTTTGTATGATGCTGCTCAATCTTCTTTGTGTCTGGTTTCTTCGCGACGGAGGTTTATGTTGTCTTGTGCTGCACTTGCTTTTGTCTTCCACAAGGATTGGCATCCCATCTTTTCTTCTACCTGCATTTGGTTGAATGCAGGTAGGTTGGGTACCTCCCTGTGTCATGGTCTATTGATTTGCTTGCTGCATTACGTTATAGCATTGATGTTGATCTGGAATTTTCTCTTTCCTATGGTATGGCGAGAACGGGATCCTAGTACTCACCTATGGGCATTGGCTTCACGGTAGGTACTTCCGGCTAACATTTGTTATTTTCGATTTCTCCTAGCTATACCATATTTGACAAAACCAGGATTTGACTCGTCTAAGAAGTAAGGATGACAGCTACTTAGTCGCGGACAAAGTTTGTACAGACTTAGCTACTCACTCTGATACTGAAATAGTCACCTATGATTATATCAATACATTGGATGAGCAAGATAAAGAAAATTTTAATGCCATGGCCAGCATTGTTGAGATTGAATACATTGACTCTCGTATAGGAATGGATCAGCACACAGTTTCCTCAGAACAGAACACTATGGTCGCACCAAGAGTTTTACGTCGAAACAATCAGGCAGCTCCCACGTCACCCAGAATCACCAGGTTACGAGCTGCGTTACTCTCAAACTCTTTTGAAAAATTATCTCAATGAAGATAATTGCTTGGAATGTAAGGGGGATTTGTACCTCTATTCATAGACTGTTGACATTAGTTAAACGTTATCATATTCATGTGTTGTTAGTTTTGGAACCAAAAGCTAGGCCGACAAAACTACAATCCTATCGCTTACAACTTGGCTTTACGAATGCACTGTCTTCAAATGATGATCACATTTGGTTTTTTTTGGAAAGAGTCTATTCTAACCTTAGATGAGGAACGGTCTGGGCCTCAAAATCACTCACTCAAACTACGTTGGCTTGCAACTGGGGATTCATTCTGGTTAACGGCAGTTTATGCCCAACACACTTTGTCAGCAAGGCGTCCATTATGGACGGACTTAATGCAGTTGCACTCTTCAACATCACTGCCTTGGTTAATTGGGGGTGACTTCAATACCTTTCGAACTTTGGATGAACATCGAGGACGCTCTACTCCCACATTACATTCGTTACAAGAATTTAATGACTGCATCACACATTGTGAACTTCAGGACATCTCTTTTCAAGGTTCATTATTTATGTGGTCAGAAGGACGAGGGTTAGGACGAGTATGGAGACGACTGGACAGATTTATGTGCAAGTCATCATTTTTTGATATGTTCCCAACAACAAATCTACAACATCTTAATCGAGCAACATTAGACCACGCACCCCTTTATCTTTCATGTGACTCACAGCTGACCCGGGGTCCATCAACATTTAGATATCTTGATGCCTGGACAACTCATCCGGACTTTGATACATTTGTTCAGCATCATTGGCTATCTTTCCCTACGGTTGGAGGTATGTGGGGACTCTATGATAAACTTCGCCAACTTAGAACACACCTAAAGAAGTGGAATCGGGAAGTATTTGGCAATATCTTTGATTATGTGGCTCATGCAAAAGAGCATGTTATCAGAAATGAAAGACTATTTGATGCTGATCCATCTCCTCTTAACCGCGAACAATACCATCGTAGCTTGGCACAACTAAACCTTGCGCAAACTAGAGCGTTTCTTTACTGGAAGCAAAAAGCTAATATTAAGTGGTTCAAAGAGGGAGATGCCAATACCTCTTATTTTCATCAGAAGGTACGAGATAAACGTCGTCGACAAATTATCCGCTCAATCTTACGTGATGATAACTCGGAATGTGTCCTTTCTGCTGACATTGCATCTGAAGCAATACGCTACTACTCTTCTTTATATGCTGAGAAAACATGTACAGACTATGCCAATATCCTGCAGTATATCCCGAGTGTCTTGACTACAGAAGATAATCAAATGTTATTACATCAACCGGATTTGCAAGTGGTACAAATGGCTGTTTGGGAACTCAGTCCATCAAGCGTAGCGGGACCTGACGGTTTCCCTGGCTCTTTCTATAGACGCTTTTGGAAGATTCTAAGCACAGATGTACATAAGGCAGTACAAGAATTTTTCCTCGGAATCAGGATGCCCAAGGTTGTTGCGTCTGCTACTATTATTCTCATACCAAAAGTTCAGAATCCGCAAAGGTTTAGCGACTTCAGACCAATTTGCCTAACAAATTTCATTTCCAAAGTGGTCACAAGGTTGCTTGCAACTAGGATGCGAAGTCTGTTACCTAAACTTATATCACCAGAGCAAGCTGGATTCATGAAAGGCCAAGGTATCACAAAACAAGTTTTGTTGGCCCAAGAAATGGTACATAACCTAGATAAACATACAAGGAGAGGCCATGTGATGATCAAGCTAGATATGGCAAAAGCCTTTGACAGAGTCAGTTGTCAATATTTGGGAAATCTGCTGAAAAACTTTGGATTCCATCTAAGACTTATACGCATTCTAATTAATAACTTGGGTGCTACTAGATGTTCTATTCTGCTAAATGGCCATCATACGGAATCATTCTCAGTAGGCCGTGGTGTAAAACAAGGCGACCCACTGTCTTCTTTACTTTTTATCCTTTCATCTGAGGGTTTCACCCGTGGGTTGAAATCGCTAATGCAAGCAGGAAGAATAAAGGGTTTCTCAGCTGGGAGAACACCGTGTGTATCACATCTGGGATTCGCAGATGACTTATTGATTTTTTTGAATGGCACGACTCACAATCTCAAAAGATTTCGGACCTTCCTCACTGCTTATCAACAAGCATCAGGTCAACTAGTCAATTATCATAAGAGTCAGATTGTGGTGGGTCAGGGAGTTTCTGGATCATCAGCAGCACACGCGTTGGGTATGCTCTTGACTTCCCTACCCATTAAATACCTTGGATCTTTTCTATATAATGGCATAAATCACGCTAGATATTGTTTGCCATTGCTGAACCATTTTGACACAAAGCTTACATCATGGTCATCCAAATTACTGTCAATGGCTAGAAGATTAGTGCTCATAAAACATGTGCTGAGCTCCATACCTTCACATATCATCGCTAGCTCCACATTGCCAAAGAGTGTCATCACGACTTTGCACAAGAAAATGGCATCTTTCTTATGGAGGCCGGGTCATCATTGGAGAGCTTGGACCACAGTTTGTTAAGCTAAAGAAACAGGAGGATTGGGGGTTAGAGATCTGGAACATCTTCAAAAGGCTTACGATTGCCAACTTTGGCGGAAATACTTCCATTCAAACACATTATGGTCAGAATATTGCACTAAGAAATATAGTCACCGATCACATATCTACTCACATATATATGATTCACCGGTATGGAAGAGACTTTGTAGAATTCATTCATTTATGGAAAGCAAAGTGATTGCCACACAAAATGGGCTGCACTGGATGCCGGACTCCAACGGTCAGTTCACGTTGAAATCAGCTTATACCATTATATCGGCATCACCTAATTTATTTGGGGAATCACATTACATTTGGTGGCCAGAATCACAACCAGCTCTTAGAATCTTTCTATGGAGGTTATGGATGGGATCACTACCAATCATTGATAATCTACGAACATGGCAAACTATCAACCCATCTCAATGCGTTTTCTGTCGCACCAATACTGATGACCGCGACCACATCTTCTTGCACTGCCCGAAGATTAAACCACTTTGGACTGACATTGCCATAATTTTCTCAGGACCATTGGCACACAATGGCACTATAAAATTACACTTGATGTTTTGGTGGAGAACATCTAATAAAATATCCATGAATGGTCAATTACATGCCGTGGTGCCCTCAATGGTTACTTGGACAGTGTGGAAAGAATATGCAGCTATAAGATTTGGGGAGGAACAATTTAATTACCAACAGCTTTTCAACAGAGCTCGTACAAAAATATACACATGGTGCTCAGCAATGACTGGTAAGAAATTTGCAAAATTAATACCCCATCTTGTTTCCTTGGCTTCCTCTCCACCTCTACAGACTAAACGCATGCGACTCATTAAATGGGAATTACCGCCATCTGGAAGAATGAAGCTAAATGTTGACACCGCGGTTGGCCGCCTACAGTCAGCTGGGGGAGCAGTCCTAAGAAATGAATGCGGCCAACTAGTCTCAGCAGTATGTTTTGCACTACCCAATCAAAGTCCATTACGTGAAGAGCTAATGTTAATGACTACTGCTTTGATATATTATGCAACGCACTGGGACAACCTAATAGTTGAAACAGACTGTCGCTCGATCCTTCAACTACTCTCTGGTATTAACAGATACACTGGCCCATTGGCGAATGAAATCCTACTGGCAAAACGTTTCTTGACACTCAATCAATCCATGTTACAGTATTGCCCTAGAGAAGCTAACACAGCTGCCCATGCACTAGCACGCCATGGCTACGCAACAGCCGGTCATCGCACGTTTACATCCGTATGCAGTCTGCCATGCGAAGTACGTGGAACAATAAAGATGGATGTTACACTACCTGCGTTCTGTCCTTGATACTACACTACATATGTCTCACATAATGGTGTTGGCAAAATTATTTGATTGTTGCCTTGGAGGTAAATCCTCACAGGCAACCCTGGTGCGTTCTCACACTATTCATTTGAACATACTATTTGTTATCTTACTTGCTTGGTCTTGCTCAATGCCATCACAATATCATGGACTTCTGTTTTGCATATGTGTTATATACTGCATGAGGAATCCCATTCCCACAGATGGACAAAGGAACAGAAAGAGGATGGCAAAATCACTTTGTTGTTGCCTGGGAGGTCATTCCTTACAGGCAACCCTTTGTACTATTGTTTGCATGTGGAATATCATTATCACTAATGGACGTGGAAAAAAACTACGGCGATTTGCAACAGTCAACAATTTCGCCAGTACGACATTACCCGATGGCTTTCAACACAGATCGTCGTCTTGGTTCAGTATGAGCCAGGGCGACCTCGGTATGTTTTGGGTTTCATCATCACACTTCTCCTATAAATTCACTGTTTTACTCCTAACTGCATCCTTTATTTCTTCTGAGGTACATGGTTCACTTGAAGTTGTATCACTCAATCATGGACTTGCACCAACAGCGGCTAAGGGACATCCGAAGTGGCTCAACAGTGATACTCTTGCAATCAAGAACTCATGCTTGTATTCATTCACATATACTTTACGCGAAATGCCCGGTCATATAAATATGTACGCTTTTTCCTTCGCCAAGGTTTTATCCACAAGGGTGGTTTTACTTGGCAAGGTTTTAATGCGGCATATCATATATGACTGGAGACGCGACATCATAAACGCTTTGTTTCATAAATTTTGTTATACAGATTGTTGTAATATGGCTTTCAATAAAATTTAACTTTCAAATATATATATATATATATATGTATATGTATTCATATGCATATGTATATATCTATTTCTGTGTGTGTGTGTGTATATTTCTGTGGGATTCTTTCCTATTTCACGAGGGGTAAAACAAGGTGACCCGCTATCGCCTTTATTGTTTATTTTGGCAGCTGAAGGATTTTCTCGTGGCATTAACTCCTTACTAGCCTCCGGTGAGCTACTTGGTTTTAATGTGGACCGGGCACCACAAGTTTCGCATTTGGGTTTTGCAGATGATTTGCTTGTTTTTCTTAATGGCAAGATTTCAAATATAAGGCGTTTTCAAAAGTTCCTAGATACATATCAAGCAGCCACGGGTCAATTAATTAATTTTACCAAGAGTCAGCTGATTGTGGGAAATTCTGTGGCTGGACCGCAGTTGGCTCGGTTGCTTGGCATGCGGTTGGTTGGGCTTCCCATCAAATATCTTGGCTCATACTTGTATAAAGGGGTTAATCGAGCTTCCTACTGCACTTCTTTGCTAAACCACTTTGACATTCGTCTCAATGCTTGGTCATCTAAATTACTGTCAATGGCAGGCAGATTAACATTAATCAAACATGTACTATCCTCGATTCCAACATATCTCATTGCAAGTTCTCGATTGCCTAAAAGTGTAATCAATGCACTAAATAGGAAGATGGCACATTTTTTATGGAATGGTTGTCATAACTGGACCTCATGGCAGCTGGTTTGCCGTCCGACTGATAATGGTGGTCTTGCCATCCGAAATTTGGATTACCTTCAACAAGCGTATGATGGACAGCTTTGGTGGAAATATCACACATCAAACTCCTTATGGGCCACATATTGCCGTGCAAAATATGGACATAGGATAATAGTGTCTGCAAATATCTATGATTGAGCAGTGTGGAAAAGGCTTTGTCATGTTCATGAATACATGAGTACACAGGTCACTCAGTTAAACGATGGCCTCACCTGGGATTCAAATCCGACTGGCACATATACTATCAAGACGGCTTATCTACTGCACCATCAGAATAACTCTATAATGCAATTTTCTAAGTTTATATGGTGGGCCTCTTCTCCCATTGGATCAAGAGTGTTTTTATGGAGACTTTGGATGGGGTCCTTGCCTATCTCGAATAACCTTCGGATATGGCAGACTATCTACCCTTCACAGTGCGTTTTTTGTTTGTGTCAATCGGACTGTAAAGATCACATGTTTTTACAATGCAAGGAAATCAAGGCTTTGTGGAATGAGATCGCAGTCATCTTTTCAGCTCCTTGGCCGTGACAATCAACCATTACGGCTTACTTGATCTGTTGGTGGTGGCAAGCTTCTACATCCTCCATGCGAGGACATCTTCACGCGGTGGTTCCAGCATTGGTTCTCTGGGTGATTTGGAAAGAGTACACGTCTATCCGTTTTGGCGACAATACATTTTCATATCCTCGTTTATTTGATCGTGTCCGTACACATATATATACGTGGTGTGCTTCGGTGCAAGATCGTAAATTTGTTGAGTCCATTCCCTACCTTATTGATTGCGGTTTCTCTCCTCGATTAAGAGTGCATCGACACAGATTGATCAAATTGTAGAGATAAGGGGGTTTGAGTGATTTTAAAATAAGTAACTTGAATGCATATATATATATAAACGTATATAAGCATATAAACGTGTACATGAATGCATGATATCTTGCCACTACTTGCCTTATTTAGCTTATATATTATGTTGCCGTACTAATGAGCCATGAAGCATTAAAGCTTACATCATATGGCAAACATTTGTTGTGTTTATACTATTTTCAGGTGCCACCATTAATGAACTAAACTAGTTCATTAAGTGAAGTACTTAGTTTAATAAACTAAGTAGTTCATTAAAGGAACCTACATTTGGAAAAGGCACAAAGGCAACAAGGCTAAGGAAGGAAAGTCTTCTCCTCCTCCCCATCCTTTAATGCACACGCATATACACATATATATCACATATATTTTCAGAATTTTTAAATAAAGGCACATACACATGTATTCCAACATACTACCGACACGTTATGTATTTTACGTACGTACGTTAACGTCACACCAGTATACTTAACTCATATTTATGAGTATATTCAGGTCTTATATCATATGATATAATATATGGTGATGACAAATTAAATACGACACGATAAAAGGTTCTAAACCAAAATTTGTCGTATCGGGCGAACAACGAAACTTCGCCAACGTGTCACGTACTTGCGATAAATAAATGGCCAGCCCCTATACTTCAAAAATCATCATAAATTTCGTGCCATGCATGATATTTTCAGCCAAAAATACTTTCCATGTTGGCACACACAAATTACTCCACATTAAGGCCAAAATGTGAAGATTCCAAGTTTAATTTTGTCACATGCTAATGGTACCACTTTAAACCAGCCAAGTGCTGAGATTTAAAGTATATATTATATATATTATGTATAACATAATATATATAACATGTGCAAAATTTGGAATTTAAATTAGAGAAAAATCGGGTAATCGATAAATATCAAAAATTCGGTTTTCTACGCACATAACATGGAACGTTTTTCTTGTACATCATGTGACACGTATCTAGACACTTTTTACATATGATATACATCTTAAAGTGTTCTAGAAAATTAAATTAAGGGCTGATTGGAATATTACATGTGTGTATTATTAAATGTGCACTATTTTACAAAGTTAACAAAAATAAATTTCAGCACATGTATACACATCATATAACGTCACATACAGTTGATTTGGAGCACTTGTGGAGCTTTGTTGGCATATTTATTGGTCAAGGATCAATCATACATTGTTGGTGAATTGAAGAGAAAAGCTACAAATGGTAAGAATTCAACATATATCTCTCTTATGTCACATGCTGAAAATTTCAGCATACTAACCTTAAGCTGGCCGAATTTTGCTTATTAAATGTGACGTATTTTGTCATCTTTTATTAGGTGATTAATTGGAAGAAGATATGGTAAGGTTTTGAATATAATTTAAATAAGTAAATGGTGATATCTCTACATATCACACATGCTGAAAATTTTTCAGCATGTGTACATGGTGTGGCCGAATTCTTAAGGCTTATTTGTGTCCAAGTTCATTTCTTAATTGGTAGCAATACTTACCATAAATTGTTGATTCATTTTTATGATGAAAATTCAAAGAAAAATGGTAATGATTTGAACTTTATCCCCATGATGCACATGCTGAAAATTCAGCATGGCAAGAATGTTGAGGCCGAAATTTTAAGCATGGATTTGAAAGACTTTCTTTGTCTTGCAATTTATGATGTATCTCTTGATTTATGGAATGACTTTATGATTGATTTTTGGCACATGTTATAGTGTATATCTCAGATTTTTTCCATGTCATCATGATGACAACGTTGAACCAATAAGGAGGTGCCAAGTAAGCGGAGACTAAATGATCATCCAATAAGAAGATGCCAAGTAAGCAAGACATTGTCACAATGATGTCTTACACTCTCTCAAGGACTTAAAATATAATTTTCAAGAGGGGGAGACACACTCTAGGGGACGGCCTGCACACATTAAAAGGAAAGAGAAGAGAGCAAACAAAATAAGGCCAAGCATTGCAAAATCAAAGTGATCAAAAGCCTAGTTCTTCTTCTTCTACATTCTCTCTTTCTTTCTTTCTTTCTTCTTGTAAGCCTATTGTATTCATATCTTTCAATCTTGAATAGGCTTGTAACATACCACCACATATTCCATATCTTTGTAAAAGATTGATCAAGGTGTGATCAATCTTCAATCTTGCTAGGTGGTGGTGTTCGTTCGAATTGTATTGAACATACAAGGTTTGTATAGGGTTGGAGTTGGTGTGTAACTCCATCAACCCTGTGGTAAGGTGTTTTTTGAGTTATGTGATTAGTGTGAACCAAGGAAGGTGTTCCTTGAAGACTGGAGTAGGTTGTTGATAACCGAACCAGTATAAAATTCTTGGTGTCATTTACTTTCAGCACTGATTTTCTGTTTCAGCACTGTTTACTGTTTTTAATCACGTTCGTAAAAATAGTAAACGAATTTCAAAAATCACGAAACTTTCAGAAAATATAACCTCACGTTCTAGGGTTCTTTTTGCGTAAGTTTCAACCCTTTTGGACAAGTATAAGTCATTCAAACATCAAACGTTCTGAGACTAGTGCAGTCTGAATTTCAGACTTGCAAAGGTTGAGACTTTGATAGTAGTTGACCTACTTCCCAAAAGAATTTTCCAAAACTGTTTCAACCCATTTAAATATAGTATATAAGGAGTTAGTGGTTAAATTTTCAGAGAATTTGGACGTTAACACAAATAGGAATTAATTTTTCAAAACAATCTACCGTTTCTGGCAGATTTGCACAATCTGATTACCAACGGTTTTTGAAGTGGTTAAAGGTTGAATTTTAATTTGACATTTTTAGGAGACCCTCATAACATCTAAGGCTAAGTTCTCTCAAAATTTCATAATTTTTGGAGACTTCTAACCTGGTTTTAAAAACGTTTTAAAACAGGTCCTGAAAACAGAATCTGTTTTCAGAAGTTGAATTGGTTAGGTTTAAAGAAATTTTAAAAACCACACTTTCTGCACCACCTATTCAACCCCCCCCCCTTCTAGTGGTGCCTTGCAGATCCTACACAAATGGCAACTACCCCCTTCTGGTCGAATGAAAGTTAATTTGGATGCTACGGTAGGTCGCCATGGTGCAGCAGCAGGTGCCGTACTCCGGGATGATGCTGGCCAGTTTGTATCTGCCATTTGTTTCGCCCTTCCACATGTTACTCCAGTAAGGGCAGAGCTGCTGGCCTTGCTTTACTCTCTTATATACTATGCAGTCACCTATGAGGCATTGCAAGTTGAAACGGATTGCTGCATGTTGTTACATATGCTTGCCAACCCCTTACAATATCAGGGTTCTTGCTTTCGTGATGTGCAGCGAGCCATTAATCTGCTTAATCTAAACTCATCGACAGTCTGCTATTGTCCGCGTGAGGCAAATTCTGCGGCACATTTGTTAGCGAGATATGGTCTTCACATATCTGGGCTGAAGACATACATATCAGCCTCTGCTCTTCCAAGTGAGGTTCGTGGTGTTATTAGCATGGATGCTGCTCTTCCAGCTTTTCGGTTATGATATTTCAATGATCACGCAATCACTATTGCGGGTTGCCTATGTCCTTCTTTGGCATAGGCAGCCTTGGTATGTCTTTGGTGCCCTATACTTCTTGTGTTGCTTTATATATATGAGAGCTCTATATGTCTTATTTTTGGATGACGTTCCCTGCTTCTTTGTGCTGCTGCATGTCTTCCATTCACGTCAATGGCGTTTGCGGTGGCATGAACGATATGGCGCTCGTATTTGGTGGTTGCCCGTGGTTTTCTGGCTACGGGCAACGCGGGTAGGCTTTCTTTCCTTCCACATGTTATGATAATGGTTTTTTCTTGGAGCTGTTCTTACGTTGGTTTTTTGCCTGTTGCACGAGGACTTGATCTCTATCAATGGACATCAGCGAATGTGATACATAATCCGCCAAGCTGCTACAACAACACGCCTCTCTTCGATCAACTTCAGCGTAGTTCGCCAGAATATGTCACTATATATTTGTACTCTTCTCTTTTTTCTCCGACCAATCATATAAATATGTACTCTTTTTCCTTCGTCAAGGTTTTATCCACAAGGGTGGTTTTACTTGGCAAGGTTTTAATGCGACATATCATATATGATTGGCGGATTCGCATAATAGTTATGCTTCATTCATTATTCTCCTTTTATGACATTAACTTTGATGTAATATGGTTTCCCTCCGCCATAAGTGAGGAATTTCAATAATAAATTCGCTTCATAAAAAAATACATATATATATATATGTATATAATGTAATATAAAAATTTGAGGCTCTAGCACTGCAGCCGCCCGCTACTTCGCGGTAATTCTGATTATCTTCGTCCCGTTTTCATGATCCAGTCTTCTTCTCTACGTGATCAACGGTGATCACGATATGTCGGCCACAGCTCCGACTTTTGGGGCAGTGGTATCCGGCAATTCCAACGCCAGTCAAATTGCAGGTATAAAGGCCTACCATTGATCTCTTTTACTGATGATGAAATAGATGCTTTTGCGCATTACCTTGATTGATCGATCTCATATTCTTTTGAATTATCGGCATGAGCCTGATTATATTTGATGCTTTTACCGACGATCATGGAATATTTCTAGATGTCATATGTGTGTAACGAAATGGACTATGGATTTTGATCGTACATCAGATGTTCCTATTGTTCTGGTATGGATTGCATTCCCTTGATTACCAATTCATTTGCATCACAAATCCACTCCCTTTGAAATAGTTCGTCCTATAGGCACACCCATTAAGCTTGATATTGCCAAGGCTGATGAGCTGCGGCCATCGGTTGCGTGGGTGTGTGTTGAAGTCGATGTCTCACATGAGTTGCCTAAATGGGTTTATCTGCATGCAAAGCCAAGAATTCTTTTGCAACAAGCAGTTTATGAGGATCTTCCAATCTTTTGTACAACATGCCGTCGCCTTGGACATGCTACAGGAACTTGCAATTCAGCTCCACGGACTGTGGTTATGCCACCTCCGCCTGCCACTTGGTGCACACCAAAAGACAGCCGCCGAAAGGTCTAGCTAGTGTTTCTTCTGAGCTTATAACGCTGTTATCACGGCAGCCACTCACAGATGATATAGAGGTGCCATTGCCGTAGCCTGCAGATCCGCCACCTCCCTTTGATGCTCAAGATATTTCCCGTTTGGGTGCTAATGCTGAGTATCCGCCTCTGCAGGAGACTGAGGTGGGTGGAGATATTGGCCAGTCCTCTGACAAAGAGTTACATATAGAAGATCTTCCTCCAAACTTGCCGCCGGTTTCGGACATTATCATTCGCAAAATAAAGTGTATACCAGAGTCTCCCTCGGAGGAAATTTTATTATCCCAACTGGAAGAGCCCAGTACAAATGAGGGTTTTATTGCAGTGGTACCACGTCGCAAGTGCCAAAAACGTAAGGAGTTATCACCACTGCCGCCATCCACTATTCACACTCGTAGTGCAGCACGTGCGTCGCATGGGAGTGATATCAATCGACTTAATGAATATTCTCACTTGGAACATAAGGAGCATTAGCCCTTCCTTGGATCGTTTGCATAGTTTAGTGAGGTTGCACAGTTTAAATTTGCTTGCTATCATTGAACCAAAACACCCTCCCAATCGTGTTGTGCAGTTTGGTTTAGATTTTGGTTTTGCAAATTCATTTACTTCGCACTCTGGAAAAATGTATATTCCACTAATTATGTATATTCCACTAAATCTTGTATTTACATTTACGGTGGTTTATGCGTTACATACTGCATCACAGCGTCTTCCTTTGTGGCAGGATTTATATGACTGTTCTCAGCCGATTACCAACCCCTGGTTAATTTCTTGAGATTTCTATACTTTTCGGACATTATCTGATCATCGAGGCCGCTCTCAACCATCCTGATCTACGTTACAAGATTGTAATGATTGTATCGAATCCTGTGCTTTGATGGACCCTCCCTTCCATGGACCTCGGCATACTTGGACGGACGGCCACGGCTTAGGCCGTGTACAACAATGGTTAGACTTGTTTTTCGTCAATTCTTCTTTCCAGGATGCTTTTGAGGATATTTGTTTGACACACTTGCTGCGTATTTCTTCGATTCACACGCCTCTTTTGTTACTCTGTCGTGTGTTGGAGAATACAGGCAAACGGCCATTTCGTTTACTTGATGCCTGGTTGTCCCATCTGGATTTCCACGCTTATGTGAAAGCTTCTTGTGAATCATATCCCACTACTAGAGGCATGCATGGATTCTATAATAAATTGTTTCGCTTAAGCAGGATATTCAGCGATGGAATAGGGAGGTTTTCGAAAATATTTTTCATCAAGTAGAGTAGGCTGAGGCAGAGGTGAGGCGGGCGGAGGTTGAGTGGTACAATGATCCATCGGAGATAAATCGTAGTTTATATCATCAAGCTAAGGCAAAATTCATCCAATCATCCATGTATGAGTTACAATTTTGGAAGCAGAAAGTGCGTCTTCGCTGGCTTCAGGAGGGTGATGATAATACACGCTATTTTCATTCTAATGTCAAGGGCCGCTGCACTCAGTTACGCAATTTGATAATACACGCTATTTAGATAATACATGCTATTTTCCTTGGGATTCCGCAGCCCACTACGATGGCTAGTGCTCTTATTACCTTAATTTCGAAGGTAATGGCTCCACGTACTTTCAGTGATTTTCGGCCCATCTGTTTGACTAATTTTTTTTAGTAATCTTTGCACTCGTATCATTGTGAAACGACTTAGTACTTTTCTCCCGAAACTTATCTCGCAAGAGCAAACAGGTTTTCTTAAAGGACATGATATCTCTAATCAAGTACTGCTGTTGACGAGATGATACACATGCTAGACAAAGGGCGAAGCAAGGTTTGTCTCAAACTGGATATGATGAAGGCTTTTGATAGAGTCGGTTGGGAGTACTTGGAGCTGCTGTTGCTCTGTTTTGGCTTCACTGGTTTTTTTGTGCGCATAATAATGAATCATTTACGCAGCACCCGTTTTTCTATTCTTATCAATAGTGTTCTGTCAGGTAGATTTCGGCCATACAGGGGTTGAAGCAAGGTGACCCGTTATCACCTTTATTATTTATTTTACCATCGGAGGGATTTAGTAGAGGGTTAAAGGCACTCGTGTCAACGGGTGTCTTGCAACCTTTTAGTTTTGGCCGCATATCTTTCCATGTGACACGTCTTGCCTTGCGAATGATTTGCTCATATTTGTTTGCGGCACAGTTCATACTTTACGTGCCTTCAAAACCTTTTTGACTCATTATGAAGGTGCCTCAGGTCAAAAGGTAAATTATGGTAAAAACAACTTCATCTCTTCCACCAATACATCTTTGTAGCGCAGAATCCATTATGCCGACATTCTTGGTATGCGTACCTCCAGTTTACCGTTTCGTTATTTGGGCTCTTTCTTGCATAAGGGTATTAGCCGAGTGCGTTATTGTACATCATTACTGGAGCACATTGACAACCGCCTTCATGGGTGGCATAATAAGCTGTTGTCTCAGGCGGGTAGACTGGTTTTATTGCGGTATGTCAATTCTTCTCTCCCTTTTCATATTATCGCAGCAGGTGGTCTGTAAAAATCAGTGATTAAGATTATAGAACATAAGATGGCCAGTTTTTATTGGGGACCAAGAAGACATTGGATTGCATGGTCCACTATTCAGACACCATGTGCTTAAGGGGGTTTAGGCCTCCGAGATCTCCGCACTCTTCAAGCAGCATATTTTTGTCGCATTTGGTGGAACTATCATCAAAATCATACACTTTTGTGCGCGTATCTGCAGGAAAATTATGGTCGTCGTGGGGATTATCATCCTCGACTTACGGATTCTCCTGTTATGAAGATTATTTGTCGTATTCATATTTTTTGCTCCTCGCACACTCGGCAGCACAGAGCATATTTATACTGGATTGACTCAGCCTCGGGAGAATTTTCCTTGCGATCAGTCTATGCTCTTTGACATATATCACACCCACGCTTCTTTTATCTTGCACAGACATCATAGGCCAGCGATCTGCATATTCCTTTGGCGATTGTATCACAGAGCCCTACCTTTTGAGGATTACATTGGGTAGTTTATGGCATGCATGCCCACACGATGCCCTTTCTGCAAGGTAGCTTCAGCCACAGTTGATTATTTTTTCCTGCATTGCCCGTACACTCGGCCTGTTTGGCATCTTTTCTAAAATATCATGCAGGAGAATCTGATGTCCTCACCGCGCTTATGGCCTCATTTATTAGCTTGGTGGTTTGGGGCCTCACCAAGTCAACTTCTAGAGACTCTGCGGGTAGTGATACCAGGTATTATAGTCTATAATATATGGCGAGCATATGCTTCCTTGACATATGGTGATGCCACCCATTATACGGCTGATTCACTAGTTGCTATTATCCGCACGAATATTTATTTGTGGGGAAAAAATATTGATGGAACAAAGCTTGCATCTGATGTTGGTAAAGTAGCACATTTACATTTATTACCGCCTCTATGTCCGCAACGGTCCATAGTGGTCCGGTGGCTCCTTCCTCCTTCAGGTCGAATGAAGCTCAATGTCGATGCGATAGTTTTCCGTCCATATTTTATTTATTTATGAGGAAAACCAATAGTACAAATCAAGTCCCAATAGAATAAAATAAAACAGCTGAGTGGGCAAAAAAAACTAATGAGCTGCGTAAGTACTAGGGGTGGGGGGCACTGCCCACATTAGATATGATATGCTTCATTAAAACATTGGCAAGCAGAACCACCCTTTCGGATAAATTGTTGCACGAGGGAAAAAAGTACATATTTATCCCGTATGGGGCAGGGATTACACATCTATCAAAATGCATGGAGAGGGAGGAGTGCTGTCGTTGGCAAATCTCCATAAGGTAGCAACATTTGTCCATCACAAACTATGCAATACAAAACAAAGGCATATAAATCATTGTCAACTCTCTACAGTAACAAAGTAATATCGAAGACATAGAATCCAAAGACATACCGTGTCTGCCTGCATTCATCAAAATGCAGGCAGAAGTTGTATAATGATGCCAATCAATATGGAAGACAAGTCTACAATTGGAAACATTGATCTCAATTCGGCCTCACAAACAAGATAACAGACGAAGATTGTTGAGCAGTAGCATAAAACAGCAATAAATAGATTCAAAGCAGATGATCCAAAAAGGAGTAGGAATATAGTACCCGGGCGATATGCTCGAATGTCTGGAAAGAATACATTGGTGTTATGTTTGGAGATGAGACATACAGCTCATAGAGGCTGGAGGAACACATTCGCTTGGATATATTTGTGTGGTGTCAGGCGGCCTCAGGTAAGTGCTTTGCCTCTGGCCTTCCCACCTTAATTGCGGCGGGTCTATCACCGCCTATACACACTCATCGCTGTTTAGTGGTTTGGTGGCTTGCTCCACCTTCGGGCCGATTGAAGTTTAATGTAGATGCGGCTACTGGTCGTCATGGTTGTGCGGCTGGAGCGGTGGTCCATGACTCGGTGGATGCTATGCTCTCCGCTATTGCTTTTTCTTTGCCATGTCTGTCCACACTCAGATTGGAGATGCAGGCAGCCTTGTATGTGGTCATTTTCTATGTGCCTAGATTCTCGGGCTTCGTGCTAAAAACTATTTGTATGATGTTATTCTCTCTATTGACTACTTAATCGGTGACAGGTCATATGGGAGCAGATCTTCATCGTCAGAAGTGCTTTTTGGTGCTTACTGGATCAATGCTTTGTTGCACTCCATGCGAAACAAATTCGGTAGCACATCCTTTAGCCACTCATGGGTTGCGGTTATCTTCTTTGTCAGAGTTTGTCAGCTTGCGACAGTTGCCACCAGTTGAGCGAGGCTATTTGCTCACAGACTTGTCCACTCCCCATTTGCGTACTTGATATGGATGGCACTCTTATATGTTATCCTTCCTGTGTCATTTTAATGATGCAGGCAGTCCTGTTACTTATATCTCTCTCAATCCTCTTGTTATGTTCAACGCGTGCTTGTTCTATTTTGTATGATGCTGGTCAATCTTCTTTATGTCTGGTTTCTTTGCAACGGAGGTTTATGTTGTCTGGTGCTGCACTTGCTTTTGTCTTCCACAAGGATTAACATCATATCTTTACTTCTGCCAACATTTGGTTGAATGCAGGTAGGTTGGGTACCTCCCTATGTCATGGTCTATTGATTTGCTTGCTGCATTATGTCACAGCCTTGGCGCTAATCTGTAATTTTCTCTTTCCTATGGCATGGAGAGAACGGGATCCTGGTACTCACCTAAGGGAATTGGCTTCACGGCAGATACTTTCGGCTAACATTTGTTATTTTCGATTTCTCCTAGCTGTATCATATTGGATAACTATGTACTCTTTTTCCTTCGTGCAAGATTTTATCCACATGGGTGGTTTTGCTTACCAAGGTTTTAATGAGACATATCATATTCAACATGATCAGCGACCCTTTCCCATAGCACTTAGCCGTTCTCTAGCTTGGGTTTTCTGCCTGATTAGTTGTTTAGTATTATTGAATCGGATATTTCTGTGTAATTTCGGGAGTTGTATTTTATGTACTATTGATTTTCCTCTGCCTTAAGTGAGGTTCTTTATAATAAAGTCAGGAGGTCTCCTCCTTTTATCAAAAAAACATGCATGCTTATAAATAAATATACACGCTTACACACAATGTAAACACATATATATTCATATTAATATAGATACATTTTTTTAATCAAAAAGATGTTGCATTTATTATGTAGACTCATTTATGGCGGAGGGATACCTTATTACATGAAATGCGTATCATCATATGAGAAATGCCTACATAAAAATATGATGATTGTCAATTGCCAGTCATATAGGATATGCCGCATTAAAACCTTGCCAAGAAAAACCATCCTTGTGGATAAAAACTTGGCAAAGGAAAAAGCGTACATATTTATATGGGTGGACGAAGGATACGTTACTCGTATGCACATCCGATTCTTTCTATAAACATTGAGTTTGGGCAGAAAATGCTGAGCAGACAGTAGATTAGTAAAAAACCAAGAACAAGGCCAAGCAGATATGAAAGAAGTGCAGTTGATGTGTGCACAATCGATCATCCCTGGTATCCTTGTCAAAATAAAAAACACATCAAAGCCATAACCATTTAACAGTAACTGGATAAATGTGTATAAGATAATCCGGCGATAAGTAATTATACCAAGGTTGCCTGTGTTATGTATCAACAAAGTCAAAAACCGAAGGAAATGGATAACCATTGGCGCACCATAGCAGCAATAGCAATAGATAAATACTCCATCAGGATGCAGTAGCTCCGGCGAATAGGATCAAATCATTCACCATGTATCAAAAGGATGCATTAGTGAAAATTATAAAAATTTTAGTACTGGTCATTTTCATGAAATGGCGAAGTGTGTGTGTCAGAGAAGTACCCTTGTTGGATACGGGCAGCCCACATAAAACCATGCTATAGGGGAATAAAATAACACTCCACAACCAATGTAATAAGAGTATTACGAAAAGAGAATAAGGGAGTACCCGTGTTGCCTGTGTCAAGTGTCGACACAAGCAACGAAGACGACGACCATGCTGTAACATATTCATGTCAAAGACATAGATAAGGTAGAGAAACATCCTTAAGTCGCACACCTTTAACCATAGGGAGTAAGTCATTTGTCATAAGAAAATGATGAAAATGGTTATGTAATTGTCCATGTTGTGCTAGCAAGATAGCCACCATATTAACTTAGCATGGGACGTGAGTAATCGTAACATCTCCAGGCTCTAGCAAAGTACGAACGAGGGATAGATGGTCTGTAAACTGAAGATGCTGGACTACCCCTAGAGAGTCCACCTCCATATCCATATGGCGATAACGCTGTAAAAAATACAAAAGTGCAATAGTAGACGTCTGGAGTTCTGCTTGGAATGGCGTCAATAATGGAAGATAAAATACAATTGCTTCCTTCAAATGGCCTATTGAGTCTCATAATATCGCCCCTCCCGGTGCAGAGAAGGAACCATGTGCTACATTGACATTGAGTTTGAATCTCCCCGAGGGTGGCGTGTACCATCGAATAATCTGTGGACCGTTGACACATTGAGTTTGGAGACAGCCCATGAGCTAATAAAATAGGATCAATGACTAAGTATTTCTTCCCATGTTTCACATTACACCATATATAGATCTGTTGTCTGATTTTCTCAGTCAATTGTCTTAGGGTCCAACACTCATCACCAAAGATTACAAAGGTATAAGTCTGCCATATAGACCACACTATAATACCGGGTCCAACAATGCGCAATATGCCACGAAGAGAATTCTGTAGGATCTGCAAGGCACCACTAGAAGGGGGGTTGAATAGTGGGTGCGGAAAATTTGGTTTTTAAAATTGTTTTAAACCAAAAACCCAACTTCTGAAAACAGTTTCTGTTTTCAGGACCAGTTTTAAAACGTTTTGAAAATTAGGTTGTAGGCCTTCAAAAATTCTGAAATTTGTATAGAACTTAGACTCAGATGTTATGAGTATCTCCTAAAAATTTCAGATTTAAATTCAACCTCTAACCCCTTGAAAATTCGTTGGTGGTCAGATTGCGCAAATCTGCCAGAACCGATACACTGATTTGAAAAATTAATTCCTATTTGTACACAACTCCAAATGCTCTGAAAATTTAACCACTAACCCCTTATATGTTATATTTAAATGGGTTGAAACAGTTTTGAAAAATGTTTTTGGGAAGTTAGTCAAATATGATCAAAGTCTCAACCTTTGCAAGCCTGAAAATCAGACTGCACTAGTCTCAGAACTTTGGACGTTTGGATGACTTATACTTGTCCAAAAGGGTTACAACTTGCGCCAAAAGAACCCTAGATCGTGTGGTTATATTTTCTGAAAGTTTCGTGATTTTTGAAATTCGTTTACTATTTTTACGAACGTGATTAAAAACAGTAAACAGTGCTGAAACAGAAAATCAGTGCTGAAAGTAAATGACACCAAGAATTTTATACTGGTTCGGTTATAAACAACCTACTCCAGTCTTCAAGGAACACCTTCCTTGGTTCACACTAATCACACACACGCAGTACACCTTACCGCAGGGTTGATAGAGTTACACCTAACTCCAACCCTTTACAAACCTTGTAGGTCGAGTACAATTCACACGAACACCACCACCTCGCTAGAATGAAGATTGATCACACCTTGATCAATCTTTTACAAAGATGTATGAATGGTGGTTTATCTCAAGCCTATTCAAGATTGAAAGAATATGAATACAATAGGCTTTACAAGAAGAGAGAAAGAAAGAGAATGTAGAAGAAGAAGGCTAGAACACTTTTTATCTTTGAATGTGCAACTCTTGTTCTTGTTCTTGTTTTGCTCTTCTTCCTTCCTTTTTAACATGTAATGGCCGACCCCTATTGCTCTTCCCCCTCTTGAAAATTGTCTTCTAAGTCCTTGGGAGAATGTAAGACATCATTGTGACATGGTCTTGCTTACCTATCACCTTCTCATTGGATGATCACTTAAGCTTTGCTTACTTGGCACTTAATGATTGGTTGATTGTTGTCGTCATTTGATGACTAGGAAAATCTGAGAATTCCACTAAAAACATGTGACAAAATCATCATAAAACCATTACCATAACTTCCAAGATCATCACATAAATTAAGCAAGATAATTTCTCCACAAAATAGGTACAAAAATCGGTCATTAACATCCTTGCACATGCTGAAATTTCAGCATGTGTTACATTCACTCTTTGTTCAAAATATTGCCTATTTTGCATTGTTTTAATTCAAGACTTCAATCAACATTTAGCATACAATATTCTCATCATGTATGGAATAAAAGTTAGACACCAATGTGGACTAAATTTCAGCCACTATACATTACACACATGCTGAAATTTTCAGCATGTGTGATATTAAAAATATCACCATTTTAATTTCATAATTAATTCAAAACATTACCATAACATCCTCAATTAATCCTCATGATTCAAGATAGTAAAATATGGCATTTCTTAGTGCTAAAAATCGGCCATAATACAACACACATGCTGAATTTTCAGCATGTGTCATATATGTGACATAGTTTGAAATGTTACCTTTTGTAGCTCCTTCCTTTATGTCACCAACTTTGTTTAATTGATTCTTGACCAATCAATATGCCAACAAGGCTCCAAATAAGCTCCATCTTGGCTGTTCTAGGCGTTGGTAATATGTTTGGCATGTGCTGAATATTATTTTTGCTAACTTTGTAAAATAGTGCACATTTAATAATACACACATGTAATATTCCAATCAGCCCTTAATTTAATTTTCTAGAACACTTTAAGATGTATATCATATGTAAAAAGTGTCTAGATACGTGTCACATGATGTACAAGAAAAACGTTCCATGTTATGTGCGTAGAAAACCGAATTTTCGATATTTATCGATTACCCGATTTTTCTCTAATTTAAATTCCAACTTTTGCACATGATATATATATTATGTTATACATAATATATATAATATATACTTTAAATCTCAGCACTTGGCTGGTTTAAAGTGGTACCATTAGCATGTGACAAAATTAAACTTGGAATCTTCACATTTTGGCCTTAATGTGGAGTAATTTGTGTGTGCCAACATGGAAAGTATTTTTGGCTGAATATGTCATGTGTAGCACGAAATTTACATCATATTTTGATGTATATGGGCTGGCCATTTATTTATGGCAAGTACGTGACACGTTGGCGAAGTTTCGGTATTCGTCCGATACGACAAATTTCGGTTTAGAACCTTTTATCGTGTCGTATTTAATTTGTCATCACCATATCTTATATCATATGATATAAGACCTGAATATACTCATAAATATGAGTTAAGTATAGTGGTGTGACATTAACGTACGTACGTAAAATATATAACGTGTCGGTAGTACGTTGGAATACATGTGTATGTGCCTTTTTCAAAAAAATCTGAATATATATGATTATATATATATAGGCGTGTATATATATTAATTTGGGGAGGAGGAGAAAACTTTCCGTCCTTAGCCTTGTTGCCTTTGTGCCTTTTCCAAATGTGGCTTCCTTTAATGAACTTCTTAGTTTAATAAACTAAGTACTTCACTTAATGAACTAGTTTAGTTCATTAATGATGGCACCTGAAAATAGTATAAACACAACAAATGTTTGCCATATGATGTAAGCTTTAACGCTTCATGGCTCGTTAGTCCGACAACATTATATATGGGCTAAATAAGGCAAGTAATAGCAATGTATCATGCATACATGTATCTCTTATGCACGTTTTATCTTATGCTCGTTTTTGTGCACATTTAAATCATGTATTTGAAAATCACTCAAACCCCTTTTTCTCTACAAATTCTTGCGGGTTGAAGTCCACCATAGAAATAGATATTGGGTCAACATAATATCATGTGGTTGTGGACCATCAAGTAATGACACATAATGAGACCAGATATGTCGATTATTCAGACAATGTAGAAACAAATGATCTTGTGTGTGTATATATATATTTATACACACACACACACACACATATATATATATATATATGTATGTATATATATCTTTTTGATGAAAAAAGGGAGCACCCCTGGATCTTATTAATTAGCCCTCACGTATGGCGGAGGAAAACCAATAGTACAAATCAAGTCCGAATACAATAAAATAAAACAACTGAGTGGGCAAAAAAACTAATGAGCTACGTAAGTGCTACAGGTGAGGGGCACTGCCTATGTTAGATATGATATGCCTCATTAAAACCTTGGCAATCAAAACCACCCTTGCGGATAAAATGTTGCACGAGGAAAAAAGAGTACATATTAATGTAGTATGGGACAGGAATTACACATTGATTGGAATGCGTGGAGAGGGAGGAGTGGTGCCGTTGGCACATCTCCATAAGGTAGCCACATTTTTCCATCACGAACCAACAACAACAACAAGCATACCCAGTATATCTCAATGTCAGCACAAAGTAATATCGAAGATGCAGAATCCATAGACATACCCTGCCTGCCTGCATTCATCAAAATGCAGGCAGAAGTTGTATATGACGTAAATCCATATGTAAGACAAGTCCACAATTGGAAACATTGATCTAAATTAGCCTCGCAAACAAGATAACACACGAAGATTGTTTAGCAGTAGCATAAAATGGCAATAAACAGATTCGAAGCAGATGATCCAAAAAGAGTAGGAATATAGTACCCGGGCTGCCTGCATCAAAAGCATGATGCAGGCAGAAAGAAGATGAGTCACACAGGCCATGTCAAGTGCGCATCTAGGGTATAGTCAGGTCGGTGAGTAGGCAACCTCGTGCAACAGGCGGCACGCGGCGTATATCTACGAACTCTGTAAAAATAGAATATTGCAAAGCATGGGATGCCACATGATGAGCCACAGAGTTTGTCTCCCTTGGTGTATAGAAAAGATCCGAGTGCGTAAGATGCAAGAGGGTTTATAAGTGCTACAAATCATCTCGGAGATCCCCTGAAACTGAAGATATATTATCTAACAATCAAAGGGAGAGCCATGCAATCCGTGTCTAATAAAAATTTGGTAAATTGAAGCGCATAGTAAATTGCCGTATAAAAAACTGCCTGAAGTTCAGCTAGAAGAGGTGAAAGGCATGGTAACAGAAATGCAATCACAGAGACCAGCACTCCTAACTAACTGTTACACCCGGGAATTTACAAACTAGCCGTTATGTGCTAATTGAGAATTAAGTAGCCGTTAGGTGTAACAACCTTTCGAAATTAAATTATTATAGCGTATCGTTATGTCCAAGTAGTTTCATAATTATGTGTGGTTACTAAATATATATATATATATATATATATATATATATATATAGTACAAATAAAGGATGGGCACAAAAAAGAACAAATAATAAAAATATAAATAAATAATATATATATGTTTAAAAGGGTGCGTGGCATGAGGGAGTTAAAAAAAATAAATAATAATTAAATTAAAACTGAAGGTGCCGAGAATAAAGGGGTAAGATAAAGTTAAGAAAATAATAAGTAAAGAAGGCATGATAATGGGGTTAACAGTTCCCCCCATTTCGTTCAACGTGGGTTTTTAAGAATTAAGGGGATCAGGGGTTGGGGGAAAAAGGAATAGTGTAAAGATCCAAAGGAGAGCCGGAGGGGGTAGGCACGAGAAGAAAGAAAAGGAAGAAAGGGAGAAAAGAAAAAGCCAAAGCGTCTCAAACCATTTGTTACAATCGCGTAACTCATCTGCAATCAAGTATGTTCCTTTTCCCTCTCCAATTCGTACAAATTCAAGCATGCTTTAATGGTAGATTATGTGTTTTTGTTGTTTTAATTATTGAATTTCATAGCATGATGTCAATCCGTGAGAGGCATGAAAGTTGCAGACTGTGGTATGCGTGTACTGTGTGCTGCGTGACTTGAATTGACTTTAGGGAAAAATTTGATAATCAAAATATCATATCTTTACTGTGTTTAGGGTTTTTAGTTGTTGATTTGGTCTTAAAATAGGTTCCCATGGACTGGAAATAGGCAAAAATGTAGATCGAAAACAAAAAACAGACGTCGGAGGTTGCAGGTGCGCCTCACGCGCGCGAGTGATATTCACGCGCCTCCTGGAGTCTATTGCTTCGCAGCATCTGATGTTTTATAATAAAAAAAGTAAAGGGCCAGGCCAGGCGGCCAGCCCTTAACGGGCCCGGCTACACCAGAGGCAAGGCCCAATAACACAGAGAATAAAAAAAAGGCAGGCTGTTAGCGTTCCGGGCTGAATGGCCAACGGACCGGGCCAGCTGTTGGCCGGCCGAATTAAACCATTAACCAAAAAAAAGGTTTAGCAAGCCGGTTACTGACGTGCCGGAGTGGAAAGGGTTGATGGACAGGGCTGGCGACAAGGCCAGCCCATTAAAGTGATATATATATTATTTTTAATTTCTAAAATTCCATAATGTAATTTTAATTAATTGAAAATAGAATTAATATAGGAAAAATATAAATAAATATCATAAAATTAATAATAAATTCCAGAAATTATAAAATTCTAAAATTAAATTATTTTCACTAAATTTCAATAATTGTGATAATTTATTTAATTTGGAAAATAAGGTAATAAATAGAAATAAATTAGAGAAAAATGAGGAAAAATATAAAAATGCACCATAAATATATACAAGCCATGGAAAAATAAGTTTAACATCAAACAACATTAAATCATTTTTCAGATAATAAATGAACCCATATTTGAGTGCCGGAGGATGGTGAGGATGGGCTAGGGGCCTCAGGCGATCATTAAGTGAACCTAGAATTGAGTGCCGGAGGATGGTGAGGATGGGCCAAGGGCCTCAGACGATTGTGTTGTTTGCATTCATGGCACGTGTATTGCATTGATGGCAGGTCGTGACGTACGGGTCACGGACGCTCCGTATGGTGTACGGTGGCGGGCCCATAACACTCAGCATGGTGTGCGGTGGCACGGCCACGCACACTCAGTATGGTGACTGTGGGTGGGTACGACCCACAGCCACTCAGTAGGACATGGGTTCATGCATTGCACGGTGGAGATATCAGCATTTTGTGTGACATGACTTTGTTGCGTGTGACATGCATAGTAGGACATGCGTCACGATGTGGCGCATTCTTTATCTGGAGTGAATTACCTTTCTGCATTCTTTCATATGCTTATGTGATACCATATTATGTGTTATGTGGGATATCATTTTTGTATACTCAACTTGTACTGGTTGGAGGCAGGTGCCTACTGGTGATTTCCTGTCACTCACCCCTACTCTCCGCCCCACCAGGTGAGCAGAGAGAGACTTATGACTACGTCTTTGTTGAGGACAGGGCTGACACGGTCGTATGGGCATACTGACGGTCGCACCTAGGATATGAGGAGACCTTGCGACTCTCTGTTATTAGTTTATTGGGGTTTCCATCAGACATCACCTTGTATAGATCGATAGACTTTGGTTGTTAGTACGTTGACGTTCTTGACATGTCTTATTTATTATTCTACTGAGGATTTTCTTTGTCAAGAATACTTTACGTTATTGTATTTCGTTTCCGCACGAAAAATTTCTACGTCTTTTCGGACATGCTGGAAAATTGATTCGACGCTTTCTCCTTAGTGAGATACGGAGGGCGCACTGTTCCCGATGAAAGGGTTCGGGAACGGGGCGCTACAATAACGAAGGCAGCTTCGTGGCAAACCTTTCGTCTTTTGGTGAGCTTTCTCTATTTAATCATCGTTGAAACCCCAAACATTCGCATGAGCCTCATAAAGGCTCAACTGCACCAATCACTCCCGTCCGAATTCTCGTCAAGATTTGCACGAGATCCTGAAAAATATCATTGTGTCGTGAATAATCACGCAAAGAAGGCAACGGTGGTTGAGATAACGACCACCAGAATCAGGGGGCCATTCTTCAAGCATTGTCTGACACCATGGCCACCACTTTGGCGCAATAGCGGCAGTAGCAGTTGAACCAGCGGCTTCCGCCACTGCCACCACCAGATCTGAGGTTCTACTACATGGAAATGCAGGATGTTCTGAATTCGATGTTTAGAAGGACCCTTCATCGGGGAGGCTGGCGACGTTGTAGTAGAGTTCAACCGCCGGTGACCAGGTCTTAGTGACTCATCGTCAGTACAGATGATGTTAGTCAGAGATAAATTATCAGAGTTGCGCAGTGGAAGCGTGGCTTTCTCAAGTCACGTAAGTTCAGAAGAGTGAACCTCAGTGGATCGAAGAAGATTAAGGATATCGCTGAGTAGCCCTGACTGACCAAGGTGACTGAAGTAAAGAGTTTTCTTGGTGTGGCCAGCTGCTACAGGGATTTCGTTTAAGGATTTTCGTCGATATCGGTGTCCCTGAGCAGACGGAAGCATAAGAAGGCAATTTTCGAGCGGACAGTTTTTAGTTGTTGATTTGGCCTTAAAATAGGTTCTCATCGACTGGAAATAGGCAAAAATGTAGATCGGAATCGAAAAACGGACGCCGGAGGTCACAGGTGCGCCTCACGCACGCGCGTGATATTCACGCGCCTCCTGGAGTCTATTGCTTCGCAGCATCTGATGTTTTATAATAAAAAAGAAAAGTAAAGGGCCAGGCCAGGCGGCAGCCCGCCCTTAACAGGCCGGCTGCACCAGAGGCTAGGCCCAATAACGCATGGATTAAAAAAAAGAGGCAGGCTGTTAGCGGTCCGGGCTGAATGGCCAATAGACCAGGCCAGCTGTTAGCCGGCCCAATTAAACGATTAACTAAAAAAAAGGTTTAGCAGGCCGGTTGCTGACGAGCCGGACTGGAAAGGGTTGATGGACAGGGCTGGCGACAAGGCCAGCCCATTAAAGTTATATATATATATATATATATTATTTTTAATTTCTAAAATTCCATAATGTAATTTTAATTAATTTAAAATAGAATTAATTATAGGAAAAATATAAATAAATATTAGAAAAATTAATAATAAATTCCAGAAATTATAAAATGCTGAAATTAAATTATTTTCACTAAATTTCAGTAATTGTGATAAATAATTGAATTTGAAAAATTAGGTAATAAATAGAAATAAATTAGAGAAAAATGAGGAAAAATATAAAAATGCACCATATATATATATAAGCCATGGAAAAATAAGTTTAACGCCAAACAACATTAAATAATTATTCGGATAATAAATGAACCCATATTTGAGTGCCGGAAGATGGTGAGGATGGGCCAGGGGCCTCAGGCGATCATTAAGTGAACCTAGAATTGAGTGCCGGAGGATGGTGAGGATGGGCCAGGGGCCTCAGACGATTGTGTTGTTTGCATTCATGGCACGTGCATTGCATTGATGGCGGGTTGTGACATACGGGTCACGGGCACTCAGGATGGTGTACGGTGGTCAGGCCACGACACTCAGGATGGTCTGCGGTGGCGCGGCCACGCACACTCAGTATGGTGACTGTGGGTGGGTACGACACACAGCCACTCAGTAGGATCTGGGTTCATGCATTGCACGGTGGAGATATTGGCATTTTGTGTGACATGACTTTGTTGCGTGTGACATGCATAGTAGGACATGCATCACGATCTGGTGCATTCTTTATCTGGAGTGAATTTCCTTTCCGCATTCTTTCATATGCTTATGTGATACCATATTATGTGTTATGTGGGATATCATTTTTGTATGCTTGACTTGTACTGGTTGGAGGCAGTTGCCTACTGGGTGATTTCCCGTCACTCACCCCTACTCTCCCCCCCACCAGGTGCACAGGGAGAGACTTATGGTACGTCTTTGTTGAGGACGGGGCTTACACGGTCGTATGGGCATACTGACGGCCGCACATAGGATATGAGGAGACCTTGCGACTGTCCGTTATTAGTTTATTGCAGTTTCCATCAGACATCACCTTGTATAGTTCGATAGACTCTGGATGTTAGTACGTTGACGTTCTTGACATGTCTTATTTATTATTCTACTGAGGATTTTCTTTATCAAGAAAACTTTACGTTATTGTATTTCGTTTCCGCACGAAAAATTTCTACGTCTTTTCGGACATGTTAGAAAATTGATTCGACGCTTTCTCCTTAGTGAGATACGGCGGGTGCACTATTCCCGATGAAAAGGTTTGGGAGCGGGACGCTACACTAACGAAGGCAGCTTCGTGGAAAACCTTTCATCCGATGTTGACGTGCACCAAGTAAAGATATCCATCCGCACACGTGCCTCAAGCCTATAGAAATTATATGACTCATCTCAAAAAACAATACATGTATAGTCCTTCCAGATACTCCAACATATTGCATGTGTTACCACCACTCTGAGTTGTCCCCGCATGGTACTAGTAGAAGATGTAAGCCACTAACTCATGAGATGAGATTGTAATGACGTATGGAGAGTGACTGGGCCATCTAGAAGAAGAGCATATCTTAGCCAGATGTAAGAGAGCACGGGACAATGTAGGAATAGATGATTCAACTTGCTACTTGACTGCGAACAAAATGGACAAATCGTTGGAAAAACAGTGGAAAAGGCACAAATGTTTTCCGGAACCGCCAAAGCCCGGAAGTGTAACTTCCACATAAACATTTTGGATGATTGCGGTATCCCTGACCTCCATATATAACGACAAGATCGCAATGTATCTCGCGACATTCGACACTCTTCATATGCACTCTTTAGCAAAAATTTGATGTTTACATCCGGAGTCTAATTGAGGCCTGTCTGTCCCACATTTACTCGGCTCTGACAAAATGAATTTATCCGATAGATACGTTTCTAGTTAGGAGAGTCATAAAGTAATGTATGATAATTCGTGCGACTACCATATTTCTTTCTAACGAATTTCGCCAAACTGTGGAGCACTGATGGTAGGACCACAACGTCATGCACTCATAAGCTTTCTGCAATGAAGATAAAGATCGCACTCCGAGTCCGCCCTCTGCCATAGGGAAGCATATATCCTCCCAAGATCTCCATGGATGTCGACTAGCCCAGTAAAAGCTTGCAATTTTCCTCTCCAACTCTGCTATGACACTACGCGGCAGCCTAGAGACAGCAAAAAAATGCAAAGGATTTGCCGATAGAGCAGGACAATAAGTGTCAAACGGCCTACCGCGCTTAATAGCTTATTTGCCCATCCAGCCAATCAGGCTTCAAAGTGATTTAACAATGAGTGCAGTATGTTACTCAGCAAATACCAGATGAATCGGAGGCCCCAAGTATCTCATAGGAAGGGTAGATAACCACATGCCTAATAATTCTGCTGCCCGATTACTTGAGTGATTATTACTTACAACCACTAGACTCTTGTGACAATTCACTTGCTGTCTTGATGCTTGCTGATACTGCCGTAGAAATTCAGTAAAGCATCGTAAGTTATGCGGAGAGTTGAAAGAAATATAAGCAAATCATATGCAAATTCCAAATGAGACGGTGGGGCTACCCGGCTCTCCTAAAAACGCGAAACCAAGAGCACACCACCAAAGAATTAAGACCACTGCTGAATCCCTCTGAGGCAAGAATAAATAACAAGGAAGATAGTGGATCACCTTGTTTGACTCTGCGACAAGTACTGAAGAAACCACATGGTTTACCATTGACTAAAACCGAGCATTTAATGACGGCTAAATTGTTAAGAATAAGCCTGGAAAGAAAGGCTCAAAGCCCATCCGGAGAAGCAGTTGTTCAAGATAATCCCAACTCACCTGATCAAATGCCTTAGCCATGTCCAATTTGATGATAGCTTGTCCCCCAAGATGCAGCCTATCAAACAGATACACCATCTCTTTAGCCATCAATATCTTCTCAGCTATAACATGGCCGGCATAAAGCCAGCCCGCTCTGGCGAAATCAACTAAGGAAGGAGGACTCCCATCCGTAGTAGGACTCAAGGCCCAAATTGCATCTTCAACCTCGGTCAACTGCAGTATTACAAGCAAGGCCGTGTTATCTTCAGATGTTACTAGTGATGGAATATACTGAACAATAGAATCATGATTTGTTGTAGGCTCTGTGGCAAACAGGCGTGCATAAAACCGTACATCCTTGTTTTGTATATCTGAGTCTATCAAACACTTCATACCCTGAGCAAAATTAATACGAGCAATTCCTTGTTTGCGTTGACGATCTTTGACAATACTATGAAAATACGCTGTATTGGCATCACCTTCCTGCAACCAGTGAACCGGAGCTTTCTGCTGCCAATACTGACAAACCCGTGTTTGAACCTATAGAAGTTGCGCGTTTGCCTCATGGTAAGACTCTCAATTTGTAGCTATCGGAGCAGAATCATACAGTGTCCCTGCCTTCACCACCCTTGCCTTTGCATCAAAGATCGCATCAAAAAATTACCAGACACCGTCTTATTCCAACTTCTGAGATCAGCCTTCAACGTGCGTAATTTATTATAGAAGACTTTCATTCCTCTTGTTTTTGGATAGCTACTCCTAGTGTGTTGAATAAAGTCTCGGAAGTTAGGATGAGACAGACATACATCAAGGAAGTAAAAAGATCGAGGTCAAGTCGTATCAGAATCATGGCATGTAAAATAACAGCAGAGCATGATCAGATGTAGCGCGATTCAAGTGCTAAACAAGTACAGTGTCAAGGACCTCATATAAGCTTGCAGAACAGAGAATACGATCAAGGCATCGACATACCCAGTCGAGCCCTCGACCATTAGACCAAGTGTATTAGGAACCTTGAAAAGGCACGCCCATCAATCCCGTGTCACATATCCACTGAATAAAATCTGCTATTTGTTGTAGTGACGAGGCCGACGCACCCTTGTGCTCATCCAGGATTAAAAAAATATTGAAATCACCCCCAACAATCCATGGGTCACGAGTCCTTGCATGAAAAAGAGAAAATTTGCCCGTAAGACCCAACGAGCCATCACGGTATGATGTCCGTAGACGGCTATCCACCAAAAAGCTTCTCTGAGGGAATCCACTGAAATCGAAGAGAAATATTCCAGACTCCATGAGTAATGGTTACATTGTGCAATAATAAAGTGACCAAAAAGACCTAGATTTTACTGGCTACACAAGATACTGCTTGAGTAAAACCGAATCTAAGCCTATAGCACTCCAACTTTCCACATTGCAACTTAGGCTCAATCAAAACAAGTGGATGTGATACTTACGCACGAAATATTGTATTCTATTTAGGGAGGCGCACACTCCCCGCACATTCCACGTCAAAGAATTCATTGAGGAGAGGGTGGATCCAAGCTTGATGCCGACCGAGTAACTATGGAGGATGGTGGAGGGTGAGGCATATCCTTTTTCTTAGTAATGTAGAAAAAAAGGGGTTTGACTGATTTTCAAATACATGATTTAAATGTGCTTAAAAACGTGCATAAGATAAATGTGCATGATATGTTGCATATTACTTGCCTTATATAGTTCATATATAATGTTGCTGTACTAACGAGCCATGAAGCTTTAAAACTTACATCAAATGGCAAACATTTGTTGTGTTTATACTATTTTCAGGTGCCACCATTAATGAACTAAACTAGTTCATTAAGTGTGAAGTACTTAGTTAATTAAACTAAGTAGTTCATTAAAGGAAGCAACATTTGGACAAGGCACAAAGGCAACAAGATCAAGAAAGGAAAGTCTCCTCCTTCTCCTCTCACATATATACATGCATATATATATATATATATATATATATATAAATACATATATTTTCAGATTTTTTGAAAAAGGCACATACACATGTATTCCAACGTACTACCGACACGTTATATATTTTACATACGTACGTTAACGTCACACCACCATATTTAACTCATGTTTATGAGTATATTCAGGTCTTATATCATATGATATAAGTCATGGTGATGACAAATTAAATACGACAAGTTAAAAGGTTCTAAACCGAAAATTGTCGTATCGGGCGAATACCGAAACTTCGCCAACGTGTCACGTACCTGCCATAAATAGATGGCCAGCCCCTACACTTCAAAAATTCTCAAAACTTTTGTGGCTATGATGTAAATTCCAGCCATAAAATTATTCCATGTTGGCACACACAAATCAACCCACATTAAGGCCAAATTGTGGAGATTCCAATTTTAATTTTGTCACATGTTAATGGCGCCACTTTAGACCAGCGAAGTGCCGAGAATTAAATTTTATATTATATATATTATGTGTAACATAATATATATAACATGTGCAAAAAGTTGGAATTCAATTAGAGAAAAATCAGGTAATCGATAAACATCGAAAATTCGGTTTTCTACGTACACAACACATGGAATATTTTTGGCACATCATACGACACGTATCTAGACACTTTTTACATATGTCATACATCTTAAAGTGTTCTAGAAAATTAAATTAACGGCTGATTGGAATATAACATGTGTGTGTTATTAAATGTGCACTATTTTACAAAGTTTGCAAAAATAAAATTCAGCACATGTATATACATATCATACACGCCTATACAGCTGACATGGAGCATATGTGGAGCCTTTTTGCCATATTGATTGGTCAATAATCAATCATACAATGTTGGTGACTTAAAGAAAGAAGCTACAAAAGGTAATATTTTAAATTTTGTCACAATTGTGACACATGCTGAAAATTCAGCATGTGCACTAAAGGACTGGACGTTTTTAACAAGTTAATGAGCAATATTTTACTTCTTGATTAAGGTGCATTAATTAGTAGACAATTTGGAAGTGTTTTAAATATTTTATTGAATAAAGAAAGTGATATTCATGAATATCACACATGCTGAAAATTTCAGCATGTGTGCAATGTATCTAGGCGTTTTTGAGGCCTTGTTAGTGTCTAGTTTTATTCCATAAAAGATAAAATTATCTTCTACTAATTGGTGATTTATTTTAAAAGAAAAATCAATGAAAATTTGGAAATAATTTGGATTATATCACCATGTATCACATGTTGAAATTTCAGCATGTCAAGTATTTATTATGGCCGAATTTGTCACCATGTTTGGAGAAATTTTATCTTGCTTGATTTGGGTGATAATATTATGAATTATGGCAACTATTTTATGATGATTTTGGCACATTTTTTTAGTGGAATTCTCAGATTTTCCAAGTCATCAAATGATGACAACATTCAACCAATCTTGAAGTGCCAAGTAAGCAAAGGTTAAATGATCATCTGATGAGAAGGTGCCAAGTAAGCAAGATCATGTCACAATGATGCCACACATTCTCCAAAAGACTTAGAAGACAATTTTCAAGAGGGTGAGAACACCATGGGGGGCGGCCATGATGATTAAAATGGAGAGAAAAAGAGCAAACAAAGACAAGAACAAGAGTTGCAAAATTCAAAGATCAAAAGTGTTATAGCCTTCTTGTTCTACACTCTCCTTCTTTCTTTCTTCTAAAAGCCTTTTGTACTTACATTCATATTCTTGAATAGGCTTATCTTAGACCACCACACATTCTATATCTTTGTAAAAGATTGATCAAGGTGTGATTAATCTTCAATCTTGCAAGGTGGTGGTGTTCGTGCGCAATTGTATTTATCATACATGGTCTGTAAAGGGTTGGAGTTGGTGTATAACTCCATCAACCCTGTGGTAAGGTGTTTTTGTATTGTGTGATTAGTATGAACTGAGGAAGGTGTTCCTCGAAGACTGGAGTAGGTTGTTGATAACCGACCGAGTATAAAATTCTTGGTGTCATTTACTTTCAGCACTGATTTTCTGTTTCAGCACTGTTTACTGATTTTAATCACGTTTGTAAAAATAGTAAATGAATTTCAAAAATCACAAAAATTTCAAGAAACATGGCCACACGTTTTAAGGTTCTTTTGACGCAAGTTTCAACCCTTTTGGATAAGTATAAGTCATCCAAACGTCCAAAGTTCTGAGACTAGTGCAGTCTGATTTTCAGGTTTGCAAAGGCTGAGACTTTGATCGTATTTGACTAATTTCCCAAAAGAATTTTTCAAACCTGTTTCAACCTATTTAAATATAACTTATAAGGGGTTATTGGTTAAAATTTCAGAGCATTTGGAGTTACGTAAAAATAGGAATTAATTTTTGAAATCAGTCTACGTTTCTGGAAGATTCGCACAATCTGACCACCAACAATTTTTCAAGGGGTTAGAGGTTGAATTTAAATCTGAAATTTATAGGAGACACTCATAACATCTGAGGATAAGTTCTCTCCAAATTTCAGAATTTGTGAAGACCTACAACCTAGTTTTCAAAACGTTTTAAAATGGGTCCTGAAAACAGAAACTGTTTTCAGAAGTTGGATTTTTGGTTCAAACTAATTTTAAAAACCACATTTTCCGCACCCACTATTCAACCCCCCCTTCTAGTGGTGCCTTGAAGATCCTACAATTGGTATCAGAGCGCAGGAACACTCACAACAAAAGGATCCAACGATCTACGTGAGATGGCATCCACTAGTTATAGCACCGTGCAAGAAGGAATGTCAACCATAAGGCCTCCTCTCTTTGACGGTGAGTCTTTTGTTCAATGGAAGGTAAGAATGCAACTTTTCTTTATGGCAATAGATATTGATCTTTGGTCGATTATAGAAGATGATCCTTTTGTTCAATCTAAGTTATCCACCGTAGACGGAGTCACACTAGAAGTTGTTAAACCTAGACAAGAATATACAAGTGAAGATAAAAAGAAACTTAGCATGAATGCTAGGGCTATGCAATTGCTCCTAAATGGATTAAGTAAGAGTGAGTCTAGCTATGTCTCAAACTGTTCTAGTGCACAAGAAATGTGGAGGATACTCGAAATGAAACACGAAGGCACGAGTCAAGTAAAAGAGTCAAAGATAAACATGCTTATGTCCACACTTGAGTCGTTTAAACTATTGCCTAATGAATCCATTGTTGATATGGATCTTCGTCTGACTAACATCTATAATTCTCTTGAGTCTCTTGGTAAAGCTTTTACCATGCAGGAAAAAGTACAGAAAGTCTTGCGAAGCCTTCCATCCGAGTGGGACTCTAAAGTAACGGCCATAGAAGAAAGCAAAGATACTAAATCGATTAAGATGGAAGAACTAATTGGATCACTTAAGGTATATGAAAACAAACTTGCTTTAAGACATTATGAGTCCATTTCTAATAATGATAGGGCTATAGCATTTAAATCAAATGAATACGTCGTAGATGATAGTGACATAGATTCCGATGATGAGGACTTAACCACGATGGCTAAAAGATTAAGAAAAATATTGAGAAAATCGATTAAACATGAGTCTACCTCATCTAAGGATCATAAAAATAAAAATAAGGAAATAAAGTGCTATGAATGCGGCAAACTTGGACATCTATCATATGACTGCCCTAATAAGAAAAGCAAACAAACAAATACCCTGACAAGGATCGGAACAAGAATAGACTCGTCTCAGAACCTAAGCAAAGGAGAAGAGCCTTCAAAGCCTCCACTTGGAGTGACACATCTGACTCTGAGACTGATGATACGGAAGAACACATGGCACAAGTATGCTTTATATCTAAATCATCAAATAAGGTATCTTCCGACTCTGATTCCGATTCTGAATGTTCTTATGATGATTTATTTAGTCAATATTTAGAATTGCATAAGTTTTCAAAGACTCTTGCAAAAGAAAAAAAGCGATTAATTGAAGACAAGAAATTGTTAGAATCTTCTAACAAAGATCTTGTGTCTCAATTAAACGATTCAAAAGAAGAGTCATCATGCATTATAAATTCATTAAAGTCTGAAATTTCATCATTGACGAGAACACTGAATTGAAATCCGAGATTTCAAACTTGAAATCAAGGAATGCGGATGTAGAGAAAAAGGTGAAACAATTTGACACGGGATCTAACATGTTGCATGATAGTGAAAAAACATGTTTGGGATACGTTGAGACAAATGAAGCATCCACCAAACTAACTAAGTTCGTTGTGTCTAAGAAAGTAGACACCCCAAAGCCAAAAATGGCGTCTAAGATGACGCAAAGACCTCTTCCCTCATCACGCCCCACTTCTTCATCATATCATGCGAAATACAATTTTGTACCATATAGATATGAGAAGAAAAGAGTGATGCATACACGGCATTCATTCCATCCACGCACTACGCACACAAACACAAGGACATATCAAAAACGTCCTACATATATTACGTATAAAGGAGTTCTTGGCCAAAGGCCAGATACAGTTGCAGCTAAAGTATATTATGTTGTGCTTTCATCACCTTTCTCACCTTTTGGAAGACCTAGAAGGGTCACCCAAATTTGGGTACCAAAAGAGACATTTTCAAAGGGTTGAATAAATAATCCTTATGAACGCACGTTATATGAAATGCATGATTTTTCTTCTTCATCTTTACAGGCATCTTTTGATTTACTTTTCAAAATAAAGGGGGAGAGATAGCATGATTTAAGGGGGAGAGAGATACTGATTGCATAAATCAAGGGGGAGCGGTTTATGAAATTTAAAATTCAAATTTTGAATTTATGCATGATTGAAGGGGGAGCGATAGGATTTAAATCATGAGTATAGGCTATTTTGAAAATCATCAAAAGGGGGAGATTGTAGAGAAAAAGGGGTTTGAGTGATTTTCAAATACATGATTTAAATGTGCTTAAAAACGTGCATAAGATAAATGTGCATGATATGTTGCATATTACTTGCCTTATATAGTTCATATATAATGTTGCTGTACTAACGAGCCATGAAGCTTTAAAGCTTACATCAAATGGAAAACATTTGTTTTGTTTATACTATTTTCAGGTGCCAGCATCAATGAACTAAACTAGTTCATTAAGTGAAGTACTTAGTTAATTAAACTAAGTAGTTCATTAAAGGAAGCAACATTTGGACAAGGCACAAAGGCAGCAAGATCAAGAAAGGAAAGTCTCCTCCTTCTCCTCTCACATATATACACGCATATATATATATATATATATATATATATATATATATATATATATATATATATATATATATATATAAATACATATATTTTTAGATTTTTTGAAAAAAGCACATACACATGTATTCCAACGTACTACCGACACGTTATATATTTTATGTACGTACGTTAACGTAACACCACCATATTTAACTCATATTTATGAGTATATTCAGGTCTTATATCATATGATATAAGTCATGGTGATGACAAACTAAATACGACACGTTAAAAGGTTCTAAACCAAAAATTGTCGTATCGGACGAATACCGAAACTTCGCCAACGTGTTACGTACTTGCCATAAATAGATGGCCAGCCCCTAAACTTCAAAAATGCTCAAAATTTTCGTGTCTATGATGTAAATTCCAGCCATAAAATCATTCCATGTTGGCACACACAAATCAACCCACATTAAGGCCAAATTGTGGAGATTCCAATTTTAATTTTGTCACATGTTAATGGCGCCACTTTAGACCAGAGAAGTGCTGATAATTAAAGTTTATATTATATATATTATGTGTAACATAATATATATAACATGTGCAAAAAGTTGGAATTCAATTAGAGAAAAATCGGGTAATCGATAAACATCGAAAATTCGGTTTTCTACGTATACAACACATGGAATATTTTTGGCACATCATACGACACGTATCTAGACACTTTTTACATATGTCATACATCTTAAAGTGTTCTAAAAATTAAATTAAGGGCTGATTGGAATATAACATGTGTGTATTATTAAATGTGCACTATTTTACAAAGTTTGCAAAAATAAAATTCAGCACATGTATATACATATCATACACGCCTATACAGCTGAGATGGAGCATATGTGGAGCCTTTTTGGCATATTGATTGGTCAAGAATCAATCATACAATGTTGGTGACTTAAAGAAAGAAGCTACAAAAGGTAATATTTCAAATTTTGTCACAATTGTGACACATGCTGAAAATTCAGCATGTGCACTAAAAGGCTGGATGATTAAAATGGAGAAGGTGCCAAGTAAGCAAGATCATGTCACAATGATGCCACACATTCTCCCAAGGACTTAGAAAACAATTTTCAAGAGGGGGAGAACACCAAGGGGGCGTCCATGATGATTAAAATGGAGAGAAGAAGAGCAAACAAAGACAAGAACAAGAGTTGCAAAATTCAAAGATCAAAAGTGTTCTAGCCTTCTTCTTCTACACTCTCCTTCTTTCTTTCTTCTAAAAGCCTATTGTACTTACATTCATATTCTTGAATAGGCTTATCTTAGACCACCACACATTCTATATCTTTGTAAAAGATTGATCAAGATGTGATCAATCTTCAATCTTGCAAGGTGGTGCTGTTCGTGCGCAATTGTATTTATCATACAAGGTCTGTAAAGGGTTGGAGTTGGTGTGTAACTCCATCAACCCTGTGGTAAGGTGTTTTTTTATTGTGTGATTAGTGTGAACCGAGGAAGGTGTTCTTCAAAGACTGGAGTAGGTTGTTGGTAACCGAACTAGTATAAAATTCTTGACGTCATTTACTTTCAGCACTGATTTTCTGTTTCAGCACTGTTTACTGATTTTAATCACGTTCGTAAAAATAGTAAACAAATTTCAAAAATCACAAAAATTTCAAGAAACATGGCCACACGTTTTAAAGTTCTTTTGACGTAAGTTTCAACCCTTTTGGATAAGTATAAGTCATCCAAACGTCCAAAGTTCTGAGACTAGTGCAGTCTGATTTTCAGGCTTGCAAAGGCTGAGACTTTGATCGTATTTGACTAACTTCCCAAAAGAATTTTTCAAACCTGTTTCAACCTATTTAAATATAACTTATAAGGGGTTATTGGTTAAAATTTCAGAGCATTTGGAGTTACGTAAAAATAGGAATTAATTTTTGAAATCAGTCTACCGTTTCTGGCAGATTCGCACAATCTGACCACCAACGATTTTTCAAGGGGTTAGAGGTTGACTTTAAATCTGAAATTTTTAGGAGACACTCATAACATCTGAGGATAAGTTCTCTCCAAATTTCAGAATTTTTGAAGACCTACAACCTAGTTTTCAAAACGTTTTAAAACTGATCCTGAAAACAGAAACTGTTTTCAGAAGTTGGGTTTTTGGTTCAAACTAATTTTAAAAACCACATTTTCCGCACCCACTATTCAACCCCTCCTTCTAGTGGTGCCTTGCAAATCCTACAAGTACGATACCATTTCTTGCTACATACCACCCGCCCATGCAACAAAGAGATGAAAGAAGGGTCATTTAAGTCCACTCCAGTTGAGGACTGTTTGTCCATACCCTCGATGCTACTAAATCGGTGTGCCAATTCTTGCACTACACAATGTAGATCTTGATCCTCATCAGATATAACGGCTGCCAAAGCTTCAGAATCAGAGGCATGACCTGAGCATGGCGGTTGCCTATCTACAGCAAGCTGTGTTGGATCATAGGGACATGAAATGAGTGTGGAAACATCCTGCTCAGTTGTAAACGTCCAAATGATGATCCGCATGATCTATATCCTCCCACATCGGCACCTTCTCTTGCGGCTCAGGAGCCGCAGCATGTGAATCCATAGTATAAGGTTCCGTATTAGACTGTGTAATTCCTTGAACCAGTTCTTGAGGCATCTCAGTAGGTCGCAAGCCATCGTCTACAACTTTTTTATCTTTCTTTAGAGTCCGTCTTTGTGCTGGAGGGTCTGGTTTCTTCCCTTTGCTTTTTTGGAATTTGCTGGGCCATCCATGTCGCCTGGGAGAATATGATCTGCATTCCCCTTACAAGATTTTGCACCATGTTGGCTTTTCTTCAAAATCAACTTGCTGAAAAATATGGAAATCATGACTCTGAACATAAATGTGTGATGGTAATTCCTTAGACACATCAATTTCAATGCAGACGCGAGCAAATGAAGGACGCAACAAGTTCGTGATTGCATTATCAGCCTTCAATGGTGTACCTATCAACCTAGATATTTCGAATAGCGCCTCAGTTTGTGAAGGTAAACCGGCAGTCCAGGCAGTGAGATCCATACAGGAACAATGAGGGTATCAACTTTTGGATCAAAATCATAAGACCACTTCGTTATATGCATATGAAACTCTAGGACATCCGAACGCGTTGTGCAAAACAGCGAATGTAATCTGCTTCATGATCAAAATTGATCAATATATGAGTGGAATCGATTAATCTTATTTTCATACCTCTAGAGAATCCAACTTTATGAAACCATGAGCGAATCGACTCAATACGGGGCTTGCCGTACCAAAAGGTACCTATTAAACACTATCGCAATGAATCCATTAAGGTTGTGATCTCATCTTGTGTGAAGCTGATGGGGAGGACCCCTTTATATTTGGTGATTTCGCATGGCGTTAAATTCAGCCTAGAAGAACCGTCCATGGCTGAAGCAAAGGTCTCGGTTGCAATCCGACATGCGGTTGCATTGCTAGTGTGCGTGGGAAGAAGGAAGGCCGGAAGTAGATAAGAGAGGTGGTAGTTGTGTATGGTAGTGGGCGAAGAAACAACGGCGGCACAAGGATCAGATATCGCGTACGGCCACCAAATCGCTGGAAGCGTCCGCCGTCATTGTGCTAAAAGTAGATCAATATATATATATATATATATATATATATATATATATATATATATATATTTTTTGGAGAACAGAATTTTATTGAGAAAAACCCTCACTTTTGGCGGAGGAAAACCTTATTACAAAGAAATGACCAGAAGTAAAACAGTATGCGATTATCAACATCCATAAGATATATGATATGCCGCATTAAAAACCTTGCCAAGTAAAACCACCCTTGTGGATAAAACCTTGGCGAAGGAAAAAGCGTATATATTTATATCTTTGGATGGTTGATAGACAACATCGAATGAAAGAAATAGAGAATAAGTCAGCCAGTAGCACCAATGCGCAAGAAGGAGGAACGTGCATAGCAAGGATGTCCAAAACTGAGCCGTTGACTGCGCCGCTGTCTTGCAAGCAAGTGATGTCTTCGAGCCAAGCCGAGATCGCAACCATGCAGAAGAGATATGAGGTGCTGAGTAAAGCAGGTATATTGTAGTGATTGGAATGGTGTAATAGAAGCAGATTAAGATCATACCGCGTCTGCCAGCACAAACGAATGCGCCGGCAGCAAGTGAATTAAATGCGCAGCCCTTCAAGAATGTGGCAATGGTAGACCAGCATGGCGGCAAAAAAACCACTCCATTGAGCATGTAAAATAGTATAGCGTGGACGTTCAGGAGCCATAAGGATTCATCATCGTGGTGGCTTAAACCATATGTCAAAGAAACAGGAGAAATGAGTGAAGGCAAAAGAGCTTGTTCCAGTATCCAACCGTATAAGAGAATGGAAATCATACCGAGTCTGCCTGTACTCAACCGAGCACAGGCAGAGAGCATAAAAGATCGCCAATCCTGATGGAAGGCTTGCGCAGAGTAAGCATGATGACAGCAACCCAGAGATGCAGTGTAATGTATCCACCAAGCAAAATGTGTGAATAAGAAGAACAAAGTGTAAGTGCCGAAAGTGAGTAAAGCATAGCAGTATAGCAATGGGGTAGAAATTGTACCGCGCCTGCCCGTAACTGTGGTGATACGGGCAGTGAGAAGCAGAATACGTCAATCCATTAGGAAGACCTGATTATCAGCCTACGCGCAGATTAGCTGATGTGAGATCAAGATGGATTGTGGCACGCACTAATGATGGGAGATTATGACTGCCAAAATATCATGTCTCTGGGCAAAGCATTGCATGCTGAGCTAAATAATGGGCTGACATATTAGCTTCTCGATACGTATGCGTGATATCCAATCCATCCGAATGAAGGAGCGAATGTAGAAGGTGCAGATGATAATTGCCAAAGATGCGCTGCATGTCTCGAAGTCGCAAGACCAATTGTTCACAATCGGTTTCTATCACCAGTGAGCGGAAGAATGGCAGAAAATACAAGAGACCAAATAATGTTGCCTGGATTTCTGCCATCAATGGTGTGCACGGTGGCAGCCTAAAGGATATAGCACCCACACAAGAACCAGTATGATTACGCAAGATTGCTCCTCCCGCCGCATAGCGAGCACCTACCGCGGCGTCAACATTCAACTTATGTCTTCCAGATGGCGGACATTGCCATTTAATAAGTTGAAGTCGGGGTGGCCGAAGACGCGGAATCCAGGAAAGGGAAAGAGTTGGTCCTCCTGCAAGTTTGGAACCTTGGATTTTCTGAGTCCAGACATTAACGTCAAAATGAATGGCATTTCGCAGCCTGGCAGCCGAAAAAGTTGCTGTATCCCCATAAGTAAGTTGAGCATAGTGTTTCCAGATGTTCGTGACTATGATAGCCGGGACAACAATTTTTAAAACTCCATATAAGGATAATGTGGAGGCACGATACCACCACGATAATAAGTATTGCCGAAGTGTAGTGCGAGTCGGAAGCAAACCATGTAGTTCCGTAGCAAAAAAACATCCAAATCGGAAGTATACAATTACAGTGGAGAAAGACGTGGACAATCGAGGCTGAATCTTGCTTACAAAAAGGACATTGCGTTGGGCGAACCACTGAGTATCGGCCAATGCAGTCGTCAAACGGCAAAGCAGAATGGAATAAACGCCATAGTAAAAGTTGCGTGTATGCTGAGTGATGTTTTGACCAAATAAATTTTGATGAGAGCTGCGTAGAGATGGAAGTCCGACAAACCGCATATGCTGATTTGAGCGTGAACTCACCTGTTGACGACGGTAGCCATGAAAGGGAGGTATCTGCGCCAACTGTGTGGGATATACAATGAGGATGGATACGACATATTAATTTCCATGTCGCAGAGTCTGGAAGCCGCGGCCTAAAATCACCTCGTCTGCCATATTTCAGATGAATGTAGCTACTCCACAAAGTGTCCTTTTTATGGTATGTCCACCATATTCGGCAATGATATGCTTGTTGTAACTGACTGAGATCCCGAAGGCCCAGACCGCCTTCATCAAAAGGCTGTGTAATCCGAGACCATGATACCCAATGACGACGGTTACCCCAAAAGAATGAAGCAATTTTGCGATTGATTATTCGGACGACAGATTTTGGTAAACCACCCGCTGCTAAAACATGTAACGGAAGAGCAGCAATCACTGATCGGAGGAGGACTAAGCGGCCAGCGTGTGAAAGGAGTCGGGTATGCCAACCTTGCAAACGGTCCTTTATATGTTGCAACAAGGAGGTACAATACACTGCTCGATTGATGCCTTTGTGACGATATGAACCCAAATATCGAAAAGGAAGAGAAGCTAGTCGCATACCAAGTATATCCTTAAAAATTCGTTGCTGAGACGCAGTCACACTTGCGGATGGTATGAAATTACTTTTGTGATAATTAACTTTTTGTCCGGAAGCCATTTCCTACTGAGTTAAGAAAGCTCGGAAATGTGTAAGATTGCCCTATGTGCCTCGAAGAAAAATGAGCAAATCATCTGCATATGCCAAATGAGTGATAGTAAATGGAATACGCCCTAGCCGAAATGACTGTATTTGTCCGGCCGCAGTAAGGGATTTTAAGCCCCTGCTAAAACCTTCAGATGATATTATAAATAAAAGCGGTGACAGTGGGTCCCCCTGCTTGACACCGCGGAATGGACAAAATGAAGGAGATGGTTGGCCATTGGTTAAAACTGATACTCGAGTGGCACTAAGATGGTTAATAATCACGCGTATGAAAAACTCCGAAAAACCAAACTTACGCAATAAAAGCTCCAAGTATTCCCAACTAACCCTGTCAAAAGCCTTCATCATATCCAACTTCAAGCACAACTGAGATCCTCCTTTATCCAACATATGTATCATTTCTTGGGCCAATAACACTTGTGATGAGATATCATGCCCTGGCAAAAATCCTGTTTGCTCCGGTGAGATTAATCGCGGCAACAGTCTCCCTAGTCTCGTGGCAATAATGCGCGTACATACTTTACTCAAGAAATTCGTAAGACATATGGGGCGAAAGTCACCAAATGTTTGTGGAGAGCTTATCTTTGGGATCAATGTGATCAATGCACTAGCCATGATGGATGGCTGCGGAACGCCGAGAAAAAATTCTTGTACAGCTTTAAGTACATCCGAATGTATAACAGTCCAGCATGAGCGATAAAAATTACCAGGAAAACCGTCTGGCCCGGTAGCACTGTGAGGGTCCAAACTCCACACTGCGTCTTTTACCTCTGCTTATGTCGGAAGCTGAGTTAACATGAGATTGTCCTGTTCAGTTAATAAACAAGGAATGTGCGAAAGAATCTCCGAATGATTGTGTGTTGCCTCCCGTGCAAATAGTGCAGTATAAAACTCAACAGCAGAAGCCATGATATCATCCTGATTAGTAAGCAGAAGTCCCTCAGAATTTCGGACTTGCTGTATACGCAGCTGTGTGCGTTTACTTTTGACAAGCGAATGAAAATATTTAGTGTTTGCATCGCCGTCTTTGAGCCATTTAACCCTTGCCTTCTGTTGCCAGTAATGTAATTCATATTTAGATGCAAGCAAGTAATCAGCTTTCGCCTTATGGTATGCTTTCCGCGTCTCCTCCGAGGGTGCGGCATCCCATCGAGTTTCAGCCTGAGACAGTAAATCCTCTGCATGCTTCAGGTTGCTAAAAATATTCCCAAAAACATCTTTATTCCATCGTTGTATATCTTTCTTTAAAGCAAATAATTTGTGATAAAAACCACGCATGCCACCCGTTGTTGGATATGACTGCCAGGCATTTGGTATATAGGCTGGAAATTCCGAATGCAGGAGCCACGCATCCAAAAAGCGAAACGCACGACAAGGCGGTGTGGAACCCATCCGACATTTCAAAAGAAGTGGAGTATGATCAGAAGATACTCGTGGCAAATGTGTTAACTGCAAATCTTCAAACCGATCTTGAAACAAAGTGTTAACAAAAATCCAGTCTAAGCGTCGTCGGACACGGCCAAGACCCCTGCCATCTGCCCATGTAAATCTAGTACCGTAGTACGAGGGGGCCATAAGAGAACAGTCCTCAATACACTCATTAAAATCCTGTAATGCTGACAGAGATGGAGTGGAGTGTCCACTATGGTCATCCAGAGATCTTAAAGTATTGAAGTCTCCACCCACTATCTAGGGCAATTGCAATGTGGTATGAATGTCACACATAGATTGCCAAAGAAGTCGACATTGAGAAGGTGTATGATTCGCATAAACCAATGAAAGGACAAAAATATTTTGCAACGATAGCGACTGCAAAGTAAGATGGACCACCTGGTCCTTATCCTGCATGGCAAGCAAACGGAATTCATGATCCCTCCAAAAAAACCAAATATGTTCTGACTGTGAAACAAAATTCTACGAGAAACCTAAACGTAACCCATATCTCATTATCTGTGATGGGGCATGCTTAGGTTCAATCAAAGCAAGGAGATGCAATTTATGTTCTCGAATCAAGTTATGTAATCTGGGCAAAGAGGCACGCATGCCTCGAATATTCCATATTAATATATTCATTGAGTTAAGGTAGAAGCACTTCCCTGAATAATGTGCGAGGCACTACGTGTCAAGATGGTTGAAGGTGGCAAAGGAGGAAGATCCTTGCGGGATCGACGCTTGTGGCGCGGTACCACTGGAATAAACGGCCCGTCCGGAGTCGGGTCTTAAAGCCGTGAGAGCAGCAACTCATCATCCGGTGATGGCTGCATGAGCTGCATGCGACGGGCCACGTCATCAGGAACCATAGAGATATCTTCAACAATTGGGTCAGCAGGCAGATCATTGTCAGACACATGCCCGATATCAAGCTGGGCGGCATCAGCAGTCATAGGGTAATCTGCCGCATCACAGAATTCATCTTGCGATAGAGGTTCAGGAGGAGGAGCAGCCGTCAACGAGGTTTCCGGGCCTGGTCCAGGATCTGCGTCGCATGGATCATGTAGGCCCTGAACTGAATCAACTGCAGGCACAGAGGGCTGCTGAGCATTGTTATCTATAGGAATTTCGTCATTTGGAGGTGGATCTATGAGAGTTTCAACATCAACGATCCCTTCCTGGGCTGAGTGTTGCACAGTTGGCTTGCGCTTTACCGGAGTCCAACGTGTCTTGGACGGACGAGAAGTAGTAGGCGGAGGAGGCGGCGGCGGCGGGATATTAGTGGCTCCTTTGGAAGAGCAATCACCAATCGCATGTCCCAGCCGGCGACAGTCTGTGCAGAACAAAGGCAGATCCTCATAAACTATTGTTTGCAAGATCAAACGTCCCTTTGCTTGCAGGTAGATCTTTTGTGGCAAAACCTGAGAGACATCAAGTTCCACACACACTCGAGCTACCGATGGCCGAAGGCCCTTAGAGGTGGCGACATCGAGTTTAATGGGCAAACCAATGGTGCGAACAATTTCAAATAATGCCTCCTGTTGATGTAGATGAACGGGTAGCGCAGGGAGTGCAACCCAAACAGGTACAATGGGAGCATCAGATGTGGGATCAAAATCAACTGTCCATTTCGTAACCCTCATGTGGCAACCAGAAATATGCCAAGAACAATGATAAAAACATCGCAAATAATCCGTCTCATTGTGAAAAGTCATCAGAATATGCGTTTGATCAATGAGGGTAATCCGAAGGTCATGATGAAAGCCAATCTTCTCAAAAACATCGCGTATAACCTTTAACGGAGGACGACCATACCAAAACGTACCAACAAGAGAATATCGAAAAGGAGCAGCAAGGGCATCAATTTCTGAATCGAGGAAAGAAACCATGGGGATACCTTTGTAACGTGTCGCAACCTTTGGCGAAATGGAGATCGGAGGAGCAGCGGTGCCGGCCATGACTGCGGCAAAAGTAGGCGCAGCTGCCATGTCGTTTGTTATTGAAATAGATAAAAGAGAGCAGCTTTGATGCGGCAATGTGTGGAAGGTGCCCAAACGATGGAGATCGCTGAATCCGAGATGCTGCGAACGAAACCGACGGCGGCGGCGGCTACTGCCGCCGCAAGACCTTTTCGTCAGAGCTCATGCTATTGCCCCCCTTCAGATCAATATATATATATATATATATGTATATATACATATAGGTATATATATATAGACAAAAAGATGGCCTCCGTATATGATGGGAATTCGGCAATGAAGAAGGCGGCGGCGATCAGCGATAGCAATGGAGTCCCCGGCAATTAATCGATATCACTGTTTTGCATCTGTTTTCCATTACATTAGTTTGCTTCATTGGTTCCTGATTCCAAGCGGTGTATATATGCGAATGCGTTTGATCAGATGGCGGATCAGCAGTTACCAACGCAAAAAAAAACCATCTTTTTCTGAGGTTGTAGCACCAAAATCTTTAACAAGGCCGGATCAACCGCGTGCTATTCAAAGGTATAAAGGATTGCCTTCTATATCATTCTCTGCAGATGAGGTTTATACGTTTTCTCAACCATATCGTTTCTCTTTAATCGGCTCCTTCTGGAATGGCCGCCCGTCTATGAAACAATTGAACATATCGTTTGAACGTATTGGATTCAAGGTTACGCCAAAAATTGGACATTTAGATGCCCAACATATTCTTATAACCTTTCAGAATGAGGATGATTATCAGCGATGCTTTTTACGTCGTTCATGGGTTTTGCATGGATATCATATGCGAGTTACGAAGTGGACACCGGACTTTGATCCGAATTGTGACACGCCTATTGTCCCAGTATGGGTCTTGATTAAAGGATTGCCTTTGTTTTTGCATAATCGGACAGCTTTATGGGATATAGCACATATGATAGGCACACCATTGAGAATGGATACAGCTACAATGCAGGGTTTACGGCCTTCAGTGGTGCGGCTTTGTATTGAAATTGATATTTCAAAACCTAGGCCGTCTAGGCTGCATGTACAGGGAGGACAATATGAATTCTACCCAACAGTGGAGTATGAGGAGGTGCCAGAATTTTGTACAGACTGCAGAATTTTGGGTCATGACATTACAAACTGTAAAGGGAAGACTGTGCACCATGCTGATCAGCCAGTACGGGTAGTAAAAATGGGAGATGGCATAAGGCATACTGACAAAAAGCAGAGATGGACTCCAAGGAAAAATCCCCCAGAAACAATGCAAATTCTATCCCGCTCAAAAGATTCTGGCCAAGCTCAGGCAGAGCAACCTGCACATACTGCAGTTCTGATTGAAGAACAGACTGAGAGTGTTGATAATGTTGCAGGAGTAATTGACAACCACATTACTCAGACTGAAGACCAGCAGCCCATAGCTATTACTGACAAGCAAGATTTAACAAAGCTAGGCACTTTAAATGAAGTCGAAGTGGCAGAGGAGGACGATGTGCTTGTGGCTACTGTTTCAGACACAGAGCCAATTATGTTAGACAGATCTAATCGTTATGCTGAGTTTATGACTACGCTATCCCCGACTGATCAATTTTCTGCAAATGTAATTAAGGAGCAAGTATACCAAACAGTATATAATGCTTGGTTAGGAGAATTGTCCAGCAACTATCAGGATGGGGATCAACCTATAGATGTACAAGCAAGGGACGTTGTGTGTGATAGAGAAGGAGCGTTGGTTATGCACTTGACTTCACAGCCAGCCATAACTCGAAGAAACAGAAGGCCAAGAAGTGCATTGCCGCTTCCACCTCCCTCGTCTATCGTTACCCGTTCTTGTGTCCAAGATCCTTCAAGCTCAAACACTCACACGACCCAATGAAGTACATAATCTGGAATGTGGGTGGACTTCGGACCTCTTTACATCGTCTGAAACGTTTGGTCCACAAGCATCATATTCAGTTACTCATTCTAATTGAGCCAAAACAGTCACCAGATAAAATAATAAGATTCCAGTTGAAGTTATCATTCACAAACTCTATAGTCACATGTTCAGACAACATTTGGGTGTTTTGGCAGCGTTCCAGTCTTCAACTAGATAGTGTTTTTCATGGAGAACAAATTAGTTTGTTCCAATTTTGCACAGGCCATTTAGGACATCACATTTCTATAAGCCCAGTCTACGGAAGGCATACTGTAACAGACCGGAGGGGATTATGGTTGCAGATGCTCCAATATACACATCATGCTCATGATCTGTGGTTGGTTGGAGGGGACTTTAATACATATATGTCAGTTCAGGAACATCATGGTACTTCAATGCCACAGATGTCATCGCTGGAGGAGTTTGTTGAATGCGTATCACAGTGCTCTTTAATTGACTTACCTTATACTGGATCTCCTTACACATTGGTTGGGGGCCGTGGTTTAGGTATTGTCAAAAGGAGATTGGATCGAATACTATGCTCTCAGAGGTTTTATGATCAGTTCCCAATGGTTAAGGTTCAGCATTTATCTAGACTCACTTCGGATCATGCACCATTGCTGCTCAATCTTAGTGTTCAATCTGACACAACACCACAATCTTTTCGGTTCCTTAATGTTTGGACGGAGCATAATGATTTTCTCAAATTTGTAGCAGGACAATGGTCTAACTATCCGACAATTGGGGGAATGAGAGGTATGTATAATAAATTGCAGACTTTAAAGAAAGATTTGCAGCATTGGAATAAACATGTGTTTGGAAATATCTTTGATAAATTAGCGGTTGTTGAAAGAGAAGCAAACATACAAGAAGCCATATATGATTTGAATCCTACAATGGAAAACAGAGCTGAATATCATAAATTGAAGGCGGAATATCTGAAAGTTTCAGCTTATGAGCAGAAGTTTTGGGAACAAAAAGCTCGATGCAAATGGCTTATGCATGGTGATGGCAACACTGCATACCTCCACAACCTAGTAAAGGATAGACACCGCAGACAGAGTATTTCTCAAATTAAAACCACTACAGGAGAGGTATGTCAGACTAAAGAGGCCATTGAGGCTGAGGCAGTTTCATATTTTACTCAACTATTCAAGGAGGAAGAGGTTCTGAATTCTGACAGCTTATTGCAATATGTCCCTCAGATGATTACTTTTCAAATGAATGTTGCACTTACTCAAATGCCTACGATAGAAGAAGTTAAATCAGCAGTATGGTCGCTTGATCCGAATAGTGCAGCTGGTCCTGATGGCTATAATGGATTCTTTTTTAGACATTGCTGGGAAATCATATGCCATGATGTTCACAAAGCAGTACAGGAGTATTTCCTTGGCATCAGAATACCCCAAGCCATGGGCAGTACGCTAATTGTCTTAATCCCAAAAACACAGAATCCAACTACATTTGCAGAATATCGGCCTATTTCACTATCAAACTTCATGTCCAAACTTGGCACGCGTATCTTGACAACTAGGCTGGCTCACGTCTTGCCTGACATTATATCTAAGGAGCAGGCGGGCTTCATGAAAGGCCGGGATATCACAGAGCATGTGCTTACTGCGCAGGAACTCACTCATGTGCTGGATAAAAAAGTTCGAGGTCACAACATTATGCTTAAGCTGGACATGATGAAAGCCTTTGATAGAGTGAATTGGAAGTTTCTTCGGGCTTTACTGCAATGCATGGGGTTCTCGGAACACTTTCTCAAACTAATATTTAATCATCTAGAGAGCACAACGTTATATATTGTCATCAATGGAGCACCATGTGGTTTATTCAAGCCAACGCGCGGGGTAAAGCAAGGCGACCCCCTTTCCCCCATACTCTTTATTTTGGTTTCAGAGGCATTTTCCAGAGGACTTAATGCATTGGTTGAAAGTGGTACTATTAAGCCATATGCAGTGGGCAGAGTAAAACCCATAATTACTCACCTTGCTTTTGCAGATGATCTGTTGGTATTTCTCAATGGATTACCTGCTAATTTGAAGAGATTTAAGCAATTTTTGGATCTGTATCAGGAGATCACTGGTCAAAAGGTCAATCTGAGTAAGAGCCGATTTATTACATCTAAGCACGTTATGCCAAGCCAGCTTCGATCTATGGAAGCACAACTTCAAATACATGCTGCCTCGTTGCCAATGAAGTATTTGGGAGTGCAATTGACTCGAGGAGGCCTTAGGCCAACCCATTGTACAGACCTCCTTACTAGTATAGATAAGCGAATATTAGGATGGCATAATCGTTTTTTATCCCCTGCAGGAAGATTAACCTTGGTTAAATCCGTTTTGAGCTCTATACCTACACATATCATAGCAGCACATAAACTACCAAAGAGTATCATCCGAGCTATTCGACAGAAAATTTGTAATTTCCTCTGGTCAATGCAGGGCACAGCACCAAGATACCATTGGGTTAGCTGGGAAAAATTATTTCTGCCAAAGGTAGAAGGGGGATTCGGACTTCGAAGATTGGATGAATTGACTAAGGCATACTCATGTAAATTGTGGTGGTCATATCATAACACGAATAGTTTATGGACAGCCTTCCTCTCTTCTAAGTATGGCCATCGTCAACATTATATACCATGCATTACTGATACTGTCACTTGGAAAAGAATTTGCTCAGTTCATGACTTATGCTCTGCAAATACAGTTGGACAAAATCGAGCACAGACATGGACATTGGAACCAACAGGGCTGTTCACAGTAAAATCTGCATTTGACTTGGTTAGGAGCTCTGGACCAAAATTTCTTTCTCACAGATTTATATGGCACAGGTTGCAGCAACCGAATATTCAAATAATCCTATGGAAGCTATATCACCATGCATTACCCATCGAAGATAATTTGCGTAGATTCACTGCCATATGTCCAACATGCTGTCCTTTTTGTCATAACTCTTCAGCTACACAAGCGCATTTGTTTTTCAACTGCCCACATACTCAGCAGATATGGAAATACTATGCATCAATGATTGACGGACCACAACCAGGTAATATGCATTTATTTCAGTATCTTATGTCATGGTGGACATCTACGAGTGAGAAGTCTTTTAAAGGAGTGATGAGGATCATAGTACCAGGAATTGTGGTATGGCAAATATGGAAGGCTTACTCTGCAAGGATATTTGGTGAAGAGCACTATCACTCTGACCAGCTAAAAGAGAGTATTAGACGTCATATCTATACTTGGAGTTCTGCACAGCATGGCAGGAAATTTGTCAATAATGACCATGATCTTTTTATGTTTGGACTGATACCAAGAATGCGGCTCCAGCGTCCACAAATTGTCAAATGGTGTACACCCCCTCCAGGAAGACTGAAACTAAATGTAGATGCAGCACATCGTCCACAAATTGTCTTCCCCATTTCAAGCGGAGTTACAAGCAGCTAGCATGGCACTTTTGTATTTTCTGCAACGTCATAGGCACTTGGATATGGAGTTAGACTCAAAGGGTGTGGTAGAGTATCTTCAATCTGAGAGTGTTCCTCCACTTCTTCATAGTCTACTCATCCATGGGAATGTTCAGGTCTCATATATACCACGTCAGGCAAATGAGGTGGCACATTTGTTGGCTCAGTTTGGGCAACTACATCAAAACTTTCATCAGTTCTGCACATTGTCTATGCTGCCTCCTATGGTTAAAGGGGCCCTGCTTACAGATGTCTCAACACCCTACATACGAATCTAATATGCCAGCGGCACAGAAATCACTTTCGTTTGGCTGCCTGTGTCAACTATGGACACAGGCAGAATGGGTAATCTCTATACTTTGCTTTCCTCTTCTTGATTATTCCTCTCAAACTATATATGTCCTGTCCGTATCTCGTGATACGGGCAGACCGGGTATTATCTGCTCAATGCCTCATTCCCTCATATTTGTGCTTTACACAATCAAATTCATTAATGCTTTGTTTTCTTTGCATATGACGTATATGGGCTGCGCAATACATGGATCTACTGAGTTATGGCCTTGGGTATACACAATTGTGGAAAGCGGTACACAAGATAAAAGGAGGAGGTTTACGGGTCAAGGAGCTACACGCACAGAAACTTCATATTCACACAATGGAGGACAATGCATTTTGGATGACATGAACTTCGGTCCCTTCTCATGCGCCAAGCCACTACACTGTTGTTTACATAGGATTTACTATTTGTCTCTTATTATAGATATAAACTCCTATCATATAAATATGCACGCTTTTTCCTTCGCCAAGGTTTTATCCACAAGGGTGGTTTTACTTGGCAAGGTTTTAATGCGACATATCATATATGATTGGAGAACGCAAATTATCAGAGCGTTATATTCACACTTTGCATATGATGACATGTAATATGTATAAAGGGTTTTCCTCCGCCATAAGTGAGGGTATATCAATAAAATATCTCTTCTTCTGCTAAAAAAAAAAGATGGCCTCCGTGCGTTGCCCTGGCGATCCTAGGCGACGGCTGTAACCGCCGATGTCCGTCTTTGCTGCCGCTGAATGAGAGCTCCTGGTGCCCATTCTTATCTGCACTCACTCACGTCTTCTTTTGTTTCTTTTGTTCTTCCATTTTACCGTATCAAGCCTATGATCGAAATTATGGACGGGGTCATGATGCAGCCATCGCAGTCGGGCGTCAAAGCATCGTCTTTTGCATCTCTTTTTAGGCCTTTATCTAGTCCTCCCATTCCTACTAAATCAATACAGAGATATAAGGGCAGCCCTATGATCACTTTCTCGGATGAAGAAGTTTCTATCTTGGCTGAACCATACAGGTTTTCATTAGTGGGAACGTTCTGGTATGGAAGGCCCCCACTGGCTACAATTCATGATACCATCGACCGCATTGGCTTCAACGGCATGGTACGTATTGGCCTCCAAGACTCCAATCATGTTTTCCTGCACTTTTCTCAGGAACAAGATTACTTGCACCGTTTTGCACGGCAAAGTTGGACAATCGCATCAAAGTATATGAGGGTCAATAAATAGAGTCTTAACTATGATCCTAAAGTTGACGTTCCAATTGTTCCAATTTGGATATCTCTCCCGGGTCTCCCCGTTCATTTTCATGAAAAAGAGGCTTTATTTCGAATTGACAGAATGCTTGTTATGCTGATGAAATTGTATAATGCAAAAGCCAAGAACTTACGGCCCTCTATGGCGAGGTTGTGTGTCGAACTTGATGTTTCTCAAGACCTGCCTGCACGTGTTTATATTCAGATTTCCAATCGATGCATTTCACAAATGGTGGTTTATGAGGACTTGCCCATGTAATGTACTCATTGCTCTAGACTTGGGCATAAATTTGGTACTTATGATATGGAGGTGCAAACAGTAGCTCAACCGACTGTTGAGTCGCAGGAAGCCAAGCCTCCCATTCAGAAAAAAACTATTCCCCAACGATGGACTCCTAAAAAATTTCATCCTACGAATAACACAGCGCCAACGGATATGAATCCTAGAAAAATGGCTCCTGATGCTGCGCACAATCGTTTAGTCAATTCATCTGATCCCTCGAGGATATTATCTCCTGACTTGCTTTCAAATGCCTATTGTCGGACACACAAGATATTTCAAGATTAAAAGGAATCGATGATAGTATCTTAAAAGACTTGCCTGCTAATCTGCTTTCGTTCTCCATTTCGGATGATGATAGTGACGACCGAGACTGTCCATTGGCAGATGCATCCTCTGAAGATGTGTTTATGAAATACATTTTTGGCCTAGTGCAATCAGTTGTCATTGACGAGAAGCATAAGGAAATGCAGAGACATCCTCAGGCTCAACCACCATCTCCCATACCGTCAAGCCAAGAACATCACTTTCAAGTGCCTCCGAGGCTGCTACAGTCATATTAGAGATATGGATCCTTTATCACCTCCACTCACACGATCGCATGCGGCTATCTCTAACTCATTTGATATACTGTCTAATCAATGAAGATGATGATTTGGAATGTTTGGGGTATTCGTACTTCGTTGCCTAGACTACTCTCATTAAATCGCCATAGCATATACATATTTTAGTTATTATTGAGCCTAAGGTGCAGCCGACTGAGTTAGTTTCATGTCGTCTTCAGCTTGGTTTTCCTAATGCCTTGTCAGTTAGTAGCAATAGTATTTGGATTTTTTTAGAGGCCTTCATTTTTGCATTTAGAAGACCAATGTACGGGTATACAGAATCATTCTTTGAGATTTTGTTGGTTGGCCACTAGTGATTCTTTTTGGTGTACATTGGTTTACGGTTTACATTTTGTTTCAGCCCGACGACCATTGTGGGTCGATATTGCTTCATTCCACGCTGATTTAGATTTACCTTGGGTCCTCGGCAGGGACTTTAATACTTTCTTGTCACTTGATGAGCATAAAAGGACGCTCCACTCCAGCTTTGCGAACATTGCAGGATTTCAATGATTTTTTTTCTCATTGTTCTTTACAATCCATTAATTTTCAAGGCTCTCCTTGTACTTGGTGCAATGGTAGGGGGCTAGGCCAAGTATGTCGTAGGCTAGATCGTTGTCTTTGTTTGTCAGCTTTCTTTGATTTGTTTGAGACTGTTCAATATCAGCATTTGAATCGTTCATCACTTATTGATCGGTCTGCTAGTTCACGCAAATCCGAAGAAGTTATCACGGACGAGCCACATGCAGGGAAACTTGCATGTGGCTACATCGGATCATGTTGAGAAAAAGGGTTTGAGTGATTCACAAAAAATTCATGATTTAAGTAACGTGTGCTAAAGAAATGCATGACAAATTTTATGATTTGACACGTTTTTGAAACAAAATTGCCTTGTATACTTTATATATAATGTTGCCATACTAACAAGTCATGAAGCTTTAAAGCTTACATCAAATGCCAAATATTTGTTGTGTTTGAACTATTTTCAGGTTTCACCATTAATGAAGTAAACTAGTTCATTAAGTGAAGTACTTAGTTAAATGAACTAAGTAGTTCATTAAATGGAGATATATTTTGAAAAGGCATGATGGCAACAAATTGAAGAATGGAAAGTCTCCTTACTCATCCATATCACACGCCATTTATATACCTTATATATATATATTTATATTTTTGATAAAAAGGCACAATACACATATATTCCGACATACTACCGACACGTTACATATATTACGAATGTACGTCAACGTCACACCATTATACTTACCTCATATTTATGAGTATATTCAATTTTTATATCAAATGATATAAGTCATGGTGATGACAAAATTATTAAGACACGTTACAAGGTTTATACCAAAAATTGTCGTATCGAGTGACAATTGAAACTTTCCCACTGTGTCACGTACTTGCCATATATAGATGACCAGCCCCTACACTTCAAAAATGGCACAAATTTCGTGGCTTACATGGTACACTCAGCTATAAAATCATTCCATGTTGGCACACAAAAATCACCCCCAATTAAGGCCAAATTACGGAGATTCCAAATTCACTTTTAAGCACATGTTGGCGCCACTTTAATCAGCCATTAGAGCTGAACATTCAAGTTATTTTATGTATATTTGTGTGACATAATACATATAACATGTGAAAAAGTTTGAATTTAATTGAAGAAAAATTGCGTAATCGAGAAAAATCAAAAATTCGGTTTTCTACGAACATAACACATGGAACGTTTTTGGCATGACATGTAACATGCATCTAGAAACATTTTACATATTCAAGACATATTAAAGTATTCTAGAATATTCAAATTAGGTCTGATTGGAATTTACCATATATGTGTAATTATTATGTATTATTTGACAAAGCTTACTAAAGTAAAATTTCAGCACATGCATATTGGTTCTACACATAATTATTGGCTCTGATGGAGCCTAGATGTAGCTTATTTGGCACTTATTTAGCACTTTAAATGGTCGAAAATAAGCCACACATGATTGGTGACATTGAAAAAGGCAACACACATTCTGAAATTTCAACACATGTTGCTTTTTATGGCCGAATTTCAGCATTATTTTGTCTTCAATTTGAGTCCAAAATTGAAGGGATTGAGTGGTGATTGTTTGGTAATATTTTGAATACTTCTTGGTACATGTTTGTTAAGTTTATTTCATATTTTACAGCTCATTAAAGGATACCAAGTTAGACCAATCATCAAGTGACAAGTAAGCAAAGCCAAGTCATCTATCCAATCATGTTGTGCCAAATTAGCAAGATGGTGTCATATCTACACAAGACAATCTTCCAAGGGCATTAAAGAGAATTATCAAGGATGGAAGAGCCCTAAGGGGGGGTGGCCATGAGGTGATTAAAAAGAAGAGAAAAGAGCAAACAAAGTCAAGACAACTCTCATAATCTCACAAGTGCAAAAAGTGTCTTTTACTCTCTTCTTCTACATTTTTTCCTTCTTCTTCTTCTCTCAAGCCTATTGTTCTTATAATCATTATATTGAATAGGCTTTGATTAGACCACCATACACGTTTCAATTGTTGTAAAAGGTTGATCAAGGTGTGATCAAACCTTTATCCGTTCGGTGGTGGTGTTCGTGATCATTGTGATTGCTTGTTTCGATTGTAAAGGGTTGGAGTTGCTGTGTAACTCCATAAACTATGTGTGGTAAGGTGTTATTTTTTCTAGTGATAACTGAGGAAGGTGTCCTCGAAAACTGGAGTAGGTTGATTTAACCGAACCAGTATAAAATTCCTCGTGTTCTTTACTTTTCTGCATAGTACTTTCAGTTTCCTGCACTTTGCATCTGTTCCATCGCAATCTTACAAATAGTAAAAGAATTTCAAAAATTGTAAAATTTTTGCAGAAACATAGCCACATCTTCTTAAGTTTCATTTGGCGCAAGTTTCAACTCATTTGGATAAATATAAGTCAATCAAACATTAAGAGTTCTGAGGCTAGTGCAATCTGATTTTCAGACTTGCAAAGGTTGAGAATTTGAACGTATTTGACATACTTTCCAAAGGAATTTTTCAAAACGGTTTCAACCCATTAAAATAAATATCTTAAGGGGTTTGTCATTAATTTCTCAGACCATCTGGAGTCACGGATTAATCGGAATAAAATTTTCAAATCAGAGTAGTGTTTCTTGCAGATTTGTGCAATCTGACCACAAACGATTCGTCGAAGGGTTAGAGGTTGAATTTTGATCTGAAATTTTTATGAGATACTCAAAACATCTGAGACTAAAATCTTTCCAAATGTCAGATTTTTTGAAGGCATGTAACCTATTTTTTCAAACGTTGCACAATAGGACCTGAAAACAAAAACTGTTTTCAGAAGTCGGGTTTTTTTGGTCAAAACATTTTAAAATTCAAATTTTCCGCACCCACTATTCAAACTCCCCTTCTAGTGATGCCTTACAGGTTCTAGAAGTGGTATCATAGTGCAAGCATACTCACAACAAGAAGATCCAACGATCTAAGTGAGATGGCAACCACTAGCTTCAAAACCGAACAAGAAGGTATGTCTAGTCAAAGGCCTCCTCTTTTTGATAGTGAGTCCTTTATTCAATGGAAACTAAGAATAAAACTTTTTCTAATGGATATTGATATTGAACTATGGTCTATTATAGAAGACGGTCCATTTGTTCCTTGAAAATTATCTATTGTAGATGGTGTCACAATAGAGGTTGTAAAACCGAAACAAGAATATACTAGTGATGACAAAAATAGACTAAGCATGAATACTAGAGCCATACAATTACTCTTAAACGGGCTAAGTAAAAGTGAATCTAGTTACGTATCTAATTGATCTAGTGCTCAAGAGATGTGGAGAATTCTTGAGATGAAACATGAAGGGACTAGCCAAGTAAAAGAGTCCAAGATTAATATGCTTATGTCCACACTTGAGTCTTTCAATTATTGCCAAATGAGTCTATTGTTGATATGGATCTATGCTTGACTAACATCTATAATTATCTTGAGTCTCTTGGCAATCTTTCTCTACGAAGGAAAAGGTCCAAAAGATATTACGAAGTCTTCCATCCGAATTGGACCCTAAAGTGACAGCAATAGAGGAAAGTAGAGAAACCAAATCAATAGAAATGGAGGCACTAATTGGATCGCTAAAAGTATATGAAAACTTTTCATAACACATGTTAAGAAAATCAGAATCAACGTTAAAATAAGGTAAGACTATTGCTTTTAAATAAAATTAATACGTCTCTACTTCTTTCGATCATGTAGATGATAGTGATTCCGAATCAGATAATGATGACTTAATACTATTGGCTGAAGGTTTGAGAAAATTCATGAGAAAGTCATTTAAAAACAAACCTAAGGCTACTCCCACTAAAAGAAATAAAAACAAAACAAATGACAAGGACGTGAAGTGCTATGAATGCGGGAAACTTAGACATTTATCTTATGACTGTCCTAAAAAGGACAAACAAACAAACAAACACCTTGACAAGGATCGGACCAAAACTAGACTCGTCTCAGAACCTAAACAAAGGAGAAGAGCTCTCAAGGCCTCCACTTGAAGTGACACATCCGACTTTGAGACCGATACCGAAGAAGAGACGGCCCAAGTATGCTTTGTATCCAAAGCATCAAACGAGGTATCTTTCGATTTTGACTCTGATTCTGAACCTTCATATGATGATCTTTTTAGTCAATAATAAGAATTTCACAAATTCACCAAGACTCTTGCAAAAAAAAGAAACAATTAATTGAAGACAAGAAGTTGTTAGAATCATCTAACACGAATCTTGTTTCTCAATTAAACGATTCAAAAGAAGAGTCGTCATGCATCATCAATGCATTAAAGTCAAAGATCTCATTATTAACTACACATAATAATGAAATGAAATCCGAGATTTCAAATTTGAAATCAAGGAATACGGATTTAGAGAAAATGATGAAACAATTTGACACGGGAACTAACATGCTAGATCGCATCATTTTATCACAAAAGCATGATAGTGATAAAACCAGATTAGGGTACATTGAGAAAAACAAAACATCAATTAAACCAACCAAATTCATTTTGTCTAAGAAAATAGAAACACCTAAGACACATATGGCGCCTAAGAAGACGCCTAGGCCCCCTCTCCCTTCATCTCGTCATGCTTCTTCTTCATATCATACAAGAAATAATTATGTGCCATATAGATATGAGAAGAAACCATTGATACATGCAGGACATTCATTCCATGCATCTAGATCACAAACGCACACCATATGATGCGCATAAGGGGATTCTCGGCCAAAGGCCTAATGCTTTCTCACCCCATGTCTGTTGCTCCTTCATCTACATTCTTACCATTTGCTAGACTGAGAAGGATCACCCAAGTATGGGTACCAAGAGGTACTTTTACAAAGAGGTGAATAACAAACTTGTAAGGACCCAAATTAAAAGGGTACCTAAATCATTGTTTTACATTGCAGGGAACCCATACATCAAAAGATACATCTATCAAGTGGTTCCTTGACTGTGGTTGCTCGAGACACATGACGGGTGACCCGAGCTTGTTTCCAAATTTGAAGAAGGTCACCAAAGACGGATCGGTGACCTTTGGAGACAACAATGAAGGAAGAATGATTGGAAAAGTTACAATCAGAAGCCCAAGTACCCTTCAAATCTCCAACGTCTTCCTGGTAAGTAATCTATCCTATAATCTTCTTAGTATCACAGTTTATTAACAACGGTTTTGATGTGTGTTTTACTCATCCATATTGCAACATAATAAATAAAAATGGAGAAACAATATTAAAAGGAAAAAATAGAAGGAAATATTTTTACGCTTTCTATGGATGACATGTTAGATGCTAAGGTTAAGTGTTTTATGTCAAATTAATCAAATGTTAATTTGTGGCATAGATGTTTGGGACACATTGGCATTTCTACACTTGAAAAACATCAATGAAAGAACCTAATACGAGGATTGCCTAAACTTGATTTAGACAACATTCAGTTGTGTGAATCTTGTATTAAAGGCAAACAAACACGCGAGTCACTTAAACCTAAAAATGAAATTAGCACGTCTAGAGTTTTAAAATTATTACACGTTGATTTGTTTGGTCCTAGTGGCACTGAGAGTCTCAGTGGACGTCATTATGCATGTGTTATCGTTGATGATTTTTCTCGCTATACTTGGATTTTATTTCTTACAAATAAGGATGATAGTGTCATTGAAATTGCGAAATTAATAAAACAACTTGAAAATGAATATGGTTTGAATGTGGAAAAGATTAGAAGCGATAGAGGCTGTGAATTTAAAAACAAGGACGTGATTGCATTTTGCGAAGAAAAAGGAATCAAACACGAGTTTTTGCCACCTAGAAATCCACAACTAAATGGAGTAGTAGAAAGAAAGAATAGGACACTACAAGAAATCGCTAGAACCATGTTGTGTGAAAATAAATTGCCTAGATTTTTTGGGCGGAAGCCGTAAATTGTGCATGCTATATAGTTAATCATTTGTCAATTAGAAAAAAATAAATAAAACTCCTTATGAGATAGTAAATAATTGCATGCCTAAAATTGATTACTTTCGTGTGTTTGGTTGCAAATGTTTTGTTTTGAATACGAAAGATAATTTAGATAAATTTGAATTTAGATCAATTGAATGCATTTTTGTTGGATATTCTGTGAATTCAAAAGCATATAGATGCTATGATCCCATCACTAGACAAATTTTAGAATCCATTTATGTGAAGTTTAATGAATTTGGTGAGGTTGAAAAGATAAAGAATATGACGATGATTTTGAACTAAAGTCCGTCTTAGATGATGTAGAGGATGATGGCGTGTATGATGAATTGAACACACTAGAAATGCATGATCACTTAGAAATGCATGAAAACTTAGAAAATAATCAACCAAGATGGCATAGGGATCACCCACACGATCTCATTATAGGCGACATTACTCATGGTGTTCGACCATGTAGAAGAATAAATCCGGATAAAATAAACCAATTTCATGCTATGATATCTGAAATTGAACCTAAAAACGTTTTTGATGCTTTGAGTGATTCTTCTTGGATTGATGCTATGCATGACGAACTAAATCAATTCGTAAGAAATGATGTATGAGATTTAGTGCCACGACCACAAGATAAGACTATAATAGGCACAAAGTGGGTGTTTAGAAATAAAATGAATGAAGAAGGTAAAGTTATTAGAAACAAGGCGAGACTTGTAGCACAACGATATAATCAAGAAGAAGGAATTGACTACGATGAAACATTTGCACCCGCAGCATGTTTAGAAGCCATACGACTTTTACTTGCTATTGCTTGCATGAAAGGTTTTAAACTCTATCAAATGGACGTAAAAAGTGTATTTTTAAATGGCTTTATACAAGAAGAAGTATACGTGAAGCAACCACCCAGTTTTGAAGATTTGAAATACCCCGATCACGTGTACAAATTAAAGAAGGCACTATACAATTTGAAGCAAGCACCTAGGGATTGGTATGATCGTTTTGCTATTTTTCTTTTAGAAAATAGATTTAAAAGAGGAACCCTAGATAGCATCCTATTCTTGAAACAAGATAATTCGGATTTACTAATCATTCAAATTTATGTTGATGACATCATTTTTGGATGCAACCACCCGGTTTAAGAGATTTGAAATACCCCGATCACGTGTACAAATTAAAGAAGGCACTATACGGTTTGAAGCAAGCACCTAGGGCTTGGTATGATCGTTTTGCTATTTTTCTTTTAGAAAATGGACTTAAAAGAGGAACCATAGATAGCACCCTATTCTTGAAACAAGATAAATCGGATTTACTAATCATTCAAATCATTTTCGGATCTACATCTCATAAACTTGTTGAAGAATTTGAAACTTGCATGAAATCCGAGTTTGAAATGTCTATGGTTGGTGAATTGAATTACTTTCTTGGCTTGCAAGTTAAACAAACAAGTAAAGTTATACACACCGGGTTCTTCGTTAAGCCAAAACTTGAGGAAGAATTCGATTATTCGAGAAATGTGCTAGAGTTGCGGATTACTCTTCGGGAACTAAATCGGGTTACCTTGGCTTAGCCGGCGGTAAGCTGCTCGTTATAAGACAGTGCAGACAGAGACAGGTGTGTGATCAACCTAAGTTAAATGAAGTCTCAATCAGTTTCCAAAATATGAAACCTCATACACCTTAAAGTTCATAGGATAAAAAGAGCTTTTTTTGAAGTCCTTAGACTCAGCATAACTAGCATTGAATAGCAGCAGCCGCGGTAATACAGAGGATGCAAGCGCTATCCGGAATGATTGGGCGTAAAGCGTCTGTAGGTGGTTTTTTAAGTCCGCCGTCACCCGATCGGCCCGACTTTCCCAAATGCCCACCACTTCGCGACCTTCTTTCTGCTCTTCTTTTTCTTGCTTGAAACTAAGGGTCTGGATTTTTTTCGTTGTTTCAGTCGTCGTGGTCGGCTAAACACCCCCACGCTCGCTTCAAGTACTCCGCTCGCTCCCATGCTCGTTTTAAGTATTCCACTGGCTTGGAACGAGCAGAGAATAAAAGAAGAGGCAAAAAAAATTTCTCCACCTGCTGCCAACCTAGATGAGAAAGGAGACTGAATCAACTGAAAGATACGTAGGTTTGAGAGAGCTCATAAGGCAACCGAATCTACTGAAGAGTAAGCCCTTTTAATTCTGGTTCTAAGACCTGTAGTTCTATCGGTTAACTTGGTTCTTTCAACTTGTTTCTCATTATTGAGAAAGGGTAACAAAGATAAAATATGGAATTTCTCTACTCGTTCTAGTGAGCGTTTAACCGAATCTACTTCATCAACAGAAAGAGTAGTAGATAGTTAAACTGAATCTACTTCTTCAATATAAATCAACGGCCGCCCCCTAATTACTAGACCGACCTGCTATAATAATTCCATAAACACCTAGCAAAGATATGGCAAACAAATAAAGTAGCCCTATGTTCGAATCTGACAATACCATTCTGGTTCATGCTTTCTCTTGGCTACATGGTTCATCCGGGGGCAAGATCGAGCTTCAAGAAATAGTGAATGGTCTTATCAAGACACAAATGTATAACAAAACAGGAATTTCAATTGCGCTCATATTCATCACTGTAGGAATTGGGTTTATGTGAATGACATGATTAAAAAGTTCAATTTTGAGAACCTAAAACCATTCCCCACCCCTATGAGTGTCACCACTAAACTAGATAAAGATGAACATGGAAAAGACTTTGATAATGCTTTGTATAGGTCTATGATTGGTTCTTTGCTTTACCTTACTGCTAGTAGACCTGATATCATGTTTAATGTGTGTATGTGTGCACGTTTTCAAAGCCAACCTAGAGTGTCTCATTATAATGCTGTGAAAAGAATATTTCGATATATTAAGCACACCCCCACTTTAGAAATTTGGTATGACAAAGATTGTGAATTTGACTTGCATGATTATACCGACGCGGATTATGGTGGATGTAAAATAGATAGAAAAATCACAAATGGCACTTGTCAATTTATAGGAAATTCACTCATTTCATGGTTCTCGAAAAAGCAAGCAAGTGTAGACCTATCTACTACCAAAGCTGAATACATGGCACTTAGTCTTTGTTGCACACAACTACTATGGTTAAAACAACAACTTTCTGATTTTGGTATCACGGTAAATCGTATTCCAATATATTGTGACAGTATGAGTGCCACAAACTTGTCTAAGAACCCTGTACTACACTCTAAGGCTAAGCACATAGAAGTACGATATCACTTTCTTTGTGATCACGTAAATAATTGTGATATTGTTATAGATCATGTAGCCGACATATTCACTAAGGCACTAAATCAAGCCACGTATAAAAATCTCCGTTCTAAATTAGGCATGATTTCTGCTGATTTGATTTAATATTTTTGTCCATCTTTACATGCACTTTTGATTTTCTTTCCAAAATAAAAGGGAGAGAGAGTGCATGATTTAAGGGGGAGCAAGAGATTGATTGCAAAAATCAAGGGGGAAAAAATTCAAAATTTGAAATTTGAAATTCGAAATTTCAAAAATCAAGGGGAAGAAAATTCAAACTTTTAAGTTTGAAATTCGAAATTTGAATTTGTGCACGATTGGAGGGGAGCGATTAAATTTAAATCATTTACTAAGATTAATTTGTAAATCATCAAAAGGGGGAGATTGTTGACAAAAAAGGGTTTGATTGATTCAAAAAATTGCATGATTTAAATAACGTGTGCTAAAGAAATGCATGACACATTTTATGACTTGACACGTTTTTGCAACAAACTTGCCTTATATACTTTATATATAATGTTGTTGTACTAAACAAGCCATGAAGCTTTAAAGCTTACATCAAATGACAAACATTTGTTGTGTTTCAACTATTCTCAGGTGTCACCATTAATCAACTAAACTAGTTCATTAAGTGAAGTACTTAGTTAAATGAACTAAGTAGTTCATTAAATGGAGATATATTTGGAAAAGGCATAATGGCAACAAATTGAAGAATGGAAAGTCTCCTTACTCATCCATATCACAAGCCATTTATATACCTTATATATATTTATATTTTTGATAAAAAGGCATAATACACATATATTCCAACGTACTACCGACACGTTACATATATTACGAACGTACGTCAACGTCACACCATCATACTTACCTCATATTTATGAGTATATTCAGTATTATATCAAATGATATATGTCATGGTGATGACAAAATTATTAAGACAGGTTACAAGGTTCTAAACCAAAAATTTTCGTATCGGGTGACAACCGAAACTTCACCAACGTGTCACGTACTTGCCATATATAGGTGGCCATCCCCTACACTTTAAAAATGACCACAAATTTCGTGGCTTACATGGTACATTCAGCCATAAAATCATTCCATGTTGGCACACACAAATCACCCTCAATTAAGGCCAAATTGTGGAGATTCTAAATTCACTTTTTAAGCACATGTTGGCACCACTTTAATCAGCCATTAGAGCTGAATATTCAAGTTAGTTTATGTATATTATGTGTGACATAATATATATAACATGTGCAAAAAGTTTGAATTTAATCGAAGAAAAATTGCGTAATCGACAAAAGTCGAAAATTCAGTTTTCTACGAACATAACACATGGAACGTTTTTGGCATGACATGTAACATGCATCTAGAAACTTTTTACATATTCAATACATATTAAAGTGTTCCAGTTTTTTCAAATTAGGGCTGATTGGAATTCACCATATATGTGTAATTATTGTGCATTATTTGACAAAGCTTACTAAAGTAAAATTTCAGCACATGCACATTGGTTCTACACATAATTCTCAGCTATGATGGAGCCTAGATGGAGCTTATTTGGCACTTATTTGGCACTTTAAATGGTGGAAAATAAGCCACTCATGATTGGTGACATTGAAGAAGGCAACACACAAGGAAACAATTCAAAATACAACACATGCTGAAATTTCAGCATTATTTTGTCTTCAATTTGAGTCCAAAATTGAAGGGATTGAATGGTAATATTTTGAATACTTTTTGACACATGTTTAGTAATTTTATTTCTGATTTTACAACTCATTAAAGGATGCCAAGTTGGACCAATCATCAAGTGATAAGTAAGCAAAGCCAAGTCATCCATCCAATCATGTTGTGCCAAGTGAGCAAGCTGGTGTCATATCTACACAAGGCAATCTTCCAAGGGCATTAAAGAGAATTCTCAAGGATGGAAGAGCCCTAAGGGGGGGCGGCCATGAGGTGATTAAAAAGAAGAGAGAAGAGCAAACAATGTCAAGACAACTCTCATAATCTCACAAGTGCAAAAAGTGTCTTTTACTCTCTTTTTATACATTTTTTCTTCTTCTTCTTCTTCTCTCAAGCCTATTGTTCTTATATTCATTATATTGAATAGGCTTTGAATAGACCACCATACACATTTCAATTGTTGTAAAAGGTTCATCATGGTGTGATCAAACCTTTATCTGTTCGGTGGTGGTGTTTGTGATCATTGTGATAGCTTGTTTCGATTGTAAAGGGTTGGAGTTGATGTGTAACTCCATCAACCATGTGTGGTAAGGTGTTATTTTGTCTAGTGATAATCAAGGAAGGTGTCCTCAAAGACTGGAGTAAGTTGATTTAACCGAACCACTATAAAATTCCTCGTGTTATTTACTTTTCTGCGCAGTACTTTAAATTTCCTGCACTTTGCATCTGTTTCAACGGAATCTTAAAAATAGTAAACAAATTTTAAAAATTGCAAAATTTTGCAGAAACATAGCCACATCTTCTTAAGTTTCATTTGGCGTAAGTTTCAACTCATTTGGATAAGTATAAGTCAATCAAACGTTAAGAGTTATGAGATTAGTGCAATCTGATTTTCAGACTTGCAAAGGTTGAGAACTTGAACGTATTTGACATACTTCACAAAGGAATTTTTCAAAGCTGTTTCAACCTATTAAAATAAATATCTAAGGGGTTGGTCATTAAATTCTCAGACCATTTGGAGTCACGGATTAATCGAAATAAATTTTCAAATCGGAGTATTGTTTCTCGTAGATTTGTGCAATCTGACCACAAACGTTTTTTCAAAGGGTTAGAGGTTGAATTTTGATCTGAAACTTTTAGGAGAGACTCAGAACATCTGAGACTACAATCTCCCCAAATTTCCAAATTTTTGAAGGCCTATAACCTAGTTTTTCAAACGTTGCAAATCAGGACCTGAAAAAAGAAATGTTTTTCTGAAGTTGGGGTTTTTCGGTCAAAACATTTTAAAAACCAAATTTTCCGCACCCACTATTCAACCGTCCCCCTTTTAGTGGTGCCTTACAGGTCCTATATATCATTCTTCATTACTTCTTGACTGTTCTGCGACAACATCAGCTGCTTCAGCTGCGTTCAGATATCTGGATGCTTGAGTAACTCATCAGGATTTTGACAACTGTGTTATTCATCATTGGCAGTCCTTTCCCACCGTCGGATCCATGTGGGGTTTCTACTCTAAATTACAGAAGTTAAACCGATATCTAAATCGATGGAACAAAGATGTATTCGGGAATATATTTGATGCAGTGACTAATGATGAGGCGGAAGTCACACGATGTGAAAGACTATATGACTCTACTCCATCGCACGATACACGGTTGACATATCATTATCTATGGCTAATCTACGTCTAGCACATTCACGTGCTTTAGTATTTTGGAAACAAAAGACAAACATTAAATGGATGCGAGAAGGATACGCAAACACACAGTTTTTTCACCAAACCATGAAGGAAAGGAGGCGACGTCAGTGTATTAGACGAATAACACAAGATGACAGGGTTGAGTGTGATAGTCAGCAGGATATTGAGAGTGAGGCCATTCATTATTATTAGAATCTATTTACTGGAGGGCAAACAGATAATCATGATGACATTTTATAGTATATTGCAAGGTTGATATCTGATGATAAGAATAGCCAACTTTTGACTCTATCAACTTTGGTGGAGGTTAAACATGCAGTGTGGGATTTAAGTCCGACAAGCGCAGCGGGTCCAAATGGTTTCCAAGGATCTTCTATAACATTTCTGGCAGGTAATTTCAGTTGATGTTCATAAAGACATTTAGGAGTTTTTCATAGGGGTTTGGCCACCGGCTCAGATGGCTGCAGCACTAATTACATTGATTCCTAAAGTGGAAAATCCAGTATCGTTTTCAGATTTTTGTCCTATTTGTCTGACTAACTTTCCCGCCAAGATCATTACGCGGATATCTGCTACACGCTTTTCTTCACTGCTGCCAAAATTGATCTCTTCTGAGCAGGCTGGGTTTATAAAAGGTCGTGATATTACAGAGCAGATTCTATTGGCAGAGGAAATGGTGCATGTATTGGATAGGCCAGCCCGTGGAGGACATGTGATTATCAAGTTGGATATGGTAAATGCGTTTGATAGGGTGAGTTGGTCTTACTTAAGCAATCTTTTGTCTAAAATGGGATTCCATCCGCAGTTAGTGCGAATTCTTATTAATAATTTGTCGACCACTCATTGCTCAATATTAATCAATGGGAAACCGGATGGATTCTTTGCGATGTCCCATGGTGTCAAACACGGTGATCCTCTTTCTCCGCTTTTATTCATATTGGCATTAGAAGGCTTTTCTAAAGGACTTAATACACTTATGGGGGATGGTACAATCAATGGATGTCAAGCAGGAAGGGTCCCAAGGGTTTCACATTTGGGTTTTGCCGGTCATTTTCTTGAATGAGACTATTCGAAATTTGCAGCAACTCTGCCGCTTTCTGGATAAATATCAGTATGCTTCGGGACAACTGGTGAATCTTCACAAGAGTCAATTGGTGGTTGGTGATGGAGTCTCTGGTACCCGAGTTTCTCAAACGCTGGGTATGCGCCTAACTACTCTACCTATAAAAATTTTGGGTTCATATTTGTATAAAAGGATAAATCGTGCTTCTTACTGTATGTCATTGATTACTCGTTTTGATGCTGCGTTGAATTCTTGGTCTTTGAAACTGCTTTCAATGGCAGACCGTGTTGTCTTATTGAGGCACGTATTGTGTTCTATGACACTACATATTATTGCGAGCTCCAGATTGCCAAAAAGCGTGCTAGGTACTCTCTACAGGAAAATGTCTAATTTCTTATGGAATACTCGACGTTGTTGGCAATCTTAGGACATTGTATGTCGACCTAAAGGGTTTGGAGGCTTGGACATTCATCATCTATCCATATTGCAGCAGGCAAATGACTGTCGCTTGTGGTGGAACTATCATCATTCCTCATCCTTATGGGCTGAATTTTGTCGGATTAAATATGGCCGGCGGTCATCATTATATGGTCATACCTATGACTCACTTATTTGGAAGCGTATTTGCATGATTGATATGTTTATGACTCAGCAAGTGCAGATTACTCAGGTTGGTTTATCTTGGACAGCTGATAATGATGGACAGTTTTCTCTCAAGTCGGTGTATAAGGTTTTATCGGCTACATCTACATATCCTTACTAAACATACATTTGGTGGCCGAGTATGCCACTGGGAGGGAAGTTATTTCTTTAGAAGTTGTGGATGCGGTCTCTTCCCCTCGCTGACAATCTTCGTACTTGGCAGAAAATTTTTCCTACACAGTGTGTTTTTTGCAGGCAATATTCCAATCATCTAGACCATAATTTCTTTCAATGTCCGGCCATAAAGCCATTATGGCACGAAATATCTATAATCTTTTCTGGCCCAATGCCTTCCCAATCTACACTTCGGGTATATTTGTTGCGGTAGTGGAGAACATCTTCTCTACATACAATGTTAGGTTAGCTGCGAGTTGTTGTGTCGTCATTAGTAGTATGGGTTCTTTGGAAGGAATATACGCACATACGATTCAGTGACAGCAGATTTTCGTTTGAAAGATTGTTTAAGTGCATCCATGATCATGTGTATACTTGGTGACATCAGTTTTCATTTCCATGCATTTTATGTATGCATCACACTATTGTTCTCTATGCCCTTGCTGAGGAACATGACTCTACTCCATGGCAGTACCATGGCTCACTCAAGCTTTGCTGCACAAGCACGCTGGACTTTCACTTGCGGTTGCCTGTGTTCATGTTGAATACAGGAAACGCCAAAATGTATAGCGACTGCACCCCTCCTTTTTTATTATTTTTGAATTACAATATATTTATCACCTCGCTTTTGTGTTTCACATGGCACATAATGGAGCAACACTGGATTTCACGTGTGACACGACGGAGAACCCCTACCTTGCTATGCCTAGATATGTTCATCATTGGTCAGCGTCATCCTGCATTGAGAAGGAAATTGAATTCTTCGGAGCATGCACAAGGTGCATCCTTTAATATCCATAGATTTCATTGTAATCTATTTAGTTTCTCAATCTATACATTTTCGTTGGCTAGTATTTTGCGTTTTCTTTATATATTTACTATTCTGTTTTGTTTAGTTTGGGAGAGCCTCCCACCATAGCTCAGACTAATATTTATTTAATGAAAACCCTTTACTATGTTTATTTAATTAGGTTGAAATAGTTTTGAAAAATTTCTTTGGGAAGTTAGTCAAATACGTTCAAAGCTCAACCTTTGCAAGCCTGAAAATCAGACTGCACTAGTCTCAGAACTTTTGACGTTTGGATGACTTATACTTGTCCAAAAGGGTTGAAACTTGCACCAAATGAAACTTAAAACGTGTGGCTATGTTTTTCGAAAGTTTCGTGAGTTTTGAAATTCGTTCGATATTTTTAAGATCGTGATGAAAATGATTCACTGTGCTGGAAACTGAAAGTAAGTGTTGAAAAGTAAAGGACACAAGGAATTTTATACTGGTTCGGTTAAATGAACCTACTCCAGTCTTCGAGGACACCTTCCTCGGTTATCACTAATCACAAAACAACAAAAAACACCTTACCACAAAGGGTTGATGGAGTTATACACCAACTTCAACCCTTTACAAACCTTACAAAGAATCACAATGATCACAAACACCACCACCGAGAGGATGAAAGATTGATCACACCTTGATCAATCTCTTACAGCAATATAGCGTGTATGGTGTTTTATATGAAGCCTCTACAATATGTATGAATATGAATACAATAGGCTTTGAGAGAGAAGAAGAAAGAAGTGTGAAGAAGGAGACGATGAACACGTTTTGCACTTGAGAATTTGTGAGACTTGTCTTATCTTTTGTTTGCTCTCCTTCTTTTTTATTTATCAAGAGTGGCCGCCCCCTTCTTGCCTTTTCTTCAATTGGAAATTATCGTTTAAGTCTTTGGAAGAATATTTTGCATCATTGTGACATTCACTTGCTTACTTGGCAACACTTCATTGGATGATCATTAAGGCCTTGCTTACTTGGCACTCATTGATTGGATGAGAGTTGTCATCATTTGATGGCTGTATAAATCTGAAAAATATCACTTAAAAACATGTGCCAATTTTTGGTTAAAATGTTGCCATAAGTCACATAATTAATTCCATAAAATTTGCAAGACAAATCATCTCCATTAACCTCAAAAAAATCGGCCACCATGATTTCTTCACATGCTAAAATTTCAGCATGTGTGATATTCACTACATATTCAAAACATTGCCATGTTGGTATTAGATTAATCCCTTGAAAATGAAGAATCACACATGTGTATCACCTCAGCAAGTCTGCGCATAGGCTGATCATCAAGTCTTCCGAATGGATTGGCGCACTTTCTTATCCTCTGCCTGTGCTCATGTGAGTGCAGGCAGACATGGTACGTTTGCTGTATTTTTTCATCTACTCATCATTGCTCTTCTCATTATATATGCACACATTATTTTTCCCTCCGCATGGCTTCCACGTTGCGAGGGTTTGAGGACTATCAGAGGATATGGCGAGCGCCACTATAACAATGTCTTCCACATGAATTGGCACACATCTGCTGTCGCTGCCTGTACTCTTGCCAGTGCAGGCAGCTTTGATGAGCTTATCATCTTGTCGTTACATTTTCTTAGTATGTATTTTCTATGCATGATTGATGTAATTTTCGGTAATGCTGCTGCATGGGCGTTTTGGTGTCTTCAACTTTCGATGGTCACCGCTCTCCTGAGTTTCCGTATGGATTGGCTCATCTTCCGCTCCCCTGCCTGTGCCTCACAGGGTACAGGCAGACCGGGTATGTATTACACTCGTTGGGTTGGTGCCTTTTCATTATATTGCAAATATGTGCTTCACGCATGCTGTGGTTTGTATGCTGCATGGCTGGACTTGTTGGTGGCTTGTTTCCACGACAATGCTGCATGTACTGACAAAGGCAATTAGAAGCTTTTATGGGGCCTTCATACTCTTCTCCAAACGCAACTCATGATGGCGCGTACATTCTCCTGTCTAGAGCTTGGTCACGCACTGGAGGTGCTTCTCACTCGGGCGACAATACATGCCAGATCATTGTATTTATTATGTTCCATAATTGATATCCATGACAGTCGTATAAATATGTACGCTTTTTCCTTCGCCAAGGTTTTATCCACAAGGGTGGTTTTTCTTGGCAAGGTTTTAATGCGGCATATCGTATACGGCTGGAGATATATCATCCTTAGTTTTTTAATTCATAGGTTTGCATATTCGGACACTTTGTAATATGGTTTTCCTCCGCCATAAGTGAGGTTTTATCATAATAAATTTTCGTTTCAAATATATATATATATATATATATATATATATATATATATAAAGGCATGTGATAAAGGTGGAAGAGAACTTTCCATTCTTCAATTTGTTTCCTTTGTGTCTTTTCCAAATATGGCTTCATTTAGTGAACTACTTAGTTCATTTAACTAAGTACTTCACTTAATGAACTAGTTTAGTTCATTAATGATGACACCTGAAAATAGTTCAAATACAACAAATGTTCGCCATTTGATGTAAGCTTTAAAGCTTCGTGGTTCGTTAGTACGGCAACATTATATATGAACTATATAAGGCAGGTTTCATGCAAAAACGTGTCAAGTCATAAAACATGTCATGCATTTTTTAGTACCCGTTATTTAAATCATGCATTTTATAATCACTCAAACCCGTTTTTCTCAACATTCTTAGCTTTTAAAGCAGCTAGAAACATGACGATAATATCCCTTCATATTCAAAAGTAGTATCTGAAGAAATTGAGGAAGATCCTTATGAAAGGAATAATCACCAGGAATTAATACTATATCTGGAAACTAATGATCTTAAATGGAAAGATAAGCCATGGACTATGCAAAGATATTTTGACACAGTGTCATACACTGCCCATTCATGCAAACATAGGAATTACTATGAATCTCTCCGGAAGTTACAGGATCATGTAAATTTAATCATTTTACAACTAGAAATCCACAAGTTTATAACTTTAGTAAAGTAATTATTAAACAAGTTATAACTGCTGAATCTTTGGGGTTATCTACCCTTGAGGAAAAAGAATTTATTTATTGAGAAGGGAAAATTCCAATAAAATACAATTATTGGGATTATGTGGATGCATTTCATAAAGTTTTTTATATGAAAATCCAAAGCATAAACTTTCTTGGTTTTTCAGATTATATCATGACTTTAGACAGGAAATTCCTAATTGGTTCTACCAATGGTGGAGTTCATATGGACCTTCTCTCAAGATATTACCAAACCCATATCGAAGTTTATATACTCAATGGGTTGAAGTTTCACCAGCCTTAATAGAGGCTCAACATGACGAGATTTATCAGAGGATGCAGCCAAGCCTTTTTAAACCTTTTTAAACGTCTGTCTTCATTCATCGGTTATTTTGGACACTATAAATTCGATCCCCATAATAATCTAAACCAACGAACAAAATGATTGAGTATTCTTGTGAAACCGGATGCCAAGTGTTGTATGAAGAATGCACAAAAGCTTTGTTCATTTCATTGTTTTATGTTACTGAATCGTAGAGAAGGTGAAGCATCTTTTGAATAGAATTCTCGCGAAGGAAAACGGTCGAAAAATCGGTTATAAAATTTTTGATTGTAATGGTTTGTTATTTTTTTTTTGAAAAATGGATTGTAATGGTTCAATTCAACCATTGTTGGGTAAAAAAAATTGGCCTAGCGTAGTTGTTAGGTCCCTTAGAACACACTAGAATGGGGAGTTGAATAGTGTGTTCACCAAGTATGGATATTTTCTGGATATTTTTCGTTTTAGAATGCAACCAATACTTGGATGTGTTCTTTAGAAAGAATAAAGACTTGCAAGAAAGTAAAGAACACCAGGATGTATAGAGGTTCAAGTTAAATGACTCTACTCCTCTACCTTCTTGATTTTTCACAAGAAGGATTTTGAAAAGGGGATTGTTATTTCAATGGGGGAAACAACAATCAAAAACAAAATCCAACAAATGGAAAACTAGGCAACACGCCTAGACCACAACTGAGAAATCTAACCCTTTGAAGTCTAGCCTCCAAAGATCTTCTTTGCGCTCAAAGAAATCTTGTAGGGAGAATAGTGCGCCACAACACTATCAACTAACCCTTCAAAGTCTAGAAAACTCAAACAAGAAGCACCCTTGCTCCTTGACCAACAGTCTACACAATCTCTCACAATCTTTACTCACCAAGAAGAAGACTCTTCTTCTTCTTACAATAAACACTCTTAACAATAAAGTAAAAATGTACCATGTTTACAACTATCTTGAGAGCTTGAGCTTTTTGAGAGAAAACATGAGAGCATGAGATGTAGAAAGTTGGAGAAGAGAAGAAGAAACCCTTGCTTTTATCAATCTTCAGATTTCTTCCTGTTTGAAACCCTCTACAGAGACAATAATGGGTTTTGGCATCTTGTGTTGGTACAACTTCATCATCTGAGATCTTCCCTTGGCATGTAGTAACACTTATGGAGATATTTCAAAAAGAAAGCCAAGAAAGGAAACCTGGCAACTTCAGGTTTGAGGGAGAACTTGTGAAGATAGCACTAAAAGAAAAGGGTACAAAGAGTCAACTAATGTTAGAAATTGAATTAAAACACCTTTGTAATGTTAGTCACATGAAGCGCCTAAAGTATTAAATGAACAGGCGTTCGATGTGACATGGAGCGCTTAATGTGAAAATGAAGAACCGTTCGAAGTCACATTAAGCGACTTATGTGGACAGCTTAAGGCGTTCGAAGTCACATGAAGCGCCTAATGTCAGCCTTCATGTTTGTTCAAACTAATTCTGACATTTCTCAGAAAATACTTGGTGTACGTGTCCATTCTGGGGGGAAAAGTACTTTTGACTTGGTTGTACACTTGAAGCGCCTAATGTAGGCATTCAAAGTGCACTCCCTTTTTGCCAGAACACATGAAGCGCCTAATGTAGGCGTTCGAAGTGTACGCACATCCAGACACTTCACATGAAACGCCTATAAAAATGTACTGGATTCCACCAAGGCACATGAGGCGCCTAATGTAAGCGTTCGAAGTACACGAACTTCCAAAACACTACATGAAGCGCCTGATCCATCGTTCGAAGTGCTAAATTGTGCAAATCATCAAAACTCTAACATATTCTAACATTCTCCTTCTTTTTGATGATTTCAAAAAATGCGTAACTTTTAAAGTTAGCTCCCCCTTAACATATACTCCCCCTCACAAAGTGCGATATTTACTCTTTAAGTAGCGAGACATATAATTCAACAATAATAATGCAAATGACATATCATAAACTTAAGTTTAAAACAACCACAAGTTAAAAAAATTCAAATAAACATAGGAAAAGATGATAAGTTGTTATCCGTCAAATGAAATAACATTTTTGCAAACCACCAGAAATCTTAACAATTCTACAGTCCACTACCGGAGCCAGCACCACTTCTATCAGGAGGAAAATCACCAAAACCAAAACCGCTTGCTGCAAATTCTGCAAAACCACTCATTTGCTGACCACTTCCGCCAGCTTGTCCACTTCCACCTCCGGTACCAGAAACACCAGCCTCTGCACCTCCAGCAGCATCATTTTCAGAATTATGTTCTCCCCCTAAATCATCAAAATCAGGAGGATTGTAGGCCCATGGAAATTCACAGAGAAAAGTTGCTTTAAGTGCTCCAAATCGATATTCATGTCGCGCATCTCTAAGCTGAAGTTGCTGAACAGACTGTTCCAGAGACTGGATTCATGCAAGCAGCCCAGCATCAGTACTAGTACCATCACCTTCCTGAGGACCTTCATCAACTTCATCAGTAAGATCAGGAAGAAGGGTACTTTTTCGTCGTTGAGAGTCAACTACCTGAGCTATATTGGAGTTATCATAGTAGTCAGTGTTGGCTACGGTCGTGAGGGATTCGTCAGTGATTTCAATGCCTTTTGATTTTATCAGCATGGTTACAATGTTTGCAAAAGGCAAAGCTTTAGAGGCTTTCCTTAGTGCAGCCATCATAACCTCAACCAGAATCCAACCAAAATTTAACTGTGTTTCTTGCAGAATGCGGTAGGTAACATAGAAATCCATATAACTCGGATTTCTAGTTGCTTTCCCATTCACACAGTAAGTAACGACATCAAGTAAAATTCGATTCACTAAAGGCATGTTTTGAGTCTTTTTGATGGGAAAGTATTGAAGATAGAATTTGACATCTTGCTCACTGATGCCATATCGGTCGCTCCAATCGAACACAGATAAATCACTTAATCCTTCATTTCTAACTCCTAAAATGGTACAGATTTCCTGAATTGAAAAACTAAGAGGAGTACCATTTATGACAGTGTTTAAAGAGAAAGAGGAGTTTTCAGAAGCAGGGGTAATCCACATGTTTGCATAAAATTTGCGTGTAAGAGTTTTAGAGTAGGATTTCATATCTAACCTAAGCCACAAATGAGTCCATCCTTGTTTTTCAAGAAAAGCAATGACTTGGTTTGCATTGTGGGCTGCGGTAAAATCGTCAATCTAAACCAATTTTAACGGTACCACTAGTCTGTTTTTGCTCTTCCATTCTTCATAAAGCATGTGAGAGTATAGAGATAGATGAATACCCATGGCAGTGTGATGGGGTGATTTTGTGGCATCTTGATCTAGTTTTCGTTTCATCCATGGAAAGTTCTCCTTTGTGAGAGATTTCCAGATATCTTTCAGTTCAATGGGTTCTCTCCGGCAGGTCTCTTTCTCCTATGACCCGTAGGGACATTTTGGGATGATCCAGCAGACGCCATTGTAGAATGATGAGACTTGATCTTGAGAAGAAGATGATTAGGAAGGAAGGATAGGTAAACTTCACGTTTTGTGAAGAAAAATGAAGAAGGCAGGTGAGTTTTTAAGGGGTGAGAAGATGAAAAGGTAGTGGAAGGTAATTGAGGGAGTTAATGGAGATAGTGGAAGGTAATAGGAAGTTAATGGAGAAGTTGAAGAGATGAGAGTGAAGAAGAACTTAGAAAGAGGGAAGATGTGGGAAAACAAGAATACGTGGGAGTGAGATGGGAAGGAGAAGCAGCGGCAGAAATTGATGATCCTAGATTGGCGCAAAAACTGAAGAGATGGTAGAAATGTCAGTGAAGAAATAGGGTTTAGGCGCCTAATGCGACTTCGAACGACTTCACAAAATAGGATGAAGTGTTTGAAGTCACATCGAACGGTTGTGGAGATGCAGATTGAGCGCTTAATGTCACTTTGAACAAGTGAACTCATTTAGAGGAAGCGCTTAATCCTACATCAAACGCTTGTGTAAAGGAGCATAAAGCGTCTGATGTCACTACGAACGAGTGACATCCTTAACATCAAGCGCTTGATGTAACATCGAACGCCTGAAATAACTGTGATGAAGCGCCTTATGTATACTGACCTTGAAAATTCGAAAATTTTCTTGCTCAAAACTCAAGATGGGTTATTATCAACCCATGTTGAGCAACCCCAACCTACTTCTTATAGATGCAAAAACATCACTAGGTAAGGGTTTCGTGAATATGTCTGCTAATTGGTCTCGTGTAGGAATAAATTCCACACTTACCAAGTTCTTTTGTACACAATCACGGATGAAATGATACCTCACTTTAATGTACGTAGTCCGACTATGTTGGACGGGATTTTGTGCAATATTGATAGCAGACGTGTTATCACACAAAATTGGTACCTTGGAGAAGTGAATGTTATAATCATTTAACGTGTTAGTCATCCATAACAATTGTGCACAACAAGAGGCGGCCGACACATATTCGGATTCCGCCGTAGAAAGAGACACACTGTTTTGTTTTTTGGAAAACCAAGAAACTAGACAATCTCCAAGAAACTGACAAGTTCCGGAGGTACTCTTCCTATCAACAAGACTCCCTGCATAATCAGAGTCACAATATCCTCTTAAATTAAAACATGCATTCTTAGGATAAAATAAACCAAATTTCAAAGTACTTCTAAGGTATCTAAGGATGCGTTTTACCGCAATAAAATGCATCTCCCTAGGATCACTTTGAAATCTAGCACATAAACACACTGCATGTAAAATATCGGGTCTATTAGCCGTCAAATAAAGTAGACTACCTATAATACCACGATACAAGGTTACCTCGACATGCTTTCCTTTCTCATCCTTGTCAAGCTTGGCACTTGTGCTTATAGGTGTGTTTAACTCTCTTCCTTCACCAAAATTGTACTTTTTGAGCAAATCCTTTGTGTATTTGGTCTGGGAAATGTACACACATTCTTTGGTTTGCTTGATTTGTAATCCAAAGAAATAGTTGAGTTCACCCATCATGCTCATCCCGAACTCACCTTGCATAAGACTAGAAAATTGCTCACAAAGACAATTGTTAATAGCACCAAAAATAATATCATCAACATATACTTGAACAATTAAATGATTTCTACTTTGTTCTTTTATGAACAAAGTAGTGTCAACTTTACCTCTTGAAAAACCATTATTAAGAAGAAAAGTATTTAACCTCTCGTACCAAGCTCTTGGAGCTTGTTTGATGCCATAAAGAGCTTTTTTAAGTTTGAAGACATGATGTGGTGAATCATGACATTCAAACCCGGGAGGTTGTGCAACATACATTTCTTCTTGAATAACACCATTCAAGAAGGCGGATTAACATCCATTTGGTAAAGTTTAAAATCCCTATAACAAGCATATGCTAAGAACATCCTAATAGCCTCAAACCGAGCTACGGGTGCAAATGTCTCATCAAAATCGATACCTTCCTCTTGACGGTATCCTTGAGCAACTAACCTAGCCTTGTTTCTAGTGACATTACCTTGATCATCCATCTTGTTACGAAAAACCCATTTCGTACCAATAATAAGATGATCGTGTGGTTTGGCAACTAACTCCCAAACATCACTTCTTTCAAATTGGTTTAATTATTCTTGCATAGCCAAGATCCAATTTTCATCAAGAAGTGCATCTTTAATATTTTTAGGCTCTATAATAGAGATAAATGCATTCTCTCTATATTGCCTTCATGTGGTGATACCCCTATTTAAATCACCTATGACCAACTCGTGTGGGTGAGAACTTTTGTGCTTAAATGATCTAGGAAGATTGGAGACATCTCCTCCAACTTCCTCATGATCACGTTCCGGAAGTGATGAACCTTCATCATTCACATGAATCTCATGTTCCGGAATATGTGATGCGTTATCTACATTTTGTGTATCAACATGAGTATGAGAAATATTTCTATTTGACTCACTAGGTTCATGCACACAAGGTGGAGGAGTACCTTCAATAGGTTCTACTCTCAAGTCAATGAAGATGTTTCCATTTGGAGGATCATCAACAATCTCTTGTTGAGGGACAACCATAGGAATATCCTGAAGAATTTTTTCTTGAGGAGTCACATCTTCATTTTCTTCACAATCATCATTAAGTTTAGGTTCGTCACCAAGTGACTCATTAAACTTAACATGGATTGATTCTTCCACCTTTTGACTCCTTTTGTTGAAAATACTAAATGCCTTACTATTTGAGGCATAACCTAAAAAGATACTTTCATCCGCTTTGAGGTCGAGTTTGTCCAAAGTATCCTTGGTATTATGTATGAAACACTTGCAACCAAAGACTTTGAAATACCCAATGTTGGGAACTTTTCCATTCCAAAGCTCATAGGGTGTCACATTTAGGTATGGTCTCAAATATACACGATTGATCACATGGCAAGCGGCATTTACCGCTTCGGCCCAAAAGTATTTGGGCAAACCGAACTCATTCAACATTGCTCTACACATTTCTTGTAGAGTTCTATCCTTTCGTTCGGCCACACCATTTTAATGTGGAGTTCTAGGTGCCGAAAGGTCATGAGAGTATCCTTTGGAAACATAAAACCTTTTGAAATCACCATCAAACTCACCACCACGATCACTACGTATGGTCTTAATGGTGTCACCCACGTGATTTTCCAATCGCCTACTTAGAATCATAAGCTCACTACATGCATCACTTTTCTTAGCTAGAAACATCACCCATGTATAACGAGTATAGTCATCTACTACCACGAAGGTATAATGTTTACCACCCAAAATTTTTGTTCCAACATCCCCATACAAATCCATATGAAGCAATTGTAGGGGCTTAGAGGTGGATATATTTGTCTTGGGTTTGAAGCTTGTTTTCACAAGTTTCGCCTTTTGACAAGTGTCACATAAGTCATGGTTTTCGAAACTCATTTTTGGAAGGCCTTGGACTTTATTATTTTCGCAAATAAATTTAAATGTTTTGAAACATACATGTCCGAGACGTCTATGCCATAGTTGCATCAAATTATTCTTAGCAACTAAGCAAGATACATTTTGAGAAACCAAATCATTGATGCTAAGTTTGTAAATATTTTTGAAACGCAAAGCCTCAAATAAGATATTATTGTCCTTTTTCACAACACAATTTGTTTTCAAAAACGTTACCTCATAATTAGCATCACATAGTTGACTGACACTTATCAAGTTAAACGTAAGACCTACAACATATAAGACATCACTAAGAGAGAAGGAATTGTTACCCACAATACCATGTTCTTTGATTTGGCCTTTGCTATCACCAAAGTGGACAACTCCTCCATCTTGCATAGTGAGTCTATGGAAGAGACGTTTGTCTCCCGTCATATGGTTGGAACATCCACTGTCCACGACCCATTTGATCTTCTTGTCTTCGCTTTCTCCATTGAGTGCTAGGGCCTACAAAAGAACCATATGAAGTTGGTACCCTTTTTTTGGGTCCTTGAAGGTTAGTTACCTTCATTTCACCTTTCGGTACCCACACAAGACTCTTGTTATTTTTAGCCCTACATACTATTTCTACATGACCTTTCCTATTACAATAAAAACATGTAGGAGTATGCTTGTGAGATTGTGCATGCTTGTGCAAATGCTTGTGCGTAGGCACATATCGTGTTTCCTTTTTAGGGACAACCTTCTTTGGAATCGAAGAAGGTTTTTGTTTCACGACATGAACCAAAGGTTGTGATGCCTTTGGTGCATTATCCTTTGCCTTAGGCATGTGTCTTTGTTTCTTCAAGGAGGTTTTAGACTCCTTGACTACTTGTGCTTGTTCCTTTTTCTTTCCCTTCTTAGATGCATACATGGCACTAGGCTTGATTTTAGCTTTCACGTTTGGCCTAGATGCATCCTTAATCTCTACCTTTGTAGCACTTACCCTTGAATCATTTTTCTTCTCATCAAGGGCTTGAGCACATGATTTCATCAAATCATGTTTCTCTTCAAGTGCAATCACATGCATGGTCAAAAATATATCATGCTCAACTTTTAATGCAATGTGATCTTCTAACGTGTCATTATATTCATTTAAGCATGCTCTAAATTCTTTTTTGACACGTTTATATTTCAAGTCTAAGAGGTCATTTTCTTGCACTAAATCATCTCTTTCATCAGTTAATCTATAGTGAGATGAAATATTGCATACCTCCATGTCATCGTCGATGGCCATGAGTGCAAAAAACTCCTTGTCAAGATCATCTTGAACCACACCGGTGAGTGCAAGATCATCATGGTCGCCATTGTCGCTCTCAGACCCGGAAAGAATGCTCTACCAATGGGCTACTTCCGCTTGCAAGGCCTTCTTCCTATGGTAGATGGCCTTCTTGTCCTTGAGTTGCGGCTCTTTCACCCGACAATCCTTCATTAAGTGACCAAACTTCCCATGCTTGTAGCATTTGTTGTCTTGGTCCTTCACCTTGTCCTTGGAGAATTTATCTTTGATGAATATTTTCGCTTCATCCTCATTCTTTCTCGCAAAATGTCGAAATCTTCTAACTAGAAGTCCGACTTCATCATCCGAGTCCTCCGACTCGCAAGCAAGAGCTTTTGTAGAATGGCGAATGGGATCGTTCTTCTCTTGCGAATCTAGATGAATCTCATAAGTGATGAGATTCCCATATAGCTCATCCAAGGTAATGGTCTCCAAATCCTTGGACTCCTCAATGGCCATCACTTTAGCGTTCCATTCTCTTCCTAAACTCTTTAGGAAGCAATGATTGAGATCCTCTTGTTCTATTTTCTTGCCAACCGCAATGAGAAGGTTGAAAAGTTTGGTGAATCTTTGAATGGACTCTTCGATCTTTTCACCTTTGGGGACAGTGAAGTTGTAGAATTGTTTGATCAACTGTCTCCTCTTTGCCTTCCTCACTTGAGATGTTCCTTCGTGGATCATCTCAAGCTTTGTCCAAGCCTCATGAGCGGATTGGACTCCTTGAATCTGAGCTCTCTCATTTGGAGTAAGATAGCTGTTCAAAATAGCAGGAGCTTTGCTATTTATGGCAAACTATAACTCCTCTTCAGGAGTAGGCTCATCAATATCAATAGGAATAATGGAGCCTTTTGAAACTTCTCTCCATATTATGTACCCACATGAACGTAAATATGTTTCCATGTTGGACTTCCATAGTGGGTAGTTTAGAGGGTCAAACATTGGAACTTTGACATGTACACTGGAAATGGAAGGGAGTAGTGTTTCTTGCCTCCTTCTTCTTGAGGCACCACCACTTAGGGAACTAGCATCATAAAAGACTAAAGGGATTCATACTCTAATGATCAAATCTTGTATTTGGACTCAAATGAACAAGATTAGGCTCTGATACCAAATGTTAGGTCCCTTAGAACACACTAGAAGGGGAGTTGAATAGTGTGTTCACCAAGTATGGATATTTTCTGGATATTTTTCGTTTTAGAGTGCAACCAATACTTGGATGTGTTCTTTAGAAAGAATAAATACTTGCAAGAAAGTAAAGAACACCAGGATGTATAGAGGTTCAAGTCAAATGACCCTACTCCTCTACCTTCTTGATTTTTCACAAGAAGGATTTTGAAAAGGGGATTGTTATTTCAATGGGGGAAACAACAATCAAAAACAAAATCCAACAAATGGAAAACTAGGCAACACGCCTAGACCACAACCGAGAAATCTAACCCTTCGAAGTCTAGCCTCCAAAGATCTTCTTTGCCCTCAAAGAAATCCTGTAGGGAGAATAGTGCACCACAACACTATCAACTAACCCTTCAAAGTTTAGAAAACTCAAACAAGAAGCACCCTTGCTCCTTGACCAACAGTCTACACAATCTCTCATAATCTTTACTCACCAAGAAGAAGACTCTTCTTCTTCTTACAATAAACACTCTCAACAATAAAATAAAAATGTAAAATGCTTACAACTATCTTGAGAGCTTGAGCTTTTTGAGAGAAAACTTGAGAGCATGAGATGTAGAAAGTTGGAGAAGAGAAGAAGAAACCCTTGGTTTTATCAATCTTCAGATTTCTTCCTGTTTGAAACCCTCTACAGAGACAATAATGGGTTTAGGCATCTTGTGTTGGTACAACTTCATCATCTGAGATCTTCCCTTGGCATGTAGTAACACTTATGGAGAGATTTCAAAAAAAAAAAGCCAAGAATGGAAACCTGGCAACTTCAGGTTTGAGGGAGAACCTGTGAAGATGCACTAAAAGAAGAGGGTACAAAGAGTCAACTGATGTTAGAAAGTGAATCAAAAGACCTTTGTAACGTTAGTCACATGAAGCGCCTAAAGTATTAAATGAACAGGCGTTCGAAGTGACATGGAGCGCTTAATGTGAAAATGAACAACTGTTCGAAGTCACATTAAGCGCCTTATGTGGACAGCTCAAGGCGTTCGAAGTCACATGAAGCGCCTAATGTCAGCCTTCATGTTTGTTCGAACTAATTCTGACATTTCTCAGAAAATACTTGGTGTACGTGCCCATTCTGGGGGAAAAGTACTTTTGACTTGGTTGTACACTTGAAGCGCCTAATGTAGGCGTTCAAAGTGCACTGCCTTTTTGCCGGAACACATGAAGCTCCTAATGTAGGCGTTCGAAGTGTTCGGGCTTCCATACACTTCACATGAAGCGCCTAATGTAGGCGTTCGAAGTGTACGCACATCCAGACACTTCACATGAAGTGCCTAATGTAGGCGTTCGAATTGTACTGGATTCTACCGAGGCACATGAGGCGCCTAATGTAAGCGTTCGAAGTACACGAACTTCCAAAACACTACATGAAGCGCCTGATCCATCGTTCGAAGTGTTAAATTGTGCAAATTATCAAAACTCTAACATATTCTAACAGTAGCTCGACATTCGGGCTTATATTTTTTATCTGAACCAAATCATGGGAAGAAATATTTAATACTTAACTCATAAAATACTCATTATTCAACACAGATAATGTCACCAAAAACATGCACACTCAGACTCCGATCCTTATTATGAAACATATTTTCGGCTCTCAAATTGAAGATTAATTTCTAATTTATATGATATTAATATGGAGTAATTTAAGAACATCGTCGTTATGCAGATAATTGTAAATGTATAAGTTTTTAGTAAATAATCTTCGTAATTAATCTCGAAGTTTACTACAATTACACATTTTTCTCCTTCTGATTTTTGGGTAAGGAAGCACAGTTTTGGGCCGTGTGTAAAATCAAATACAGAGCCCCGTCACCCTGATAAGTTTTAGCTACATGATGCTATAAAAAGATAGGTCAACTGCAATATCTGACTTTATATTAAAAAAATGACTATAATATCTGACGTTATAAAAAAAATGAACTATAATGTCTGACATGGTTTATATTTGCAGTGAATGTTGCCGACCAGTTTATTTATTTGCTCAATTTTATATATCTTCGAATCTCAATTTAGTGTCAACATTTATCTATTTAATTAAAACAGATACATAGAACAAATACTACGTTTCTAGACAGTGCTCTCGCAGAATTTTCTAGAATATTTCATAAGGTTACCCAATCAAATACCAATAGATTCATGCAATCTTGTCATCACATTTTGACCGGAACGAATTTATGTTAATTTAGAGTTCGTGTGTGTATATATATATACATAGAGGTGCGTCTTAGAACAACTGGTGATGTTGCGGTTTTGTGAAATTGAGCTCACGTGTTCGAGCCGCAGAAATAGTCTCTTGCATAAAGTGTAGGATAAAGCTGCATACATCATATCGTGAAGTAATCCAGCTCTTTCTCTGATTCTGCGCAAACGCTGGAGCCTAGTACATCAGAAACGCCTAGAGTGTATAAATGCTACTTGATCTTCGAAGTGATAAAATATATATTGATGCAGGTGTTGATAGAAACACCTAACTGTATATTATTTTTAATTGATAAAGTCGTGAAGAATTTTTTTTCCTCAATAAAACCATCCTAGTGGGAACATTCAACCTCCTTTGGTACCTTGACGCCGCCGTGCTGGCTAAGACCCCATTGAAATGTCTTGCTTGTATATTTTCCTTCGATTTTAACCCACTTGCCAAAAATTTTAATAGCATTACCCCAATTCCAGTTAGTATTCGGGTTGTGATTTGTTCCAAGAAGTCAAAAGTTCGATTCTAGAGATGTGCATAGTGAGTGTTCCACTGCCGCTAGGCCAAAGGCCTGGTTTGCAAGGACACTTTGTGCGTTTCACTGCGTAAGTCTTCATCCAACCTAGAAGGTTGCTATACTCTTAATGTACATCATCTATAATTCTATTGGGCTGGAGACGAGGGACTCCAAATTTTAATTTCTTCACCGCAAAACAATAAAAAAGGTGCAGGCCTCCTCCAATAAATGAATTCCGTACATGTGTGTATATAGAAAAATAAAGTCCACGCACAAATACATACACATATATATATGTATGTATATATACCTACATTTATGTTCTTTGAGAAACCAAATAAAAAACATCAGCTAATATCTCTTAGAAACAATGGAAATTGACCAGCCCATCAGGATGACAGATACCCTTGGAAGAAAATTGACAAGAAAGGCACGCCATAATTCATGGGGCATCACCTCAACAAATTCAGCAAGGGTTTCAGAACCATTTGATGACGACGATTTGATTCGTCGTTTTGAATTATTTCACGAAAGGCTGAAGGGAGTACTATTGGATGATACGCCTGAGAATAGACTCCGGTGGCTGCGCGGCCAGATTGTTGGTGCATGCGCCGAGTTCGATTCGCCGTTTGGAAAGCGTAGGCTTACTTATGCTGATCACACAGCTTCTGGTAGATGTCTTCAGTTCATTGAGGATTTCATCCTTCAAGATGTTGTTCCTTTTTATGGTAAGTCACACCAGAATTATTTTTAGCATGGTACTAATTACAAGTAAATTTATGAAATGTAATGCAAGATAAGTTAAACGTAAAACTGAGATGGTGAAAAAATGATTTTCTAGGTGTATATCATTTCACAATGGTATTTAAAATTATAAATATATATTGGCTCTTGACTTTATTTCTTTGTTTCCTGGTCTAATGTTATGTCCATTGTTAAAGTATTATGTTAGTTTGATTTAAACTTAGTTTATTTTGATCTATATTTAAATTAAACTAGAAAAATATTTATGGGACGTAGAAAGTATTTGTTTTGGATGTTCTTTTAGTCCTCTTCTGATGAAGCCGGATCTTCACCAAGGGTCTAAATGACCTCAAAATAGCTCTGTCAGCTAACGTGAAGAATTTATTAACTGGAATTGAAATGATTGTATAGCTGGAATAGCGCCAAATATCCTGCACAAAGAAGCACAGGTTAGAGGTCCCGGGGGGTTGGTCCCGGGAAAAACCCTCCGACGCTCAAGTCAGTTTGTGCAATATCTCACTGAGATTATAATTTGAAGGGTGAGTTAGGAATTTTCTCACAGTATTTGCCGAGGAGCAGAGTGTATGAATTGGCTTTAGGGTGTGAAAGATTGAATTCCTGATCCGGGTCCCTTTTCTTTGTCTTGATTGGTTTGCCTTTATAGATCTTTTTCCAGTTTTAAGACCCTGATAGTAGCTTGGAGAAGACGCTTTGTTTAGGGCAGAGAGCCTAAGACGCAATAGGTCTACTGATGTGATCAATAGGCTGACTGATGTGATCAATAGGCCGGCTGTTGTGACCTTGGCGTGTTCAGGAAGACTAACCAGCTGTAGTCACTATATTTGAAGAGTATCTCTGTTTGAAGGTCCCACGAAATATTATCGCACTTGGTTCATTTGCTGTGGTACACAGCTGAACCCTGCCGAAGTGCATGACTTGCTGTGGTACACAGCTGAACTCTGCCAAAGTGCATGATGAGGTAGTGCCTAGATGAAGTGGTTCGAAGTGCAGCATTTGAACATATACTGAAGTTGATGCTGAGGTGCAACCCATGGCATATTTTTCGATGTTATAAAGGCGTTATGTTGTCCTGCTGAGGTGCAGCAAGGATGATCAGCCATGCTTGGGTACTGAACCATTGAACTGAGGTACTTGCTGAACTGCAGTCCTTTGAGTGCTGAGCTACTGAAGTCGAACCGTTGACTATTGATGGCTAACGAACGATTAATTATGGTTTATCAATTGCTTCCAGATTTTGTGTGGCTGAGCTGAACTGCGAAGGCAGAAAAATCTTGTTCCTGTGACGTGGCAACCCTTCATTAATCACGCGGTTATCCTTTTACTTGTGCAGTAACTCCCGCTTTTAATGCAAGCGCTAATTCCGATGCCTTATTATTGCTTTTTCGGCGGTTTCATTCCCCGAGGGAGGGGAATGCGTGAACCTCTGCCTTTTCAAATTTCAAACAAAAAGAAGCGCCTTTTCGTCTTCCCCTGCTTATAAATAGAGATGATTTCTCCCCTTCATTCTGTGTTCTCTATTTAACTTCCCTACCTTTGATGCCTGTCTTGGTTTTCCACAGTGTTCCTCTTTTCAATCCAGTCCTTCATTTTTATGTAATCATTTCCAAAACATTTATACTTCCTCTTACCTAGAGAATTTGGAGGGTGACCGTGAGGTTCAGTCTTTTCGTGAAGAATTTGATTCTAATAGGGACGATCTTCCTTCAAGGAGGTTGCGCCTTTCTAACAGTCCTTTTTTTGTTACTGTCATATCCTCTGCTTTAGCGCCCCTGTCATTTCTTTATAGGGATTCTCCTTCAACACATCCCTTTCCAGCCAAGGATTCACTTTGCTGCACTTCAGACATGGATAGGACAAATAAATCAGTCCTCTTTTCACTTTCTGCAAAACAAGTATCCCCCTCTATGGTTACATGGCAGAGCAAAACTTTGCTACGGACGTTAGGTTTCAAAGAATCACCCTCCGAAGGAGGGTTGAAATCATTTTCCAAGTTTATATCTGTTGGAGTCCTTGCCTGAGCTTTATTTCACTGCTACCATGTCTTGAAGATGGATTGCGAAGAATGTAATCGCAAGTGTTTCTTGCTTCACTGAAAGGATAAGATTTAGTGCGACTGAGGCTTACCAAGAAGTCTAGTATCAAAGTGGAGTTGACCTCAAAAAGGAGGAGAAGATTTGCAAAGTAGAATAGGATCTTTCCTGTAAATCGTTGTAGTTGTAATAGATTTTGTTCTTCAATAAAAATCCATTTTTCCCAACTTTTGGCTCTTTGACTACCTTCAGCCTCTTTGACTGTCTTTGTCTTCAGTATCTGAAGTTTTATTTGCCTTATTTCAATAGTGAATGCAAATATTTGTCTTCAACTTGCTCTATTTTAATAGTTTGCAAGTATTTGTCTTCGACTTCACTTGCTCTATTTTAATAGTTTGCAAGTATTTGTCCTCGACTTCACTTGCTCTATTTTAATAGTTTGCAAGTATTTGTCTTCGGCTTCACTTGCTCTATTTCAATAGTTTGCAAGTATTTGTCTTCAGCTTTTATACTTGGCTATTCAGCTCTGCTGCGCCTTAATGAATCTTGCGAGGTGGGAAAGTCTTTATCCCCCTTTTGTCAACCCTCTCAGCCTTGCTGAGTTTAGAATATAGATAAACTTGTCTCTTTTTTGAGGACTCGTTGAACCTCTCAGGCCCGCTGAGGAGAAAATATAGGGAACTTATCTCGTTTGTTGAGTCCTGCTCAACCTCCCAGACCTGCTGGGGTAAGAATATCGGGAAACCTGTCCCATCCTGCTGATACCTGCTCAGCCTCCCAGACCTGCTGGGGTAAAGATAATGTTGAGACCTGCTCAACCTCCTAGACCTGCTGGGGTAAGAATATCGGGAAACCCGTCTTATCCTTCTGAGACCTGTTCAGCCTCCCAGACCTGCTGGGGTAAAGATAATGTTGAGACCTGCTCAACCTCCCAGACCTGCTGGGGTAAGAATATCGAGAAACCTGTCCCATCCTACTGAGACCTGCTCAGCCTCCCAGACCTGTTGGGGTAAAGATAATGTTGAGACCTGCTCAACCTCCCAGACCTGCTAGGGTAGGAATATCGGGAAACCTGTCCATCCTGCTGAGACCTGCTCAGCCTCCCAGACCTGCAGCGTAAAGATAATGTTGAGACCTGCTCAACCTCCCAGATCTGCTGGGGTAAGAATATCGGGAAACCCCTCCCATCCTGCTGAGACCTGCTCAGCCTCCCAGACCCGCTGGGTAAAGATAATGTTGAGACCTGCTCAGCCTCCCAGACGTGCTGGGGTAAGAATATCAGGAAACCTGTCCCATCCTGCTGAGACCTGCTCAGCCTCCCAGACCTGCTGGGGTAAAGATAATGTTGAGACCTGCTCAACCTCGCAGACCTGCTGGGGTAAGAATATCGAGAAACCTGTCCCATTCTGCTGAGACCTGCTTAGCCTCCCAGACCTGCTGGGGTAAAGATAATGTTGAGACCTGCTCAACCGCCCAGACCTGCTGGGGTAAGAATATCGGGAAACCTGTCCCATCCTGCTGAGACCTGCTCAGCCTCCCAGACATGCTGGGGTAAAGATAATGTTGAGACCTGCTCAACCTCCCAGACCTGCTGGGGTAAGAATATCGGGAAACCTGTCCCATCCTGCTGAGACCTGCTCAGCCTCCCAGACCTGCTGGGGTAAAGATAATGTTGAGACCTGCTCAACCTCCCAGACCTGCTGGGGTAAGAATATCAGAAAACCTGTCCCATCCTGCTGAGACCTGCTCAGCCTTCCAGACGTGCTGGGGTAAAGATAATGTTGAGACCTGCTCAACCTCCCAGACCTGCTGGGGTAAGAATATCGGGAAACCTGTCCTATCCTGCTGAGACCTGCTCAGCCTCCCAGACCTGCTGGGGTATGCCCCCACTTTCGTTGTGGGTGATAGATAGGCATAAATTATTGATCCATGCACCGTATGGTGACCTAAATTTTCTGGCTGAGTGCCAAATAAGAATATCCAGTTGAGTATAAGAAAGTGATCCCTTGATAACATAAGGCTGAGCCAGAAGATACTGGATGTGCACAAGAAGAAATAAGTCATGATTCGATTGAACCAGGGACTGTTGCCGTTATGCCATACGTGCTCTTCATATGTGAAGGCAATGGGAGTTGAAGATTCCCCCGACTCAGTGGAGCATTAATCAATTGGTTACGGAGAAGATCCTTGACTTCTCCTGGTTGTCATAGGTTGCTTTGATCCTTGACTATCTTTTTTACTCATCTTTCTCTCAAAAGCTTCCAAGGACAATTAGAAAAGCTCTGAGTAATTGTTAGAGATGCTTTGAGTAACTGTTTTCTGGGTTAAGGGACTAAGGGGCCCTTCCTCTAGCGCCAAATGATGAAGCCGGATCTTCACCAAGGGTCTAGATGACCTCAAAATAGCTCCGTCAGCTAACGTGCAGAATTTGTTAACTGGAATTGAAATGATTGTATAGCTGGAATAGCGCCAAATATCCTGCACAAAGAAGCACAGGTCAGAGGTCCCGGGAGGTTCGCCCCGGGAAAAACCCTCCGACGCTCAAGTCACTTTGGGCCATAGCTCACTGAGATTATAATTTAAAGGGTGAGTTAGGAATTTTCTCACAGTATTTGCCGAGGAGCAGAGTGTATGAATTGGCTTTAGGGTGCGAAAGATTGAATTCCCGATCTGGGTCCCTTTTCTTTGTCTTGGTTGATTTGCCTTTATAGATCTTTTTCCAACTTTAAGACCCTGATAGTAGCTTGGAGAAGACGCTTTGTTTAGGGCAGAGAGCCTAAGACACAATAGGTCTACTGATGTGATCAATAGGCTGACTGATGTGATCAATAGGCCGGCTGTTGTTACTTTGGCGTGTTCAGGAAGACTAACCAGCTGTAGTCACTATATTTGAAGAGTATCTCTGTTTGAAGGTCCCACAAAATATTATCGCACTTGGTTCATTTGCTGTGGTACACAGCTGAACCCTGCCGAAGTGCATGACTTGCTATGGTACACAGATGAACTCTGCCAAAGTGCATGATGAGGTAGTGCCTAGATGAAGTGGTCCGAAGTGCAGCATTTGAACATATACTGAAGTTGATGCTGAGGTGCAACCCTTGGCATATTTTTTGATGTTATAAAGGCGTTATGTTGTCCTGCTGAGGTGTAGCCAAGGATGATCAGCCATGCTTGGGTACTAAATCACTGAACTGCGGTACTTGCTGAACTGCAGTACTTTGAGTGCTGAGCTACTGAAGTCGAACCGTTGACTATTGCTGGCTAGCGGACGATTAATTATGGTTTATCATCTTATAACATGATTCATAGCTTAAAATTTCTCTGATATTGACAGAATTTCGGAAACTTTTAAAAGAGTTAAAATTGGCCTATGGGCCACCATGTTTGAGCTACATGAGTTTTTCTTAAACTCTGCCATTCTAAAGTTTCAGCATGAAAAGAAGTGAACGAGAGAGGGAGGAAAACATATAGTAACCGCCCTCGACCCGTAGCCCACCATACTGAAAGTTTGTCTTTTTAAAGTAATGTATCGCCTGAAAAAAACACATTAAATTACACACATTTTATGTTTAAAAGGCTGAGATTCTGTCTCCAGAAACTCTTACCACCACAGTCTCAAAGTGTTATCTAGGAGATTGTAAATCAAGTCATCACAAATCATAAGGTTCTTTTAAATACATGTCCCAATTACCACTGTTTCAAAAAGTGTTTGCGTGTAAAAATAAGAAGTAAAACCATGCAGGTAACAGTCATACTAGCGACAGTTTCGTGGGGTGGCAAACAACAAAAATGGTACATGAAGCAGCCCAATATGTGAAGAAATGCCTTGGAGGGACAGATGAAGATATACTCCTCTTCTGTGGCTCTGGAGCTACGGCCGCGATAAAACGCCTTCAAGAAGTGATGGGAATCACAGTTCCTTCCATAATGAGATCAAAATTTTTGAAATGTTTGCAAGAAGAAGAAAGATGGGTAGTGTTTGTTGGCCCATATGAGCATCACTCTAACTTGCTTTCGTGGCGTCAAAGCTTAGCAGAAGTGGTGGAGATTGGTTTAGATGAAAATGGATTAATAAATATTGAATCTTTGAGAGTTCAGTTGGAGTTTTATAAATCAAGAGATCGACCAATGCTTGGCTCTTTCTCTGCTTGCAGTAATGTTTCTGGAATTGTATCGGATACTCGAGCTATTGCAAGGCTTCTTCATCAGTATGAAGCTTTTGCATGCTTTGATTTTGCCACCAGGTTCCTTTCGATTCTATTTCATTTCTAAAAATTAAACATTTCCAAACAAGACACTGGTTGTTTGATGATTAATATATACATACATACATACATATACATATATATGCATATATATATAAACACACACATGTATATATGTGTGTGATTGCATGTGTCAGTGTATTTGTGTGTATGTATATATGTGAGTATATATGTGTATGTATGTATATATGAATGTACGTAGTCTATTGTATTTAGAGTGAAATTATAACATGAAAGTAGTAGCGTGAACTGTGTGAAGGATATATGAGTAAAAGACAGCGCATTTTTACACTATGTATTCGGTTTATTTTTTGAATAGTCTGTTTCGGTGGAAAAGTGAAGTTAGACAAAATGATTGTGTACAGTGTTCATGTGAAATAAGGCAACAGTCGACCTGCCGAGCTCAGGGCAGGTCGGGTCGGTATGTCAGGCCTAAACGATCCAAGCAGCGTAATTGAGTTTGAGTTCTCGATAGTAAGCTGACCTGCCAACCTCAGCACTACAGAACAGCAGTTATGTGCTATCGGCCATCCAGCCGACCTCAACACAGCAGTGCTGCAGAACTACAAATGCTCTAACATCCAAACAGCCGAGCTCAGCACAGCAACAACTCGGCAGACTAGTTGAGCTCAGCATGGCAGCACTGTGGATCAGCAGTATTGCACTCATAGCAGCTCAATAATTCAGCCGAGCAGATAAACCGATGTGAGTCCATGACTCTGTCCTTAAGACGTATTACTCGGGTATACTGTTGCCAACCAGAGGAAGCAACCGTCTCCCAGGATACAACAGAATCAGTTCAGACGAACGGCACTGCAGCGTATGAACTCAACGAACATTTAAGGTGTTCTTGGCTTCTCGGACTTGGAAATACAGAGATGAAGATGTATGTAGTGAGGGAGTGATTTGCAGAGAGTGAGATGTATGCTGGGAGAAGAGGAGAAGATTGATTGCTCGATTTCTGATTGATGACCACAGATGTCAGCTCACCTGTATTTATAGGGAAAAACCGAGGTCAGGTTGTTACCGTGAGTTCAACCACAGCCATAGGATTAGATACCTGCTCGGCATGAACCCTCGGATCCGATAATCGCATTAGTTATACCTACAACCATTGGATTAAATAACTACTCAATCTGAGCCCTCAGACCGGATAACTGCTCAGGTTAGTCCAGCACGGTTGAGCTTAACAATTTTTCAAATCTCAACCTTAGCCGATCACAACCACCTGGGAGAAATTTAAATTTAAACAAACTTCTCCAACAGAGGATCCGGCCCACAGACTGCAGGATCCGGCTTGCAGCCTATAGCCTGCAACCCGGAGCCCAAGCCTGAGCACGGGCCGAGCTGAGCTAATTTTTCTCCTACTTTGAGCATTAATTTCTCATTCGCCTTGTATCATAATTAGATGATTCCAAAGCCTAAAATTATCTACTCGTTACGGAGATAATTAAGGATTCCTTGGTTTCCACATGAAACAAATAAAACTTAATTAAGCTCAAAGTACGTTGCTAACTACGGTTTGTAACTTTTACCAAATTTCAATTTCTTTCAATTTTCTCCAACAATCCCCCACATGAATGGAAATCAATGCAAATGCATATGCAGAAACTAACAAGAAGTCAGTCAAGAAAATGTTACATGAGAAGAGGTAGCTTCCTGCTTTGAACCTTTCCTAGTGATATACTATCAGATCTACTCGGCTAAGTAGTGACTTGATGTCTTGAAATAGTTAGCCTTTATTGTGAACCTAGACAACAGCACTCGCAAACATTTTCTTTAGCACCCTTTTGGTTCTCATGATTGTGTTCGTTTTGGCCACGAATCACCTGTTTTCAGAAAGTGTTTTAGAGAATTCTCGCCTCGCGGAACTCTAATAGAAGCGGCTCCACTTCAAACTTACACATGTCTTTCCTATAAAGAGTGTTCTGTCATACTCCACTTGATATACCAAGATATAGAAAACATTAAAAGCATTAGTTTACCATACTCTTTTTGTAGACAACACTTTTATGTACAGAATGAGTAAGTGCTTTACGGAAGCTTCATAACTTAGTTGTCCCATTGAACCAAGATTCTGGGATTTCCAGTAAATAAGGTTGGCTTACCGTTACAAAGGTTCTTGCATTGTAGGCTTTAGTCCTATTCCGTTTGTCAAATTTAACATCTAATCTCTAGGCAATCCTTTTGCAAGCGGATCCGCAAGGTTCTCCTTTGCTTTTATATAATCAATGGAAATCACGTCATTAGAGATAAACTGTTTAATGGTGTTGTGTCTCTGGCGTATGTGTCGAGACTTACCATTGTAGATGCTACTTTGAGTTCGTCCTATTGCTCACTGACTATCACAGTGCATGTTGATAGCAGCGATCGGCTTCGGCGAGCATGGCACATCTTCTAGGAAATTCCAAAGCCATTCAGTTTCTTCTCTAGCTTTATCTAGTGCAATAAATTCTGCTTCCATAGTGGAACGAGCTATGCATGATTGCTTTGTGGATTTTCACGACACAACAATTCCACCAATCATGAATAAATATCCACTGGTGGACTTAGAATCTTTACTGTTAGATATCTAGTTGGCATCAGAATAGCCTTCCAATACTGCTGGATATCTTAAGTAATGCAATCCAAGATTCATTGTATACTTCAAGTATCTCATCACTCTATTCAGAGCTTTCCAATGATCATCACTTGGATAACTGTTAAACCTGCTCAGTTTGAAAACTGAACATGCTAAATCTTGTTTGTATAGTGTGTCATAGACATCAGACTTCCAATTACTTGCGAGTACTCCAATTGAGCTACTGACTCGCCTCAGTTTTTACTTAAGTGTATACTTAAGTCAAGTGGACTCTTCACCGGTTTTACATCAAACATATGTAATCGTTTTAGAACAGATTCAATATAGTGAGTTTGTGACAAAACCAGTCCTTAAGCTACCCTAGAAATTTTAATTCCTAGAATAACGTTGGCAACTCCTATATCCTTCATGTCAAAGTTTCTCGTCAACATCTTCTTTGTATTTATGATGATATCACGAGTACTGCTCATGATTAGCATGTCGTCTACATAGAGACATACTATTACATGTGCATTCTGTGTGTTCTTAATGCAGACACACTTATCATACTCGTTGATCTTGAAACTATTACCTAGCATCGCTTGATCAAATTTCAAGTGCCATGATTTAGGCGCTTGCTTAAGTTCGAACAACGACTTAACAAGTCTACATATTTTTGGTTCTTGTCCTGGAACAACTAACCCTCGGGTTGTTCTAGATAAATTTCTTCCTCCAACTCACCATTTAGGAAGGGTGTCTTCACATCCATCTGATGGATTTCAGAGTTGTAGACTGCAACAATAGCAACTAGCATCCTTATATAAGTGATTCTACTCATTAGTGAGTAGGTGTCAAAAAAGTCAAAGCCTTCCTTATGTTCATAGCCTTTAGCTACCAATCGGGTCTTGTACCTGTCGATAGACCCATCCTCCTTCAGTTTCTTCTAGAAAATTCACTTGCACCCGAGTGGTTTACCTCCCGGTGGAAGGTCAACCATCTCCCAAGCGTGATTCAGAAGAATAGAGTCTATCTCGATGTTTATTGTCTCTTTCCAAACATGTTTTCTACCATATAGGTCAGAAAATCCGGTCCACATGATATTGGTATTCCGCTTCGCTTGCTTTGCGAAGTTTCTTAGTTCCTTGAGGAGTCGTTTCACGCATTCGCTTACCAGTACGTGACCTTCCACTATTTTTGTCTTTTATTGGAAAGACATCTTCAAAGAACACTACATTCCTAGACTTAATGACAAAGATTCATGTACGTCAGGAATGTCTAATTTTGTACCAAGAATCGATATGCATTATAGTTAGTCGCATATCCTATGAATATGCAGTCAATCGTTTTAGGCTCAATTCTTACTTGTCTTGGTTTAGGTGCAACAACCTTTGCCAGAATCCCTCACACTTTCAAGTATTTGTAGCTAGGCTTATTTCCCTTTCAAATTTCGTATGGGGTTTCATCCATCTTTTTAGATGGAATTCTATTCAAAATGACGTTAGCTTAGAGAATTGCTTCCCCGCACAAGTTCTGAGGTAAACCCGAACTTATCAACATAGCATTCATCATCTCTTTTAGAGTATGATCAGCAATACCATTTGGTTGAGCTGAATATAATGTAGTCTTTTAATGAATAATGCCATATTTTGAACAAAATTCATTAAATGATGTATCATATTTGTAACCTCTATCACTATGAATAGCTTTAATTCGTTTGCTGAGTTGGATTTCAACTTTATTTTTACAGTCTTTAAAAGCATCAACGGCCTCATCTATGCTACTCTCGGATCAGATAACTGTATCAGGTCTGCCTACAGCCGTTGGATTAATTAACTGGTCAATCTGAGGCCTCAGATTGGATAACCGCTCAGGTCAGCACAGCACGTTTGAGCTAACAACTTTTCAAATCTCAACCTTAGCCGATCACAACTACCTGGAAGAAATCTAAATTTAATCAAACTTCTACAACAGAGGATCCGGCCCACAGCCTCCAGTATTCGGCATGTAGCCTGCAACCCGAGCACGGGCCAAGCTGAGCTAATTTTCTCCCTATTTTGATCATTAATTTCTCGTTCATCAGGTATTGTAATTAGGTTATTCCAAAACCTAAAATTATCTACTCGCTACGTAGATAATTAAGTTTTTCTTAGTTTCTATATGTCGTTAATGAAACTAATTATAATTAAGCCTAATGTATGTTGCTAACCACGGTTTGCAACTTTGGCCAAATTTCAATTTCTTTCTACTTTTTCCAACATTTTTTATCGTGAAATTGACAACATAATGACTTGGAGTAATAAATTGAAGAGACATAGTACAAATTCTGCTCTTTCTATGTTACTTATATGTGTACATCAGTAATGATTTTGAACAACTCTTTCATGATGTCAACCGTTTGGAACCCATCACATGAATATATAATTAATGATTTTTATCAAGTTAATATATCAGTTTTCTCTGATACTGATGTTTGCAACTTGTGGGCTCCAACAATTCCACCTTCCAAACGTCCTCCACAAAGGGTTAGACACAAGGCAGAAGACTTCCCCTTGCTTCCTTAGTGATAAAAACGTGTGGATCAAATGAGCGAGACCAACACTTCAAGATGGTCGTTGATCAGACAAATCAATATGGCCCTCCTGGACTGTACCTTTTAGCAATGGCAACATCTTCAAAATACTCAACTTTGAAGGATCTTAACTTAGGTTTTTAATGCAAAACCAAGAAAACAAAGTTTCACACAAAGTGAAGGAAATATCAAGAATTGTTATTCATCAAAGTTGTCTTTTTCCAATCGGCCAAGGGCCTATTTATAGGCTACAATAAAAGTCCTATCAGCCTATAAAATGACTCTAAATTAATTCAAATAAGCTAGCTAATAATTGTTCAAAAATTGAAAATTGTTTGAATTCAAACTAAAACAAATTCTAGCTAAAATTTGAAATGCTTGCAAGATGGCATCTCCTCTATGTTCAGCCGTGTATGAGGACCAAATGGTGTCTTGGAGAAGCTGATTTGATGAGTAGGATATGCTTGAACTTGAATTCAAAAGTTGGGTGAAGTTTGAATTCAAGTTGTGTTTGAACTTGAATGTACTTTGAATTGGTTGCTGGTTTATCCTTCCTACATTCTTCCAGCCATGTTCCTTGAGTAAATGAGGTGTAGAAAACCTGATTTGATGATGATAAGATGGCTGGGATTGAATTCAAATGATGGTTGAAGTTTGAATTCAAATTGAGTTTGAATTTGAATTCAAACTTGGATTCAATTTGAATTGTGATCTATCTCCTTCTTTCTCTTCAAAATGGCGTGTGGATGGCTGGTTATTTTGGCTGAATTCATCTTGAATTTTGAGCCTCAATTTGGTTGAAACTTGAATTCAAATCAAGGTTGAATTTAAATTCAAGTTTGGCTTTGAATTTAAATTCAATTTGATCATCATCTTGTGCTAAAAATGGCCGCCCCCTTGTAGATAATTGGTGATGCTTTTGATTTCAATTTGATCAAGAGATTCCATCTTAGACACATTTGAATTTGTCTTGGTGGAGACAAACATTCTTTCAAGACATCATTCCTTTTGTCTCCTATGTTGCAACATACGGCTACAACCTCCTTTTTGGGCCTTCATTTTATTTGGATCTTCCATCTACCTAATTTACCTACAAAGCAAACCATAAAACAAAGATCACAAGAAACAAGACGAAAATTCAAAAACAAAGAACGCACACATGCATGCTTATACACGCTCAAGGTGAAGGTTCAATGAAATGAACCCAAGGAATCTTAGGTTCATCTTGAACGTGTTTGTACAAGAAGGTGGCAACTTGATGACAAAGTTCTCTTGCCCTCTTTCTTGTCATAGGGCCCTTGACCTCTTGATGGGACCTTTGATCCTCATTAGACCCTTGATCCTCATCAGATATAATTAGTATTTGTTATACATTCGGATGAATTGTAAACAATATATGCATAATTTGATCTTATGAAGTGAGATATGATATATTGATCATACATTGAGTAGATGATACAGTCTGCAGACTGCGATTTAGATATAGCTTGAATTGTTTTATATTCACAGTGGTCCTTACGTGGAAATTGACATGAGATCAGGAGAATTGGATGGATACGATGCCGTTTTCCTTAGCCCACATAAGTTCTTGGGAGGACCAGGTTCACCAGGAATTTTACTAATGACCAAGTCCCTTTATCTGCTGGGATCATCACCTCCATCAACTTGTGGCGGCGGTACTGTTGAGTTTGTTAATATTAATTATGAAGAGGCAAGTCAATTTTTATAATTATGAGTATTTTATATCCTTCGTTAGTTGATGCAATTCATTCCTCCACTCTTTGCATCTGGTTCTTCGTCATGTTCAAAGTTATATATATACATATACATATACATATATATATATATATACATATATAATTAATCGAGTGTAGCAATCATAAAATCTATGGAGGAATGACATGTTCATTCCTCTAGTGTTGGCATCTTGTTTTTCGTAATGTTCAAAGCTGCCCTGGCTTATACATAGTTAACGATATATGCTTGTATATATGTATCTATATGTGTGCATACATACATATTAAAAAGGAGGACAGTAAATCAATAGATTTTGTCACTCTCTCTCACCCAAATATATATATATATATATATATATATATATATATATATATATATATATATATATACACATACATACAAGTTCGGACATGACGAAGAACAATATGCAAAGACTAGAGCAGTGAATCGCATTGTTGTGTGTGTCTCTATATATACATATACACATACATATATATATGTATACATATACGCATAGATGTGTGTGTGTATGTGTGTGTGTTTGTTTTTTTTTCTTTGATGGCAGGAAGAGATAATGTCACTTTCTTCGTTCTTCATCGCCTACATAAAAAATTTAAAAATGTGATCCACTTGTAGAACTTTAAACATTTTTCCAGTCACCAACCTTATGGTTCATGTATCTACTATGATATATAGCAACTGACGTTTTCATGATATCAAGATGTTTCTTTTTATTTGAATACCCACTTACGAACATCTTTGACTGTTATCATTTTTGGAAGAAACGTAACTTTATTTCTTGCGGTGCGGTAAGCATTCAAAAAAATTTATTTCTCCCTTGTTTTGAGCTCTAAATTTTCTTATTGACAGATTCAGCAAAACTTTACTAAAACCGTCTCAAACTTGCTTATAGGAAACATTGTATTATGAGAACATTGAAGAAAGAGAAGATGCGGGAACTCCTCCCATCATCCAGAAAATCAAATCAGCTTTAATCTTTTGGGTCAAACAAGAGTGCATCACCATTAACAATATTCAAAGTATTGAACATTTCTACATTCAACGCGCATTAGAAAGGCTTCTGTCCAACCCTAAGATATGGGTTCTTGGAAATGTTAGTGTCAAGAGACAAGCAGTGCTATCCTTTGTTGTTTTTGCTACATTAAATTTGACATCACTTCAAGTAGAACAAGAAGGGAATAAAGGCAAAGAGAAGCTTCTCCATGGACCATATGTTGCCAAGCTCCTCAATGATCTCTTCGGCATCCAGGCGCGCGGGGGTTGTGCTTGCGCAGGAACTTATGCTCATAGTTTGTTCAATGTCACTCACTCTCAATCATTGATTCGGAGGTCCGCCGTCAAATCCGTGAGTACAATTGCACTAAATATGTCTTAGTAAAATCAGAGGAGTTATTGAGATATATTTTACTTTAACTCTGAATGAAAAAAAATGAAAACTTAAATTAAAAAAAGATGGAAATATGTCCTTGTTTTTTTTCCTGGGAATATGAATCACATGAACAGTTCTATCTAGGGGTAAAAGAGCCGAGTGGACTCAAACATTTTCTTTACGAACAGAGAAATGTAAAAAAATTGTTATGCCCGAACAAAACCATACTCGGCTCAGCTCATTTAAATTTTAGGTGTGTTTGAGTTCGACTCGATTATGCACAGTTGACTTTGAACAATCAAGCATTATGGATTGCTGGAAGTAAATTAGGGAAACTCAAGCGAGCTATGCGTGATATGGTTGACATACTATACATGATAGAACTTTTACAATAATTTAAGGTAGGCTCGATAATCCTCGTGAGTCTTTTGAGTCAAGCAATAGTTGTTCGAGATCGGATTGTAACAATAAACGAGCCGGTTAGACTGGGATTGAGTTTGATTAACATTATTTCGGACGAGTATTTGGCGAACCAAACACGGCAGCTCATGGACATGCTCGACTTGTAACCTATACCTCACCAATTTTTTGCCATACGGATATACTAGTGAATGAACCATATAAATTGTTAAATTTCACAGAAGAAAAAGATCTCCACAACCTATGTACACAATTTCTGTAACTCGTTTTCATTAAATATTACTATTGTAATTTGTGCTACGATTTATACTATACATCCACCTGACCGGAGTGCTAATTGTTTTTCAGGGATATGGAGGACTGAGACATGGATGGACGCGAGTGAGCTTTGCATACTACATGAGCAACGCAGAATTTGAGTTTATTATAGCTGCAATTGAGTTTGTAGCCACTTACGGGCAAAGGTTCCTTCCTTTCTACAACTTTGATTGGAGAAGTGGCGCTTGGAGTTTCAAGAAGCATTTCAAATTTTTCAATGATCGTCTTTCAGAATCCGTAAAAGGACTGAAATTCCCTGCATCAAACCCTGAATATGGAAAATCCAATCAACAAAGAAAAGAAGAAGCTGAAGAGGCAACCACAATTCCCAAGTTTGCAAGCTATCTAGAGGCTGCAAAGAGAATTGCTAACATGCTTCCTGCGTACCCATCACAACGCCCTTTGCCTAAAGGCGTTGACCCGGACCTTGTGTACTTCATACTTTAATATGCAATCTACATAGTTTACAAGCTATGCAGTACTTACCAACTACGTGAGTTAAAGTAAACATATATATTTTGTTTTAAATAAAGGCGCTTTTATTGAATTAAGCCTCATTTGTGGCGGAGGAAAAGCATATTACATGAAGGATATGAAAAAAGTGAATGTAGGGATCTAATGATTGTCAACCTACAATCATATATGATATGCCGTATTAAAACCTTGCCAAGTAAAACCACCATTGTGGATAAAAATTTGGTGAAGGAAAAAGCATACATATTTATATAATTGTAGCGTTATAACAAATACAAAACATAATGCCAAACGTACTGAATAATATAACACATGGAAAGAATTAACAATGTGCACCATAAGCTCGAATAAAAATTGTCCACTCAGGTCTCCTCGGATGAAGCGCAGTGTAAAATTAGCCACCACATGAATGCTCTCTGAAGAAATAAAGAAAACATATGTATATATATACACACAAACATACATACACACACATATATGATTATATATATATATATATGTGTGTGTGTATATACACATATATATGTGTGTCTGTATATTGTTGGAAATAATTCAAACAAACTGACTTCTGTATAGTATGACCGACCTGCCAAGCATAGGGTAGGCTGGAATGATCTGCAGAGTCAAGGCAGTTCAGATAGCGCAACTTTGCATTCTGAACAGTCAGCCGACCTGCCGACCTAACTGAACAACACTTCAGAACCACTGTTCTGTGTTGTCATCCTTCCAGCCGAGCAGAACTAGAGAGTCTGATTAGACAGATCTGATCAGTCCAGTTGGCACAATTGTATTTGCGTTCTGGGCTGATCACCAACCTGCCGACCTTGGCACCTCGGCACAACAACCGAGAATTGTGCTTTCCGCCGCTTCAACACAGCAGAGCTCAGCACGGTAGAGCTGTAGAACAACGGATGTCCTCAGCCAAACAACAGAGCTCTGCACAAAGCAGAGCTCACCAAGATGCTTCAGAGCAACGAATGTTCTCAGCACAACAGCAGAGCTCAGCACACAGCAAGCTTGGCTCGGCAATACTATACTAGTGCTGCGTTCTTCCCACAGATAGTTGAGCTCGGCACATAGCAGAGCTCGGCCTGGAAATAACCTTCTCAGCTCAGCAGAGCAGAGATCCGAGGTGAGTCCATGACTCTGTCCTTAAGACATTATTGCTCTTGTACACTGTGTCCAACCAGAGAAGCAACCGTCTCCCAAGATACAATGAGGGCCAGATCAGACGAGCAGCACTACAACGCTGAACTCTAGGAACCTTTAAGAGTGTCCTCACCTTCTCAGTATACTGATGCAGAATATTTGGGGAGAATAAAAAATACAGAGAGTGAGATTCCATAGAATAGAAGAGAAAGATTTTCGTTTTTTTCCCTAGAGGTAGAGCACTGCCTCTCTTTATAGAAGGAAAACCTTGGAGGCCACGGCAATCCCACGACTGTAACTGATAGGCCATCATCCCACGATCGCCTAGTAGGCCACTATCCGCGATTGGCGCTAGTAACTCTCACATGTAAACCTCTGTGGCTGATAGGATCCGACTTAGTGCTACAGGGCTCGGCCTGCAGTCTGATCTGTAGCCCAGTCCACAACCTGAGCCTCGCAAGTCGACAGCCCAGTCCGCTACTAGGGCCCATGCCCGGGTCTGGGCCTAGCTGAGCTCATTTTCCCTTTCACTTCGAGTATTAATTTCTCATTAACCTGGTATCGGAATCGAGTGATTCAAAAGCCGACAATTATCTACTCATCGTGTAGATAATCAAAGACTCATTAGTTTCCACTTATCACTAGTGAAACTAATCGTAACATTAGCTCAAAGTACATTGCTTAACATAGTTTGTAACTTGACCCAATTACAATATACTTCCATTTCTTCCAACAATCCCCGACATGAATGGGAATTGATGCAGCGTGTTTATGCAGACACTACCAAGAATTTAGACAATAAGATGTTGCATCAGACAAGGTAACTTTTGGCTTTGAAACTTTCTTAGTAAAATACTATCGGATCCACTCGGCTAATTAGTGAACTTGATGTCTTAAACTAACCGGCCTTTAGTGTGAACCTAGATAACAGTACTCACACAACATTTCCTTTAACACCCTTTTGGTTCTTATGATTGCATTCATTTTGGTCATGAATCGCCGGGTTTTAGAAAATGTGCTAGAAAATTTTTGCCTTACAAAGTCCCCATAGAAGCGGCCTCACTTCACATTTACATAGGTGTTTCCTATCAAGAGTATTTTGCTATGCCCCACTTTAACATGTCAAGATATAGGAACCATTAAAAGCCTTAGCTTATCCTCACTCCTCTGCAGACAACACTTTTATTTGACAGAATGGGTAAGTGCTTACTGATCTCTATAACTTAGTTGTCCCATTGAACCATGATTCTGGGATCTCCAGTTAACAAGGCTGGGTTACCGTTATAAAGAATCATGCATCATAGGTTTTAGTCCCATTCTGTTTGTCAATATTGACATCCAATCTCTAAGCAGACCTTTTGTAAGCGGATCTACAAGATTCTCCTTTGATTTTATATAATCAATTGAAATCACGCCATTAGAGATCAACTGCTTAATGGTATTGTGTCTTCGATGCATGTGTCGAGACTTACCAATATAGATGCTGCTTTGTGCTCGTCCTATAGCCGCCTGGCTATCACTGTTGTACCCCGCGAAAATCGGTATATACTGAGAATCGTATAAAGCAGTTTAAGGAGGGAATAATGTTATATCCCACTGGAATTCGTCTATACCGCCGACTCTTATGAGATGAGTCACTAAGAATTAGTCAACCGGTTACATTATTTAAATGTAACTACATTAATTTGACATTCTCCGAGAGAATTTCCTTAAAGTAAATATTATAGAAAATTTAATATAATTATATAAGTGTGTCACACGACACAAGTGAAATGACAAAACTACCCTTCCAACATTATGTAAAATTCGGCCATAAGGGCCTTGGAGGAGTCTAGAATTTTCCTTATTATCACAATTATGTAATTAGTAAGACTACAATAAAATAGGTTGTCTTGGAACAAAAAAATGAAAAAAGAAAGAATAAAATAAAATAAGAAAAGAAAACTAGGCATTGGAGACACCAGGGTTTCCTATGTATACTTGGAAACTCTCCTTGTCCCCTTGACCTTCTATATGCCGCCCCCTCCCCTCTTCTTTCCCTTGGAGATTCTTCAAGTTATTCATGGAGTTTTACCTTCATCTTCAAGTTCATACTAAGAAGCTCCATCCCCAAGTCTTCAACACCCTTAAGAACTATCCTAAGCAAAGCATTGAGAACTCATTGAACAATTAGACAACTCCTTCATCCTCACCAAAGAATTCGGCCATAAGGAAGATAAGAGTGTAAGATCATCTTCATCTTCAAGCTTCAAGAACTCCTCTAGGTAAGTGTATGTTAAACCTTCTAAGTATGTTCTATATTTCAAAGGATGAAACTCACATGGTACCTCCCTTATTCATGCCAAAAACGTGACCTCCAAAGTGGTCACTAGGTGAAGTTCCTTCAAGCTACTTAGGAGAAGCTAACATCTTGGTGGTTAGAATCCATCTCAAGCCCCATTCCAGCTTCATTTTGTTGGAGGAAACTCCAATCCATTGCAAACAAGGCTCAAGCTAATGAAAAGCTCTAAGGTTCAAAGAGGCAAGTATACTCTAGCCAATCTTGCCTTATTTGTGAAGTGCATGCTTGAATGACTAGCCATTTTTAAGTTATGAATCTTAGTTGAAGATTCTAAGAACAAGACATGAACTTAGTTGATGTAAAGAAAAGTGTTGGTATGAAAAGTGACATGTTCTAAGCGTAAATGGCAAGACTGTTGGTATGAGTTATGTGTAGCCTAAAATGAGTTATGAGACTTGAAATAACTATGATTAAATGTGTACTTGATGTATAGTAAGTCATCTTAATAAATGAAGTTGGTTGAAGAAGGCTTGAACAATAAAAAGGTGAAGAAGTGCTGAAACTACTGGAGCTGGCAGATTTGTGTTGCTGACTGTGTGACTTGAGAACGAACCTTAGAAGTGTTCTATTAAGCTAAATTTTGACATGACACTATCCCTGTGTGTGTAGTGCAAGTGAGAGTTGGAATTGCAGTAAAAAGAGTTATGGTTTATTTTTAATAAATCTTTTGGTAAAACTGCTCAAGAAGAAATTACTGGAACTGGACAGAATAGTGTGACGTTTTGCATGACCTGAAAATGAATCTTAGGAGTATTCAAATTGGCTAATTATTGGTTTGATGTTAGCCTCATATGGATATGAAATGTGTGAGTTGGAATTTCAATAAAAGGAGTTGTGGTTTGTCCTTAATGAAGTTTTTAGTAAGAAGTGGTCAAACAGAAGTACTGGAACTGGACAGATTTATGTATTATGTTGAACGACCTGAACATGAATCTTAGGAGCGTTCAAATTGGCTAATTTTTGGTATGGTGATATCTTTATATGTTTATGAAATGTGTGAGTTGGAATTTTAGTAAAAGGAGTTGTGGATTATTTTTAATGAAGTTCTTGGTAAAATTGCTCAAACAGAGTTGCTGGAACAGGACAGTTTTGAGTAGTAAATTGTGTGGCTTGAAAATGTACCTTAGGAGTATGAAAATGAGCTGATTTTTGGTATGATGATAGTTTGATGTGTTTATGACATCTGTGAGTTGGAATTTTGGTAAAATGAATTGTGGTGTGGTCACAAATTATTTCGTGATACAACTGGTCAATCCAGTTTCTGCATGTACCCAGTTTGGGAAAGTAATTAGAGGACCCCCTTAAACTTATTGGATTGCCTTGGAAATTTTATGGTAACTACTTAAGCCATAGAGGTACATGTTCATGTAAAGAAACCAGCATAAAACCACCATTTTGATAAGTTAACAACTGAGTTGAAGTTAGTAGTACGAAACTGGAAATAGGACAGTTTAATGTCTTAAGTCGTAAGGCTTCGATCTTGATCATTTAGGCTTGAATGTGATGTAGCCTTATGAATACTGTTCCTTGGTGAATTAGCTATGTTTTCCAGGTGATGGATCAAAATGAATAAAGTTTTATGACCCACGAAACTGAGGTAAGGCGGTACTGTCCTGCTGATTTCAGCAGTACCTTTGATGATAGAATGATGTTTTGAGGTAGTTAGACATTTCGGAATGTTACGAAATTTTAATAGCATGTGTCTAAGCCTTCATTATGCATATGTATGGCATGAGTTTATGAATATGAGCACGAATTGATGAGCACGGGGCTGTATGAACAGAATGTGATTGCTGGACAGTTTTTTCCAGTTTAAAAGACAAGTCCGTGCATGCATGATTATGATGCATTTGTTCACGAGTCGCATAATGCATGTCATACATTGCATCATCGTCACGTACATGATTTACAGCATGATTTTTATGTGAAAGAAAGATGAAAAGCGTTTTTAAAGAAATGATCCTGTTTTAAAAGAACGTTTCCCACCGGTACCGTGTGTGTATGTTCCTGGCCAGTAAGAACCCGCCCAGATCTGGGGTTAATTGATCTGATGATATGACCGTTCAGGCCCGGAGAGAATAGACCTGATATGACCGTTCAGGCCTAGAGAGAATAGACCTGATATGACCGTTCAGGCCCGGAGAGAATAGACCTGATAATGACCGTTCGGGCCCATAGAGAATAGACCCGATAAGTGATGACGCTACCGTTCTGAATCCGGGAATAATAGATTCGAAGGGGAGACATTACCGCCTCAGATCTGGGACATATATCTGAACACTCTATTGTTTTACGACGATGATGATTTGAAAGAAAAGCATGAAAAGCCATATTCTCATTTTTATCATGATGCATCACATGTACATATGCATGCATGTCATGTTTAAGGAGTAATTGTGTAGTAACTCATGATAATTAGACTAAGTTGTCATGAACTCGTAGAATCCAAGTGTGACTTCCTTAAGTGATGATCCTTGTTATGTTATGAATGGATGTGAGTTACAGTCATTACTGTTATATTCTGCATTAAGAGACGATCTTTGGTTAGGTTATGATCTTCCTACATTAAGTGATGGACCCTATCGAGTATTGGATGGAGGACATTATGTGCTACTTTTGCATATTCATGCGCATTGCATATGGTCATGAGCATGATGTTGAGTCTATTTGCACTAGGCTGTCATTAATTGCTTCGTGACTAAGTTATGATTTTATTGCCTTAACAACTATTGATTGAAGGGATGAGATGCTACTAAAGGTAATGTTACATAGGTTATGGTTCTCCTATCTCTCGTTACCTAAGTTACGATTTTACTACTGTTGATACGTAAGCTATGATCTTATTCAGGACATTTAGGTCAATTTGTTATAAATTGGTAGCTCCTAGTTTATGATCTTTATTGAGTGGTGACCTTTTGTATGTCATGGTCTTTATTGAATGACGATCCTTTCATAAGCTATGATCTCTGTTAAGTTTCAATCTCTGTTAAGCTATGACCTTGGATATACCTTGTGTTGACTTTTCACGAGTATTTAATGAAGGTTAGGTATGTTCTAAACCGAATTTTGGGGGTTCGGTTCTTGTATATACTTTCCAGTTAATGCATGATTGTTTATGGTGTACTTGCTGGTGACTTTGTCACTCACCTCCTATTTTTCCTCCCAGAGGCTGCAGGGAACAAGGTAGAATGGATTGAGGATGGACCTAGAGCCCCTACCCGTGAGTGCAGCGAAGGATGGACAGATTAGGAGACGTGACTTGACGATTATGACTGATGACTGATTATGTAGTTGTGATGGGAAACATCTACTTTTGAGAGTTTCGATACTTTGATTTGGGTTGTAAAACAAAGAATGATCTAGTGGATGTTTTTAATTTAAAGTTTTAAATTCTGCCACGGTTTCGCATACTTATCTGCGTGTAAACGCGAAAATCCATGCATTATACCATGGATCATGATACGTATGAGACGACGCTTAGTACTCTTCTTAGTGAAGTACGGCGGGTGCACCGACTCCGGTGGGGCCGAGGTGCGGGGCGCCACAGGTGGTATCAGAGCTAAGGCTCCAGATCCGGGCAGAATGTAGAACTAATTTATGATTGTAGTCAACTAAAGTTTGATCTTAGACCTAAGTTCTGATCTTAGATGAGAGTTGACCTTAGACTCGGATGACTTAGACTGGAAATTAGGGTTTTGACCAAATGATAAAGCCCTAGTCGATGGCCATCTATAGAATGTAATCATGCCTGCATGCACGACCATAAGATCATATATGGATTACGAATTGAATGGTGTCGCAAGAAGAAGGTGGAAACCGTATCCATATAAGGCTAGTTTATGCGGATGACAAAGAAACAACCAAGTTACGCCTACTAAGTGTGAAGTACATATGTCCTCCGCTCTACTTCCTATTAACCAAGTATGAGTGATTATGATAGTTTTCTTTAAGCTATGATGAGTAGACCACAAGTAAGCAAGTGAGATTATTAGTGATAACATGGCTAAGTATGACACTGTGTGTGGGAATTATTCCGGGTGCCTTTAGAAGCTATTTCGTACGTAGAATAACCGTTACATGATCACTAAAAGGATGTTTACAAGGAAGGGGCTGATGGACTATATCCCAGAGTTAATGATCTTTGCCAAGTTTTTCATATTTTATGAAAAAGGAAATTATAAGCCTACCATGATCATGATTACACGGAATGGATTTCGTTATCAAGTACATAGTATCAAGGTTGCAAGTGCTTGAGATGAGATAAGTTACAATAACAGCCCTAGAGAATTAGAATGAGACCTCTAAGATGAATGGAGCAAAGCATTTCTGAGGGAACTAAATAGACGTCCTATGCGATCTTATTTACCAAAAAGAAAAAAACCGCATGGGAAACGGAAGACAACATGGGGAGTAGACGCCCCATTGTGTTGACTAGCATGAAGTTTCGAGGACGAAACATATATTAAGGAGGGGAGAATGTTGTACCCCGCGAAAATCGGTATATACTGAGAATCGTATAAAGCGGTTTAAGGAGGGAATAATGTTATACCCCACGGGAATTCGTCTATACCGCCGACTCTTATGAGATGAGTCACTAAGAATTAGTCAACCGGTTACATTATTTAAATGTAACTACATTAATTTGACATTCTCCGAGAGAATTTCCTTAAAGTAAATATTATAGAAAATTTAATATAATTATATAAGTGTGTCACACGACACAAGTGAAATGACAAAACTACCCTTCCAACATTATGTAAAATTCGGCCATAAGGGCCTTGGAGGAGTCTAGAATTTTCCTTATTATCACAATTATGTAATTAGTAAGACTACAATAAAATAGGTTGTCTTGGAACAAAAAAATGAAAAAAGAAAGAATAAAATAAAATAAGAAAAGAAAACTAGGCATTGGAGACACCAGGGTTTCCTATGTATACTTGGAAACTCTCCTTGTCCCCTTGACCTTCTATATGCCGCCCCCTCCCCTCTTCTTTCCCTTGGAGATTCTTCAAGTTATTCATGGAGTTTTACCTTCATCTTCAAGTTCATACTAAGAAGCTCCATCCCCAAGTCTTCAACACCCTTAAGAACTATCCTAAGCAAAGCATTGAGAACTCATTGAACAATTAGACAACTCCTTCATCCTCACCAAAGAATTCGGCCATAAGGAAGATAAGAGTGTAAGATCATCTTCATCTTCAAGCTTCAAGAACTCCTCTAGGTAAGTGTATGTTAAACCTTCTAAGTATGTTCTATATTTCAAAGGATGAAACTCACATGGTACCTCCCTTATTCATGCCAAAAACGTGACCTCCAAAGTGGTCACTAGGTGAAGTTCCTTCAAGCTACTTAGGAGAAGCTAACATCTTGGTGGTTAGAATCCATCTCAAGCCCCATTCCAGCTTCATTTTGTTGGAGGAAACTCCAATCCATTGCAAACAAGGCTCAAGCTAATGAAAAGCTCTAAGGTTCAAAGAGGCAAGTATACTCTAGCCAATCTTGCCTTATTTGTGAAGTGCATGCTTGAATGACTAGCCATTTTTAAGTTATGAATCTTAGTTGAAGATTCTAAGAACAAGACATGAACTTAGTTGATGTAAAGAAAAGTGTTGGTATGAAAAGTGACATGTTCTAAGCGTAAATGGCAAGACTGTTGGTATGAGTTATGTGTAGCCTAAAATGAGTTATGAGACTTAAAATAACTATTTTTAAATGTGTACTTGATGTATAGTAAGTCATCTTAATAAATGCAGTTGGTTGAAGAAGGCTTGAACAATAAAAAGGTGAAAAAGTGCTGAAACTACTGGAGCTAGCAGATTTGTGTTGCTCACTGTGTGACTTGAGAACGAACCTTAGAAGTGTTCTATTAAGATAAATTTTGACATGACACTAGCCCTGTGTGTGTAGTGCAAGTGAGAGTTGGAATTGCAGTAAAAAGAGTTATGGTCAATTTTTAATAAATCTTTTGGTAAAACTGCTCAAGAAGAAATTACTGGAACTGGGCAGAACAGTGTGACGTTTTGCATGACCTGAAAATGAATCTTAGGAGTATTCAAATTGGCTAATTTTTGGTTTGATGTTAGCCTCATATGGATATGAAATGTGTGAGTTATAATTTCAATAAAAGGAGTTGTGGTTTGTCCTTAATGAAGTTTTTAGTAAGAAGTGGTCAAACAGAAGTACTGGAACTGGACAGATTTATGTATTATGTTGAACGACCTGAACATGATTCTTAGGAGTATTAAAATTGGCTAATTTTTGGTTTAATGTTAGCCTCATATGTATATGAAATGTGTGAGTTGGAATTTCAATAAAAGGAGTTGTGGTTTGTCCTTAATGAAGTTTTTAGTAAGAAGTGGTCAAACAAATGTACTAGAACTGGACATATTTATGTATTATGTTGAACGACCTGAACATGAATCTTGGGAGTGTTCAAATTGGCTAATTTTTGGTATGGTGATATCTTTGTATGTTTATGAAATGTGTGAGTTGGAATTTTAGTAAAAGGAGTTGTGGATTATTTTTAATGAAGTTCTTGGTAAAACTGCTCAAACAGAGTTGCTGGAACAGGACAGTTTTGAGTAGTAAATTGTGTGGCTCTACAATGTACCTTAGGAATAAGAAAATGAGCTGAGTTTTGGTGTGATGATAGTTTGATGTGTTTATAACATCTGTGAGTTGGAATTTTGGTAAAAGGAGTTGTGGTTTGGTCACAAATTATTTCGTGATATAACTGGTCAATCCAGTTTCTGCATGTACCCAGTTTGGGAAAGTAATTAGAGGACCCCCTTAAACTTATTGGATTGCCTTGGAAATTTTATGGTAACTACTTAAGGCATATAGGTACATGTTCATGTCAAGAAACCAGTATAAAACCACCATTTTGATAAGTTAACAACTGAGTTGAAGTTAGTAGTACAAAACTGGAAATAGGACAGTTTAATATCTTAAGTTGTAAGGCTTCGATCTTGATCATTTAGGCTTGAATGTGATGTTTAGCCTTATGAATACTGTTCCTTGGTGAATTAGCTATGTTTTCCAGGTGATGGATCAAAATGAATAAAGTTTTATGACCCACAAAACTGAGGTAAGGCGGTACTGTCCTGCTGATTTCAGCAGTACCTTTGATGATAGAATGATGTTTTGAGGTAGTTAGACATTTCGGAATGTTACGAAATTTTAATAGCATGTGTCTAGGCCTTCATTATGCATATGCATGGCATGATTTTATGAATATGAGCACGAATTGATGAGCACGAGGCTGTATGAAAAGAATGTGATTGCTGGACAGTTTTTTCCAGTTTAAAAGACAAGTCCGTGCATGCATGATTATGATGCATTTGTTCACGAGTCGCATAATGCATGTCATACATTGCATCCTCGTCACGTACATGATTTACAGCATGATTTTTATGTGAAAGAAAGATGAAAAGCGTTTTTAAAGAAATGATCCTGTTTTAAAAGAGCGCTTCCCACCGGTACCGTGTATGTATGTTCCTTGCCAATAAGAACCCGCCCAGATCTGGGGTTAATTGATCTGATGATATGACCGTTCAGGCCCGGAGAGAATAGACCTGATATGACCGTTCAGGCCCGGAAAGAATAGACCTGATATGACCGTTCAGGCCCGGAGAGAATAGACCTGATAATGACCGTTCGGGCCCGGAGAGAATAGACCCGATAAGTGATGACGCTACCGTTCCGAATCCAGGAATAATAGATTCGAAGGGGAGACGTTACCGCTTCAGATCTGGGACATAGATCTGAACACTCTATTGTTTTACGACGATGATGATTTGAAAGAAAAGCATGAAAAGCCATATTCTCATTTTTATCATGATGCATCACATGTACATATGCATGCATGTCATGTTTAAGGAGTCAATGTGTAGTAACGCATGATAATTAGACTAAGTTGTCATGAACTCGTAGAACCCAAGTGTGACTTCCTTAAGTGATGATCCTTGTTATGTTACGAATGGATGTGAGTTACAGTCATTACTGTTATATTCTGCATTAAGAGACGATCTTTGGTTAGGTTATGATCTTCCTACATTAAGTGATGGACCCTATCGAGTATTGGATGGAGGGCATTATGCGCTACTTTTGCATATTCATGCGCATTGCATATGGTCATGAGCATGATGTTGAGTCTATTTGCACTAGGCTGTGTCATTAATTGCTTCGTGACTAAGTTATGATTTTATTGCCTTAACGGTTATTGATTGAAGGGATGAGATGCTAGCCAAATGCTAAAGGTAATGTTACATAGGTTATGATTCTCCTATCTCTCGTTACCTAAGTTACGATTTCACTACTGTTGATACGTAAGCTATGATCTTATTCAGGACATTCAGGTCAAGTTGTTATGAATTGGTAGCTCCTAGGTTATGATCTTTATTGAGTGGTGACCTTTTGTATGTCATGATCTTTATTGAATGACGATCCTTTCATAAGCTATGATCTCTGTTAAGTTTCAATCTCTGTTAAGCAATGACCTTGGATATACCTTGTGTTGACTTCTCACAAGTATTTAATGAAGGTCAGGTATATTCTAAATCGAATTTTGGGGGTTCGGTTCTTGTATGTATTTTCCAGTTAATGCATGATTGTTTATGGTGTACTTGCTGGTGACTTTGTCACTCACCCCCTATTTTTCCTCCCAAAGGTTGCAGGGAACAAGGTAGAATGGATTGAGGATGGACCTAGAGCCCCTACCCGTGAGTGCAGCGAAGGATGGGCAGATTAGGAGACGTGACTTGACGATTATGACTGATGACTGATTATGTAGTTGTGATAGGAAACATCTACTTTTGAGTGTTTCGATACTTTGATTTGGGTTGTAAAACAAAGAATGATCTAGTGGATGTTTTTAATTTAAATTTTTAAATTCTGCCACGGTTTCGCATACTTATCTGCGTGTAAGCGCGAAAATCCATGCATTATACCATGGATCATGATACGTATGAGACGATGCCTAGTACTCTCCTTAGTGAAGTACGGCGGGTGCACCGACTCCGGCGGGGCCAGGGCGCGGGGCGCCACAATCACAGTGTATGCTAATAGGAGCAATTGGCTTAGGCCAGCAAGGCACATCTTCCGGGAAATTCCGAAGCCATTCAACTTTTTCTCCAGCTTTATCACGTGATATAAACTCCGCTTCCATCGTGGAACGAGCTATGCATGTTTGCTTCGTGGATTCCCACGACACAGCACCACCACCAACAGTGAATAAATATCCACTCATGGATTTAGAATCCTTACTTTCAGATATCCAATTGGCATCACAATAGCCTTCCAATACGGCTGGATATTTTGAGTAATGTAATACAACATTCATTGTATACTTTAAGTATCTCATTACTCTATTCGGAGCATTCCAATGTTCCTCACTTGGATTACTGGTTAACCTACTCAATTTATTTAACGAACACGCTAAGTCTGGTCTAGTACAATTCGTTACGTACATCAGACTTCCGATCACTTGTGAATACTCCAATTGAGCCACTGGCTCACTTTGGTTCTTCCTTAAGTGAGTACTTAAGTCAAGTGGAGTCTTCACTGGTTTTACATCAAGCATATTGAAACGTTTTAGAACAGATTCAATATAGTGAGTTTGTGACAATAAGTCCTTCGGTTATCCTAGAAATTTTAATTCCTAGAATAATATTAGCAACTCCCATATCCTTCATGTCAAATTTCCTCGTCAACATCTTCTTTGTGTTTAAGATGATGTCTCGAGTACTTCCCATGATTAGCATGTCATCCACATACAGACATACTATTACATATGCATTTTATGTGTTCATAATGTAGACACACTTCTCACACTCATTGATCTTGAAACCATTAGCCAACATAGCTTGATCAAATTTCAAGTGCCACTGTTTGGGCGATTGCTTAAGTCCATACAGGGACTGAGCGAGTCTACAGACTTTAGACTCTTGTCCTGGAACCACAAAACCTTCCGGTTTTCCATATATATTTCTTCTTCTAACTAACCGTTCAAGAAGATAGTCTTCACATCTATCTGGTGAATTTCCAGATTGTAGACTGCAGCAATAGCAACTAGAATCCTTATAGACGTAGTTACTGGTGAGTATGTGTCAAAAAAGTCAAAGCCTTCCTTTTGTCGATAGCCTTTTGCTATCAACCTGGCTTTGTACTTTTTGATAGACCCATCCTCTTTCAATTTATTTTTAAAAATCCACTTGCACCCGAGTGATTTACTTCCTGATGGAAGATCAACCAACTCCTAAGTGTGATTCTGAAGATCAAGTCTATCTCATTGTTGCTTGCCTATTTCAAGAATGGAGCTTCTGGAGTTGACATTGCCTCGGAAAGTTCCTTGGCTCATTTTCTACCATATAGGTAAGAAAATCAAGACCAAATGAAGTTGGTATTTGGCATGCTTGCTTTGACAAATTTTGTCATCACCTTGAGGAGTCGCCTCACGTACTTGCTTACCAGCTCTTGTTTCTTCTTCTTGTTTCTTGTCCTTTCTTGGAAAGACACCCTCGAAGAACACTACGTTCCTTGACTCCATGACATGTTTTCATGTATGTCAGGAAAATCTGATTTGTGCACCAAGAATCGATATGCACTACTGTTTGTTGAATATTCGATGAAGATGCAATCAACCGTTTTAGGCCCAATTTTAACTTGTCTTGGTTTTGGTACAGAAACCTTAGCCAGACACCCCCATACTTTCAAGTATTTATAGCTAGGCTTGTAGCCTTTCCATAGCTCATACAGGGTTTCATCCATCTTCTTGTACGGAATTCTGTTCAAATTGACACTAGCTGAAAGTATGGCTTCCCCTCACAAGTTTTGGGGTAAGCCAGAACTTATCAACATAGCATTCATCATCTCTTTTAGAGTTCGGTTTTTGCGTTCTACAATACCATTCGATTGAGGTGTATATGGTGCAGTCGTTTGATGAATAATGCCATGTTTCGAACAGAATTCATTAAATGGTGCATCATATTTGCCACCTCTATCACTCCGAATTGCTTTAGTTCCTTTGCTTTGTTGATTCTCAACTTCATTTTTATAGTCCTTGAAAGCATCAAGGGTCTTGGCTTTGCTATTTAGTAAGTAGACATAACAGTATCGTGTGCAATCCTCGATAAAAGTTACGAAATACTTTTTACCACCTCTCATTTGTACAATCTTTAAGTCACACACGTTTTAAATCCAAAGGTTCAGTGTTCCTTTCTATTGAATGAAATATCGCTCTTGCCAACTACGCTTCAACACCTATTTGGCATTTTTTATTATCAAATTTTAATTTGGACAACAAGTCAAGATTAACCATACGTTGTAATGACTTATAATTCACATGTCCCAAACGAAAATGCCATAAACAAGAAGATTCAAGCATGTAAACAGAAGAGGAAGCATTCTTATTAGCCTCTGCTGGCAAATCTTTTTTCCGTACAATAGTGATGACATTTAATTTGAACATCCTATTTGTCAAGTACCCTTTCCCCAAATACATGCCTTTTTTTTGAAAGAATAACTTCATTGGACTCTAACACTAGTCTAAAGCCATGCATGACTAGAACAGACCCAGATACTAAATTCTTCTGTATGTCGGGGACGTGCAACACATTCTGCAGAGTCAGATGCTTCCCCGAGATTAGCTTCAGAACAACTTTGCCCTCGCCTTCAATCTTCAAAGAGGCTAAGTTCCCCATGTAAAGTTGTTCATTGTTCCCGGACTTGTACTCCGTGAACATCTCTCTGCTGGAGCAGACATGTCTAGTGGCGCTAGTATCAAGCCACCATTCGCGCATGTTACCCACAGCATTGCACTCTGAGACCACCGCACAGAGGTTCAGATCATCCATTGCATCGACTATGCTGGCCTTTGCCTTGGTCTGCTTCTTCTTGGGCTTTCTGCACTCATTACTGACATGCCCCTGTATGCCACAGTTGTAGCATTTTCCGGTGAACTTCTTGGAGAGATACTTGTCTTTCTTGTTCACCCCGAGCTGGCCCTTCTTTTTCTTGGCCTCTACCACATGGGCCTTGGCCTGACCAGGAATTGTATGTGCCTTTCGTTTAGATCTACAATTGTCTTCTTCTGTACGGAGTCAGGCATTAAGATCTTCCAACGACATCTCCTTTTTCTTGTGTTTGAGATAACTTCTGAATTCCCTCCACAAAAGAGATAGCTTCTAAATCACCACAGCCACCACAAAAGATTCACTGAGCAACATGCCCTCTTCTTCCATATTGGCTACCAACGTCTGAAGTTCCTCAACTTGAGAAACAACAGTGCGAGAGTCAGACATTTTGAAATCCAGGAATTTTCCGACAATAAAATTTTTAGTGCCGGCATCTTCTGTATGGTATTTCTTTTCCAATGCCTGCCACAGACCCTTTGTGGTTTTGTACGTGCAGTACAAACTGTATAAGGGGTTGTCCAAGCACCCTAAAATATGGCTCAAACAAACATAATTGTTGAAGTTCCAAGCCTCAACAGAGATTTTGTATGTAGAGGAAAAGAGGTTTGAGTGATTACAAAATGTATGATTTAAATAACGTGTATTAAAGAAATGCATGACATGTTTTTGCATGAAACATGCCTTATATAATTTATATATAATGTTGTCGTACTAACAAGTCATGAAGCTTTAAAGCTTACATCAAATGGCGAGCATTTGTTGTGTTTGAAATATTTTTAGGTGCCATCATTAATGAACTAAACTAGTTCATCAAGTGAAGTACTTAGTTAAATGAACTAAGTAGTTCCTTAAAGGAAGCTATATTTGGGAAATGCACAAAGGCAATAAGTTGAAGAATGGAAAGTCTTCTTCTCCCTCACATCACACGCCATTTAACATATATATATATATATATATATATATATATATATATATTCAGATTTTTTAAAAAGGCACTATACATATATATTCCAACGTACTACTAACACGTTATATATTTTATGAACGTACGTTAATGTCACACCACTATATTTAACTCATATTTATGAGTATATTCAGGTCTTATATCATATGATATAAGTCATGGTGATGACAAAATGATTACGGCACGTTACAAGGTTCTAAATAAAAAATTGTCGTATCGGGTGAATACCAAAACTTCGCCAACCTGTCACGTACTTGCCAAGATGTCCAGCCCCTACCTTCAAAAATTGCCACAAATTTTGTGGCTTACATGGTATATACAGCCATAAAATCATTCCATGTTGGCACATATAAATCTCCCCAAATTAAGGCCAAATTGTGGAGATTCCAAATTCAATTTTTGTCACATGTAGGCGCCACTTTAAATCAGCCATGAGTACTGAATATTAAAGTTTAATTTATGTATATTATGTATATTATGTATAACACAATTTTTGTCACATGTAGGCGCCACTTTCTACGAACATGACACATGGAACATTTTTGGCATAACATATAACATTTATCTAGACACCTTTTGCATACTCTATACATTCTAAAGTGTTCTAGAAAAATCATTTAAGGGCTGATTGGAATATACCATATGTGTATAATTATTGTGCACTATTTTACAAAGTTTGCAAAAATAATTCAGCACATGTACAAGCTTATACACGCCTAGCTCAGCCTTGTTGGAGCATATGTGGAGCTTTGTTGGCATCTTGATTGCCCAAGAATGAATCATACAATATTGGTGACATAAAGAAAGGAGCTACACAAGGTAACATTTCAAACTATGTCACATTTGTTACACATGCTGAAAATTTCAGCATGTGTGCATTCGGGTGGTCGAAATTTTCAAGTTAAATGAGCCATATTTACTACTTTAAATTATATGGATTGATTGAAAAATAATATGACAATGTTTTAAAAATATTATGGAAATAATGTGATGGTATCTTGGAATATCACACATGCTGAAAAATCCAGCATGTGTTGGAATGAATATGGCCGATTTTATGGTCGTGAGGTTACTAATTTTATTCCAAAATTAGTAGAAATGTTATGTACTAAATGATGATTGATTTCTTCTTTATTTTCAAGGAATTAATCAAATGCAAACTTGGCAACAATTTGAATAAGTCTTGATAAAGCACATGCTGAAAATTTCAGCATGTGGAAATGCATGTGGCCGAAATTTATGAAGGAAAATGGAGATATTGTGTCTTACTAATTATGTGGAATTATTATGTGACTTATGGCAACACTTCTACGGCTAATTGGCACATGTTCTTAAAGGTTATTTTTCAGATTTATCTAGTCATCAAATGATGACAACTTCCATCCAATCAATGAGTGCCAAGTAAGCAAGGGCTTAATGATCATCCAATGAGGAGTTGCCAAGTAAGCAAGGAAATGTCACAATGATGCAATATACTCTTCCAAGGACTTAGAAGATAATTTTCAAGAGAAAAAAGAGGCAGCTAGGGGCGGCCACTATTGATAAAAAGGAAAGAAGAGAGCAAACAAAAACACAAGACAAGGCTTACAATTCTCAAGATCAAAAACGTTATCATCCTTCTCTTTCTACACTTTCTCTCTTTCTTCTATCTAAAAGCCTATTGTATTCATATTCATACATTTGAATAGGCTTCATATATACCACCACACTCTCTATATTGTTGTAAAAGATTGATCTAGGTGTGATCAATCTTGCATCCGCTAGGTGGTGGTGTTCGTGATCGTTGAAATCATTTACAAGGTTTGTAAAGGGTTAAAGTTGGTGTGTGACTCTATCAACCCGGTGTGGTAAGGTGTTGTTTATTGTGTTGTGATTAGTGATAACCGAGGAAGGTGTCCTCGAAGACCGGAGTAGGTTGATTTAACCGAACCAGTATAAAATTTCTTGTGTCCTTTACTTTCAGCACTTACTTTGAGTTTCCAACACAGTGCATCATTTTTATCACGTTCTTAAAAATAGTAAACGAATTTCCTAAATCACAAAAATTTCAGGAAACATATCCAAACATCTTAAGGTTCTTTTGACGCAAGTCTCAACCCTTTTGGACAAGTACAAGTCATTCAAACGTCAAAAGTTCTGAGACTAGTGCAGTCTGATTTTCAGGCTTGCAAAGGTTGAGACTTTTAATGTATTTGACTAACTTCCCAAAAGTATTTTTCAAAACTGTTTCAACCCAACTAAATACACCTATTAAGAAGTTAGTCATTAAATTTTCAGAGCATTTGGAGTCACGGTTAAATAGGAATTAATTTTTCAAATCAGACTACTGTTTCTGGCAGATTTGCGCAATCTTACCATCAACAACTTTTAAAGAGATTAAAGGTTGAATTTTAATGTGAAATTTTTAGGGGATACTCAGAACATCCGAGACTAAGATCTCTCCAAATTTCAGAATTTTTGAAGACCTGTAACCTAGTTTTCAAAACGTTTCAAAATAGGTCCTAGAAACGGAAACTATTTTCAGAAGTTGGGTTTTTGGTCTAAAACAATTTTAAAAATCACATTTTCCTCACTTACTATTCAATCCTTCCCTTCTAGTGGTGCCTTGCAGATCCTACAAGTGGTATCAGAGCACAGGAACACTCACAACAAAAGGATCCAACGATCTAAGTGAGATGGCAACCATAAACTTCAAAACCGGGCAAGAAGGTATGTCCAGTCAAAGGCCTCCTCTCTTTGACGGAAAAGGTCCAAACGGTCTTACGAAGCCTTCCATCCGAGTGGGACTTTAAAGTGACGGCCATAGAGGAGAGCAAAGAAATTAAATCAATTAAAATGGAGGAACTAATTGGATCAGTTAAGTTATATGAGAACAAACTCACTATAAGGAAATCGGAATCATCATCAAAACAAGGTAAGACTATTGCATTTAAATCAAATGAATACGTCTCTACTTCTTCCAATCACGTAGATGATAGTGATTCTGAATCAGACAACGATGACTTAATTTTGTTGGCTAAAGGCTTGAGAAAATTCATGAGAAAGTCATTTAAAAACAAATCTAAGGGTACTTCCACTAAAAGAAATAAAAATAAAACAAGTGACAAGGATGTTAAATGCTACGAATGCGGTAAACTTGGACATCTATCATATGACAGCCCTAATAAGGACAAGCAAACAAACAAACACCTTGACAAGGATCAGACCAAAAATAGACCCGTCTCAGAACCTAAGCAAAGGAAAAGAGCTCTCAAAGCCTCCACTTGGAGTGTACATCTGATTGCGAGACTGATACAGAAGAGGAGACTGCACAAGTATGCTTTGTATCCAAAGCATCAAATGAGGTATCTTCTGACTCTGAGCCTTCTTATGATGATCTTTTCAGTTAGTATTTAGAATTGCATAAATTTACTAAAACTCTCGCAAAAGAAAAGAAGCGATTAATTGAAGACAAGAAGTTGTTAGAATCTTCTAACACGAATCTTGTTGCTCAATTAAATGATTCAAAAGAAGAGTCGTCATGCATCATTAATGCATTAAAGACAGATATCTCATCATTGACCACTCATAATAATGAAATGAAATCCGAGATTTCAAATTTGAAATCAAGGAATACGGATTTAGAGAAGATGATGAAACAATTTGACACGGGATCTAACATGCTAGCTCGTATTATTCTATCACAAAAACATGACAGTGGTAAAACCGGATTAGGATACATTGAGACAAATGATGTATCAATTAAACCAACCAAATTTGTCTTGTCTAAGAAAGTAGGCACACCTAAAGCAAACGTGGTGTCTAAGATGACGCAAAGACCCCCTCTCCCCTCATCTTGCCATATTTCTTCTTCATATCATGCAAAATATAATTATGTTCCATATAGATATGAGAAGAAACAAGTGATGCATACACGACATTCGTTTCATCCGTCTAGATCACGCACTATGCACACCAACACAAGGACATATCAAAATGCACTCAATATGATGCATATAAAGGAGTTCTCGGCCAAAGGCCTAAAGTCCACTCACCACATGTCTACTACATTGCTCCTTCATCTACATTCTTACCATTTTCTAGACTAAGAAGGATCACCCAAGTATAGGTACCAAAAGGTACTTTTACTAAGAGGTGAATAACTAACTCGCAAGAACCCAAAATTAAAAGAGGTACCTAAATCATTCTCGTACATTGCAGGGAACCCACACATCAAAAGGTACATCTATCAAATGGTTCCTTGATAGTGGTTGCTAGAGGCACATGACAGGTGACTCGAGCTTGTTCACAAAGTTGAAGAAGGTCACAAAAGGCGGATCCGTGACCTTTGGAGAAAACAATGAAGAAAGGATAATCAAAAAAGGTACAATCGGAAGCCCAAGCACCCTTCAAATTTCCAACGTCTTTTTGGTAAGCAACTTATCCTATAATCTTCTTAGCATCCCACAATTTATTGACAATGGTTTTGATGTATGTTTTACTCATCCATATTACAACATAATAAATAAAAATGGAGAAACAGTTTTAAAAGGAAAACGGGAAGGAAACATCTTTACACTTTCTATAGATGACATGTTAGACGCTAAGGTTAAGTGTTTCATGTCAAATGAACCTAATGTGAATTTGTGGCATAGATGTTTAGGACACATTGACATATCTACACTTGAAAAACTCCAACGAAAGAACCTAATACGAGGATTGCCTACACTTGATTTAGACAATTTTCAATTGTGTGAATCTTGCATAAAGGGCAAACAAACATGCGAGTCACTTAAACCTAAAAATGAAAAAGCACGACTATAGTTTTAGAATTATTACACATTGATTTGTTTGGTCCTAGTCGCACTACGAGTCTTGGTGGACGTCATTATGCTTGTGTGATTGTTGATGATTTTTCTCATTATACTTGGACTTTGTTTCTTGCACATAAAGATGATAGCGCCATTGAGATTGCGAAACTAATAAAACAACTTGAAAATCAATATGGTTTCAATGTGAAAAGGATTAGAAGCGATAGAGGCGGTGAATTTAAAAACAAGGACATGATTGCATTTTGCGAAGAAAAAGGAATCAAACATGAGTTTTCGCCACCTAGAACTCCTCAACTAAACGGAGTAGTAGAAAGAAAGAATAGGACATCACAAGAAATCACTAGAACCATGTTGTGTGAAAATAAATTGCCTAGATTTTTGTGGGCGGAAGCCGTAAATTGTGCATGCTACATAGTTAATCGTTTGTCCATTAGAAAGAAAATAAATGAGACGCCTTATGAGATATTAAATGATCACAAGCCTAAAATTGATTACTTTCGTGTGTTTGGTTGCAATTGTTTTGTTTTAAATACGAAAGATAATTTAGATAAGTTTGAATCTATATCAATTGAATGCATATTTGTTGGATATTCTGTGAATTCAAAAGCATATAGATGTTATGATCCTATCACTAGGCAAATTCTAGAATCCATTCATGTGAAGTTTAATGAATTTGGTGAGATTGATAAAGATAAAGAATATGACGGTGATTTTGAATTAAAACCCGTGTTGAATGATGATGATGGCACGCATGATACACTAGAAATGCATGATCACTTAGAAATGCATGAGAACATAAAAAATAATCAACCAAGATGGTATAGAGATCACCCACACGATCTCATTATAGGCGATATCACTCACGGTGTGCGACCACATAGAAGAATAAATCCGGATGAAATAAATCAATTTCATGCCATGGTATCCGAAATTGAACCTAAAAATGTGCATGATGCTTTGAGTGATTCTTCTTGGATCGATGCTATGCATGATGAACTTAATCAATTTGTTAGAAATGACGTATGGGATTTAGTGCCATGACCACAAGATAAGACTATAATAGACACAAAGTGGGTGTTTAGAAATAAAATGAATGAAGAAGGAAAAGTTGTTAGAAACAAATCTAGACTTGTTGCACAAGGATATAATCAAGAAGAAGGAATTGATTATGATGAAACATTTGCACCCGTAGCACGTTTAGAAGCCATACGACTTTTACTTGCTATTGCTTGCATGAAAGGTTTTAAACTTTATCAAATGGATGTGAAAAGTGCATTCTTAAATGGATTTATACAAGAATAAGTATACATGAAACAACCACCCGGTTTTGAAGATTTGAAACACCTTGATCATGTGTACAAACTAAAGAAGGCATTATATGGTTTAAAGCAAGCACCTAGAGCATGGTATGATCGTTTTGCAACTTTTCTATTAGAAAATGGTTTTAAAAGAGGCAGTGTAGATAGTACTTTATTTTTAAAACCAGATAAATCGGATTTACTAATCATTCAAATCTATGTTGATGACATCATTTTCGGCTCCACCTCTCATAAACTTGTTGAAGATTTTGAAACTTGCATGAAATCATAATTTGAAATGTCTATGGTTGGTGAATTAAATTACTTTCTTGGCTTGCAAATTAAACAAATGAGCAAAGGTATACATATAAGCCAAGTTAAGTATATAAATGATATGATTAAAAAGTTCAATTTTGAGAATTTAAAACCCTCTCCCACCCCTATGAGTGTCACCACTAAATTAGACAAAGATGAACATGGAAAGGACTTTGATAATGCTTTATATAGGTCTATGATTGGCTCTTTGCTCTATCTTACTGCTAGTAGACCTGATATCATGTTCAGTGTATGTATGTGTGCATGTTTTCAAAGTCAACCAAAAGTGTCTCACTACAATGCCGTGAAAGGAATATTTCAATATATTAAGCACACACCCACCTTAGGCATTTGGTATGATAAAGATTGTGAATTTAACTTGCATGCCTATACTGATGCAGATTATGGCAGATGTAAAATAGATAGGAAACGCACAAGTGGCACTTGTCAATTTATAGAAAATTCACTAATTTCATGGTTTTCTAAAGAGCAAGAAAGCGTAAGTTTATCCACTGTTGAAGCTGAATACATGGCACTTAGTCTTTGCTGCACACAATTATTATGGCTAAAACAACAACTTTCTGACTTTGGGATTACAGTAAATCGGATCCCTATATACTGTGATAGTATGAGCGCCATCAACTTATCTAAGAACCCCGTTCTACATTCTACGGCAAAGCATATAGAAGTCCGCTATCACTTCCTTCGTGATCACGTAAATAATGGTGATATTATTATAGATCACGTACGCATTGAGGCACAAGTAGCTGACATCTTCACAAAAGCATTAAATCAGGCCACGTATGAAAATCATCGTTCTAAATTAGGCATGATTTCTGCTGATTTGATTTGATTGTCTTTCCATATTTACATGCATTTTTGATTGACTTTCCAAAATAAAGGGGGAAAGAATGCATGATTTAAGGGGGAGAGAAATTGATTGCACAAATCAAGGGGGAGAAAATTCGAAGTTTGAAATTCAAAATTTGAATTTGTGCATGATTGGAGGGGAGTGACAAAATTTAAATCATGATCGTAGGTTATTTTGTAAATCATCAAAAGGGAGAGATTGTAGCGAAAAATGTGTTTGAATGATTACAAAATGCATGATTTAAATAACGTGTATTAAAGAAATGCATGACACGTTTTATGACATGACACGTTTTTGCATGAAACCTTCCTTATATAGTTCATATATAATGTTGTCGTACTAACGAGTCATGAACTTTAAAGCTTACCTCAAATGGCGAGCATTTGTTGTGTTTGAACTATTTTTAGGTGCCATCATTAATGAACTAAACTAGTTCATCAAGTGAAGTACTTAGTTAAATGAACTAAGTAGTTCATTAAAGGAAGCTATATTTAGAAAAGAAAGGCAACAAATTGAAGAATGGAAATTCTTCTTCTCCCTCTTCTCCCTCACATCACACGCTATTTAACATATATATATATATATATATATATATATATATATATATATATATATATTCAGATTTTTTTAAAAGGCACTATACACATATTTTCCAACGTACTACTGACACGTTATATATTTTACGCACGTACGTTAACGTCACACCACTATATTTACCTCATATTTATGAGTATATTCAGGTCTTATATCATATGATATAAGTCGTGGTGATGACAAAATGATTACGACACGTTACAAGGTTCTAAACCAAAAATCGTCGTATCGGGTGAATACCGAAACTTCGCCAACATATCACGTACTTGCCATATATAGATGGCCAGCCCCTACACTTCAAAATTGTCACAAATTTCGTGGCTTACATGGTATATACAGCCATAAAATCATTCCATGTTGGCACACACAAATCACCCCAAATTAAGGCCAAATTGTGGAGATTCCAAAATCAATTTTTGTCACATGTAGGCGCCACTTTAAATCAGCCATGAGTACTGAATATTAAAGTTTAATTTATTTATATTATGTATAACATAATATATATAACATGTTCAAAAAGATGGAATTTAATCAGAGAAAAATAGGGTAACCGACAAACGTCGAAAATTCAGTTTTCTACGAACACGATACATGGAACATTTTTGGCATAACATATAACATGTATCTAGACACTTTTTACATACTCTATGCATTCTAAATTGTTCTAGAAAAATCATTTAAGGGCTGATTAGAATATACCATATGTTTATAATTATTGTGCACTATTTCACAAAGTTTGCAAAAATAATTCAGCACATGTACAAGCTTATACACGCAGAGCTCAGCCTTGTTGGAGCTTTGTTGGCATCTTGATTGTCCAAGAATGAAGCATACAATATTGGTGACATAAAAAAAGGAGCTACACAAGGTAACATTTTTTCAAACTATGTCACATTTGTTTCACATGCTGAAAATTTCAGCATGTGTGCATTAGGGTGGCCGAAATTTTCAAGTTAAATGAGCCATATTTACTACTTTAAGTTATATGGATTGATTGAAAGATAATATGGCAATGTTGTAAAAATATTATGGAAATAATGTGATGGTATCTTGGAATATCACACATGCTAAAAAATCCAGCATGTGTTGGAATGAATATGGCCGATTTTATGGTCATGAGGTTTACTAATTTTATTCCAAAATTAGTAGAAATGTTATCTACTAAAGGATGATTGATTTCTTCTTTATTTTAAAGGAATTAATCAAATGCAAACTTGACAACAATTTGAATAAGTCTTAATAAAGCACATGCTGAAAATTTCGGCATGTGGAGAAGCATGTGGCCGAAATTGAAGAAGGAAAATGGAGATATTGTGTCGTTCTAATTATGTGGAATTATTATGTGACTTATGGCAACACTTCTATGGCTAATTGTCACATGTTCTTAAAGGTTATTTTCAGATTTATCTAGTCATCAAATGATGACAACTTCCATCCAATCAATGAGTGTCAAGTAAGCAAGGGCTTAATGATCTTCCAATGAGGAGTTGCCAAGTAAGCAAAGAAATGTCATAATGATGCAATATACTCTTCCAAGGACTTAGAAGATAATTTTCAAGAGAAGAAAGAGGCAGCTAGGGGGCGGCCACTATTGATAAAAAGGAAAGAGGAGAGCAAACAAAAACAAAAGACAAGGCTTACAATTCTCAAGATCAAAAATGTTATCATCAATCTCTTTCTACACTTTATTTCTTTCTTCTCTCTAAAAGACTATTGTATTCATATTCATACATTTGAATAGGATTCATATATACCACCACATACTCTCTATATTGTTGTAAAATATTGATCAAGGTGTGATCAATCTTGCATCCACTAGGTGGTGGTGTTCGTGATCGTTGAAATCATTTACAAGGTCTGTAAAGGGTTGGATTTGGTGTGTAACTCCATCAACCCTGTGTGGTAAGGTTTTGATTATTGTGTCGTGATTAGTGATAACCGAAGAAGGTGTCCTCGAAGACAGGAGTAGGTTTATTTAACCGAACCAGTATAAACTTCCTTGTGTCCTTTACTTTCAGCACTTACTTTCAGTTTCCAGCACAGTGCATCATTTTTATCATGTTCTTAAACGAATTTCAAAAATCATGAAACTTTCAAGAAACATAGCCACACGTCTTAAGGTTCTTTTGGCGCAAGTTTCAACCCTTTTGGACAAGTATAAGTCATTCAAATGTCAAAGGTTCTGAGACTAGTGCAGTCTGATTTTCAGGCTTGCAAAGGTTGAGACTTTGAACGTATTTGACTAACTTACCAAAAGCATTTTTCAAAACGGTTTCAACCCAATTAGATACACCTAATAAGGAGTTAGTCATTAAAGTTTCAGAGCATTTGGAGTCACGGTTAAATAGGAATTAATATTTCAAACTACCGTTTTTGGAAGATTTGCGCAATCTGATCATCAACAACTTTTAAAGGGTTTAAAGGTTGAATTTTAATTTGAATTTTTTAGGAGATACTCAAAATATCCGAGACTAAGATCCTACATTTTAGCCCATAGATTAGGTCTGGTCCTCCTCGAAACCTCCCACAGGTGGGTCCTCGATCAGAAAGGAAGCCATTCCCACGGCAGTCGAGAAGAACAGCATGCTCTGCTGCCAACGTTTGAAGAAGCTCCCACTGAACTTCTCTGGTTTATCTGTTCAGAAAAAGGGTTTGAGTTATTTCAAAATGCATGATTTAAATAAACGTGTTACAAAGAAATGCATGACATATTACATGACATGACACGTTGTTGCATATAACTTGCCTTATATAGTTCATATATAATGTTGCCGTACTAATGAGCCATGAAGCTTTAAAGATTACATCAAATGGCAAACATTTGTTGTGTTTGAACTATTTTCAGGTGCCACCATTAATGAACTAAACTAGTTCATTAAGTGAAGTACTTAGTTAATTAAACTAAGTAGTTCATTAAAGGAAGCAATATTTGGACAAGGCACAAAGGCAACAAGGTGAAGAAAGCAAAGTCTTCCACTCTCCTCCCTACACATTTATACACGCCATTTATATATGTGTATATATATATTTTCAAATTTTTTGAAAAAGGCACGTACACATTTATTCCAACGTACTACCGACACGTTATATATTTTATGTACGTACGTTAACATCACACCATCATACTTAACTCATATTTATGAGTATATTCAGGTCTTATATCATATGATATAAGTCATGGTGATGACAAATTGAATACGACACGTTAAAAGGTTCTAAACCGAAAATTGTCATATCGGGCGAATACCGAAACTTCACCAACGTGTCACGTACTTGCCATAATTAGATGGCCAGCCCCTACACTTCAAAATTAGCCATAAATTTCGTGGCTTACATGGTATGTGCAGTCATAAAATCATTCCATGTTGGCACACACAAATCACCCCATATTAAGGCCAAATTGTGGAGATTCTAATTTCACAAAAACGATTCTAGGATTTCGTTTTCTGTTGGTTTTCGTCTGTCTTCTCTATACGAGATACACAGATATATATACACATATATGGACATCAAAATCCGATCCCAATCGGATTAGTTGATGCCAATCAAAATCCATATCAAATATGGATTCTATCAGGATATTCAAAATCCATATCAGATATGAATTCTCTCGTTATAATCCGATAATGCATACATATAATCACCAAAAAAATGAAAATCATAATAATAATAATAAATATCCAATATTAATATTATTAATATTATTAATCTCAGCCATACGCATTCTTGTGTGTGACCCGATAGGCCCATATTAATTCGTAGTTGATTAAATCTCTATTAAACCAACAAGTCGTAATTGGCCTCTAGCAAGGCATTACGACTACACAATTAATACGAGTACAATCCAATTAGCCTAAAATAGCACATGCATTAATCCCTTTGTCACACGATATCTAGTTTGAACATAAGTCATGGCTAGCGTCATACTTATATTGTTCAAACATATGATTACTCGATCTCTAAGTAGACTGATAAAACAAATGATATTGATCACACTATCAATTCATTTGAGCACGGCCATGCATTTCACAGCCTTACTAATCGAGGGACCCAAAGACATCTCTCTCAAAAGAGAGGGACAAATTCTATCTTGATCGTTCAATATCCTCTACATAATTTCTATCACATCCAATCATGACCTTTATTATTATCCAGTTACGGATAACGTTTGATCATGTCAAAATATAATAGTCTTTATGTTGGAAACTATGACAATCTCAAGTCAAAGGATTAAAACATGACTATCATGAGATTTGCTTATGACGCTAATCCATGTAGTAATCTCATGATGGGTCTATCGAATATACTGTTCTCTAACAAGTATCTATGAGATTGATTCGTATCACCATACACATAATCATCTCATGATTATCAAATCAAAACTCATACTGATTATAAATTATTTTATCTCTATAACAATAATGAATCAGGGACATATATCAAAATTGTGTAACATACTAACCAACAATAATGATAATAAAACCTCTTTTATTAATAATAAATGTATAACATAAATATCCAAATCATGGCCTAGGGCACATACACTAACACATTTATATACTTGAATAGGCTTCATATAGTCCACCACATATTCTTTTCATTGTTGTAAAAGATTGATCAAGGTGTGATCAATCTTGAACTTGCTAGGTGGTGGTGTTCGTGACAATTGTATTCACATACAAGGTTTGTAAAGGGTTGGAGTTGGTGTGTAACTCCATCAACCCTGTGGTAAGGTGTTCTTTGTGTTTTTTGATTAGTGTGAACTGAGGAAGGTGTCCTCGAAGACTGGAGTAGGTTGTTTATAACCGAACCAGTATAAAATTCTTGGTGTCATTTACTTTCAGCACTTACTTTCAGTTTCAGCACTGTTTATCATCATTTTTGATCACGTTCGTAAAAATAGTAAACGAATTTCAAAAATTGCGAAACTTTCCAAAATCATAGCCACACGTGTTAGGGTTAATTTGGCACAAGTTTCAACCCTTTTAAATAAGTATAAGTCACCCAAATGTCCAAAGTTCTGTGACTAGTGCGGTCTGATTTTCAGGCTTGGAAAGGTTGAGACTTTGATCGTATTTGACTAACTTCCCAAAAGAATTTTTCAAAACTGTTTCAACCCATTTAAATACAACTTATAAGGGGTTAGTCTTTAAATTTTCAGAGCATTTGGAGTTAAGTACAAATAGGAATTAATTTTTCAAATCAGTCTAACTTTTCTGGCAGATTTGCGCAATCTGACCACCAACGAATTCTGAAGGGGTTAGAGGTTGAATTTAAATCTGAACATTTTAGGAGACACTCATAACATCTGAAGCTAAGTTCTCTCAAAATGTCAGAATTTTTGAAGACCTACAACTTAGTTTTAAAAACGTTTTAAAACTGGTCCTAAAAACAGAAACTGTTTTCAGAAGTTGAGTTCTTGGCTCAAAATTATTTTAAAAACCACATTTTTCGCACCAACTATTCAACCCCCCCTTCTAGTGGTGCCTTGCAGATTCTACATTATCCACTTAGGCCACAGCCGGACCCTATGCAGGAGCGTTCTTTGGCAGCCCAGCATTTGGTGCCATAGGAGCAGAGCTGTGCATGTCTGCGCCTTGAACAGAGCTTGAACTCGTGTTCTCCATTTACTCTCTGACAATCAGAAACAATCAAAAATCAGTAAAGAATCAAACCGATAACGTCTTAAGAACTATTGGTAATAATTCAGACCAATTGACTTCTGTACAGTATGGCCAACCTGCCGAGCTTAGGGTAGGCTGGACTGATCTGCAGTGTCAAGACAGCTCAGATAGTGCAACTCTGCATTCTGAACAGTCAACCAACCTGCCGACCTAAATAAACAACACTTCAGAACCACTGTTCTATGCTGTCAGCCTTCCAGCCGAGCTGAACTAGAGAGTCTGAGGAAACAGATCTAATCAGTCCAGTCGGCGCAATTGTATTTGCGTTCTGAGCTGATCACCGACCTACCGACCTCGGCACCTTAGCACAACAACCGATAGTTGTACTGTCAGCTGTTTCTGCCAAGCAAAGCTCAGCAAGGCAGAGCTGCAGAACAACGGATGTTCTCAGCCAAACAGCGGAGCTCGGCGCAAAGTAGAGTTCAGCAAGTTGCTTCAGAACAACGAATGTTCTTAGCATAACAACTGAGCTCAGCACACAGCAGAGCTCGTCTCATCAACACTATACCAGTGCTGCATTCCTCCCATAGATAGCTGAGCTCGGCACACAGCAGAGCTCGACTTGGCAATAACCTTCTCAGCTCAGCAGAGCAGAGATCCTAGGTTACCCCAGTACTCTGTCCTTAAGACATTATTGCTTCGTTACACTGTGTCCAACCAAAGGAGCAACCGTCTTCCAGGATACAACAGACACTAGTTCAGACGAGAGACACTGCAGCGCTGAACTCTACGAACCTTTAAGAGTGTCCTCACCTTCTCAGTATACTGATGCAGAATATTTAGGGAGAATGAAATATTGCAGAGAGTGAGATTGCATAGAATAGAAGAGGAAGATTTTCGTTTTTTTCTTGAGGTAGAGCACTGCCTCTATTTATAGAGGAAAAACCTTGGAGGCTACGGCAATCCCACGACTGTAACTGATAGTCCATCATCCCACGATCGCCTAGTAGGCCACTATCCACGATCGGTGCTAGTAACCCTCCCTTGTAAACCTCTGTGGCTGACAGGATCCGACTTAGTGCTACAGGGCTTGGCCTGCAGTCACAAGTATGCAGTCTGGTCTATAGCCCAGTCCACAACCTGAACCTCGCAGGTCGACAGCCCAGTCCACTACCTAGGCCCATGCCCAGGTCCGGGCTGAGGTGAGCTCATTTTTCCTTTTACTTCGAGCATTCATTTATCATTCACCCGGTATCGGAATCGAGTGATTCAAAAGCCGACAATTATCAACTCATCGTGTAGATAATCAATGACTCATTAGTTTCCACTTATCACTAGTGGAACTAATCGTAACATTAGCTCAAAATAAGTTGCTTAATACAGTTTGCAACTTGACCCAATTACAATATACTTCCATTTCTTCCAACACACACACACATATATATATAAATATATATATATATGTATATATATATATACACATAAGGTAGAAGGGTTAAGAATGAGATACGGTATAGTCTTTCTTCTCTTCCATTTGTCCTGGTACTTGTTCGCGATATTTGCTCAGACTTTTTATTCTAGACACACATATGTAGTTTCTGTGGGGTTCTCCTTTACTTTCCTCCTCTTCTTTAATGTTTCCTCTCATTCTTTTTGCTTGGGCATTTTTTTGTTTTTTATTTTGAAAGAAAGGAGGAATTACAGAATAAGGAGTCTTTTGTTCATAGCTTTGTGCCTTCCATACTGTTGCAACAATATATTCATGGAATATGTGTGTATATATATGTGTATATATGTCTCTATATATGTGTGTGTACATGCATAAAATATAGGATAATACTTTAAGAAAAAAAAAAGAATAGAAAAAAATAATATTTTATAAAAAAAGAATGCAGCTACAGCGATTGTGTGACCTCTGCTGGCGGCGGCGGCTGTAATGACTGTCGTCACTTTTCCAACCTTCATTCATTCTTTCCTACATTCCTTTAACAGCCTTTTATCATCTTGCAACATAATCTGCGATCGCAAATGGATAAATCAAATACAGCGCCGACATCACAGGACACCACGAAACCTCAGCGATCGTTTGCATCGCTATTCAAATCCACTCCAGAGCCACTAATCGCTAATAAATCCATTCAAAAGTATAAGGGCAGTCCAATGATTGCCTTTTCAGATGAAGAGATTACAACGCTTGCAGAACCATACAGATTATCCCTAGTTGGCACATTTTCGTATGGAAGGCCGCCGCTTGCTACAATTCGCCATACTATTGATTGCATAGGCTTCACTTGAATGGTACGTATAGGTCTTCTTGATGCTAATCATATTTTGCTGCAATTTTCCTTAGAACAAGATTATATGAGATGTTTTGCAAGGCAAAGCTGGACTATAGCAGGAAAATATATGAGAGTTACAAAGTGGACTCCGAATTACGACCCTAAAATCGATCTTCCTACTGTTCCGGTTTGGATTTCATTGCCAGGGCTCCCTATTCATTTCATCAATGACAGGCATTATTTCAAATCGGTCGGTATGATTGGTACGCACATGAAATTAGATACAACTATAGCTGAGCAACTTCATTCATCTGTAGCACGATTATGTGTTGAAGTTGATGTATCAAAAGACTTGACCACTCGGGTATTTATTCAGGTCTCTAGCCGCTGTATAAATCAACAGGTAATATATGAAGATCTCCCTATTTATTTTACACAATGTTCTCGGTTGGGACATAAAGCTTCTACATGTGGCAAGCAAGACCCAGCCGACAAGCCTCATGTTGCACCGGCACCAATAGAAGTTCCCACAATGTCAAAAGCACAATCGCAGAGGTGGACGCCAAACAATATGCCTTTGAATTTGCAGCAGGTAGATCCGGCAACTTCTGTTTTACAGTCCATGCGTCCGATTGAACAAGCAGTTTTGTAATGTTCTCCTGATATTGCCCGAACAAGTTTAATTTCGGATACACAAGATGTTTCCAGGCTTCAGGGAGTTGATGATTGATTCTATTATAAAAGATTTGCCTGCCAATCCAACGCCTTTTTCTCTTTCGGATAGTGAGCTGGACAAGCACCATGATCTGGACCAGAGTACAGTAGCTAATACCGATGTTGACGTCTATGAATATATTGAAAACTTAATATAAGCGGGTGTTATTGATGAGCAACAAAAAGAATTTTTTGATCAGCAGCATGATCCGTCTACGCCTTCAACTTCCGCAGATGCAGCACCACTTCAAATCCCTCCTAAACTGTTGCGTCGATCAAATAGAAATATTGAACTTTCATGTCCGCCATTTATGATGTCACGAGCAGCAGCTCTCTCAAACTCTTTTGATATCTTGTCAACACAATGAGGCTCCTAATATGGAATGTTAGAAGTATTCGAACCTTTATAAATCGACTTCAGTCTTTAGTTCACCGTTATCATTTAAATATTCTTGTGATTATTGAACCAAATGCAAGGGTTTCATTATTATTATCTTATTGTCTTAAGCTTGGATTCTCTCAAGCATTATCAATAAATAATGACACCATATGGATTTTTTGGAGAGACTCATTTCTTGAGTTAGAAAAGCAACGCACGGGTCCTCAGAATCATTATATGAAATTTCTTTGGTTTCCTACAAGAGATCTTTTCTAGTGTACTTTTGTGTATGGCCTTCACACCATTGCTGCCCGTCGTCCATTATGGTCCAATTTAACTATGTTTTATCAGTTGATGGATATTCCATGGATCGTGGGAGGAGACTTTAACATGTATCTGACACTTGGCGAGCATAAGGGTCGCTCTTCTCCCCCTTTGCATACTTTACATGATTTTAATGATTTTGTCTCATCTTGTTCATTTTAGTCTATTAGTTATCAAGGGTCGCCATATACATGGAGTGATGGCCCTGATCTTGGTCAGGTATGGCGACGTCTGGATCGATATCTGTGTTCCACATCTTTCTTGGATCTTTTGTCCAATGTAAGTTGTCAACATCTTAATCAGACTACATCCGATCATTCTCTTATATGTCTGGATTGCTCAATGATTTTTGCAGACACTCCAACAGCCTTAAGATATTTAGATGTTTGACTAACACATCCTAATTTTGATAATTTTGTTGCTTCTCATTGGCGCTCGTATCCTACTGATGGCGGTATGTGGGGATTTTATAACAAATGAAATCAATTAAAATGATTCTTGCGTCAGTGGAATAAAGATGTATTTGGTAATATTTTTGATGTTATCGCTGCTGCTGAGGCCGAAGTCGCATTTCGTGAGCGACGATTTGATTCCTTATCTTCGGCGGAGTCAAGAACTAAGTATTAGTTGAGTATGACTCAATTAAGACTCGCACAGTCTAGAGCATTATTGTATTGGAAGAACAAAGCAAACGTTAAGTGGATGCGTTAGGGAGATGCCAATACCAAATTGTTTCATAATACTATTAAAGAGTGGAGGAGAAGACAAACTATAAAACGCATCATTCGGGAAGATGGTGTGGAATGTGACAGTGCGCAGGATATTGAGCAAGCGGCCATTTAATATTATCAGACATTGTTTACAGCCTCTCAAACTGAGCATTATGAGGATATTATTCAATATATCCCACGTCTGGTCACTTCGAAAGATAATAACGCTCTACTGGCTCTACCTTTGATACAAGAGGTTAAGCATGCGGGTTGGGATCTAAGTCCAACTAGTGCAGCCGGCCCGGAAGGATTCCCAAGATCTTTTTATAGACATTTTTGGAACATCATCTCGTCAGATGTGCATAAAGCAGTCCAAGAGTTCTTTCTGGGGATTAAGCCGCCAGGTAAGGTGGCAGCGACGTTAATTACTTTGATTCCTAAAGTGTCAAGCCCAACCATGTTTTCTGAATATCGACCGATATGTCTCACGAATTTTCTGGCGAAGGTAATTATGCGACTCTTAGCAACAAGGTTATCGATCCTATTGCCACGATTAATTTCACCTGAGCAGGCAGGTTTCCTGAAAGGCGGGATATTACGAAACAAATATTATTGGCCCAGGAAATGGTGCATTTGATGGATACTCCAGTGCGCGGAGGACATGTTATTGTGAAGTTAGATACGGCAAAGGCTTTTGATCGTGTTTGTTGGTTCTATCTTGAAAACATTTTAAAGAAAATGGGCTTTTCAAGATTGGTATGCATACTTTTAAATAACCTGGCGGCTACTCGATGTTCGTAACTAGTCGATGGAAAACCAGTTGGTTTTTTACAGTATCACGTGGGGTCAAACAGGGTGATCCTCTTTCACCTTTATTGTTTATTCTCGCATCTAAAGGTTTTTCTCGTAGCTTGAATACTCTGATGAGGGATGGTGTTATTACTCCCGAGTTTATGATAATATGATCTTATAAATGGACTGTAGGCAACTATTGGATCATTTATCTGACCTAGACCGATTTGTGGGAGCATATAGGGCAGATTTGGAGCGAACTATATAGTTTCTCAAATTAAGCGCATCTTCTTTGCACTATTGTCCTTGAGAAGTTAATGGGGCAGCGCATACATTGTCTCATCATGGGTTGCGACCTACTTGGGCAAAGGAATACACAGTCTTATCATCATTGCCTTGTGAAGTTCGAAGTATTGTTATTTTGGATGCATCGACTCCTACATTTCAAATTTGACCTCGTTCGATGGGGTAGCTCACGCTCTATTCGGTTGCTTATGTCATTTTCGCAAAGGCAACATCGGACTACACATATGCACTTAATGTCTCCAAAAAGGTTGGTGTTCTATAGTTTTGGTTGCCTATGTCTTATTGGCATATGCAACGTGGGTATGTTTTATTTTATATTACTGTCTCTTTTATCACTTATAGTCTACTGTATCTGCGATATGAACAGTAACGTCTTTTTTCCTAATTTGATCGAGGATGAGGTTGATGGCAGTTTTTTCAGCATGCACCAAATAAATGCTTCAGTCGTGTCCCTTTTGTTGTTGCATGCGTTCTTTGTGAATGCAGGCAACGTTGGTATGTTCGACACCTTCGTATTTCTCTACCTACATCTTATTTGCTTCTGCTTCACTGATTCTTTAACTTGGCATCTGCGTTTTAAAATTACAATGCATGAGGACCTCATATGCCGTCATCAAGGATGGAGGACGTATTTTTACCCAGCACTATGGATTTTCAGTTGGTTATTACATCAGTTGTATTCGGTTATAGTTCCTAGCAATGGATTGCATTGGCTTTCTTCGGGGGACTATCGGGCGTTGATATGGACTATAAAGGGCATACTTAGAACTAGCTCGGCTGACCAATTTTCGACGCCACCTAGTGTATCTATTTGATTTCCGTTCTATTTGTTAGTACATATTATAATGGATCAACTTTCCAATGATATAAATATGTACGGTTTTTCCTTCTCCAAGGCTTTATCCACAAGGATGGTTTTACTTGGCAAGGTTTTAATACGGCATATAATATATAATTAGAGGTTGGCAATCATTCTATCACTTACATTTGCTTTTTACATATGATGAACATTTCTGTAATATGGCTTTCCTCCGCCACAAGTGAGGATTATATTTAATAAACTATAATTTTTATTAAGAAAATGTGTGTACATATGTGTATATATATATATATATATGTGTGTGTGTGTGTGTGTGTGTGTGTGTGAGTGTGTGTGTGTGTGTGTATATTTTGGCGAAGGACGGGCGGTACAATCCGAGATTTTTTTAATTATGAACCCTCCTTTGTGTCGAAGGAACAACGTGGTTACATAAGATTTACCGGAGACTCTCCCATGAGAAAAATAATTGTAATGCCTACATCAACCTGCAATAGTGTAAATAAAGAAATCATAGAGTTTATGGAAAATCTATAAAAGCCAAGCATGGAAACATATAAAGCAAGGCGGCCGGTGCACATGGTCTTCAAACATATGTAGTTGTAGCAAAAAAGAGTGACCCTCGTGTAGCGTAGATATATGACATAATGTGACAACATTAGTTGGTTAACGTCTAGCGTTCTCGAATAGAAGCATGCAAATAAAAAACAAAACAAAGTAGTGATATCCATGAAAATATATAGGAAGGCAGCACGAAAGTAGAGAAGAAAAACATGCCCTTATTGCCTGCATCAAAAGATACAGGCAACAACAGAGGTGAATCGCCCTTGGTAGTATGGAATGAGAAGCGACCAGCCAGCGTCAAATTAAGCCACACGTCCAATACGCACATATGCAGAAGAAAATGTGGTTGCATGAAGCACAAGACATTCAATAATTTAGAGCATCGAAAAGACGTAGAAATATACCCAGGCGGCCTGCATCCACGACAGATGCAGACTGCAGTCCTGTCGAAGGGGGTAGTGGGACAAGTGGCATAGCCGAATGTACATAGTGTGAACATCCGTCAAGGACACAACCTCTAACTGTGTGTGGTAAATCCTTGATGTCTGGGAATAGTGAGAAATACTGATGTAGTTGACCATGATATTCTAGATAATATGCAGCTGTGTTGGCTTGACGTGGGATGTAAAAGATCGAGTGTGTACCAAGGCACAACAAATTCGCTAGATAATGAATTTCCGCATAAGCAGGTGTTGGGGGCTGCCTATTAATGTACGAGCAAAGCATACTATTAAAGCGGTGAAAAAAATAATAATATAAAATATAATAATATATGATGATGATGATGATGTTGATAATAATAATAATAATAATAATAATAATAATAATAATAATAGAGGATAAAGATAAAAGAAAAAGGAAGGAAAATTACCTAACTTAAATTATTCTAGATAACTACACTATCCTATTTCCATAAATTATTCCATCAAATTCCTAAAATCTCTCCCCTAAGCAAAATAAAATCCCCCAAACCCCAAACCCTAAAAGTGGCGCATCCTTTAGAGAAAAAAAGAAAAGAGAACGAGAGTGAGGAGAGGGAGGAAAAAAGAGGAAAAAGAAAGAGAAAAAAGGGAGAAGAAGAAGAAGACTAGCGCGGAACGCAATCCGATATCTAATCCGCCTAGATCATTTGTTTTAGCGTCAATCAAGTAGGTGTCTCTTTCCCCTCAAACGAGTATGATCATGCATGCTTTGATGGTATATTACTTGATTCGTTGTTTTTATTTGTTTAAGATGTTAATTTTGTATATATTTTATATGACAAAGCATGAGATGATCGGTTTATGGCTGCTACATGCGTGCATGTGTATGAATTTGACGGTATGATCGGATTAAATTAAAAATACCCTTGAATTAACTCAAAAGATTAGAAATTTTCATACTTGGACTTGTTTAAAACTTCGTTTTGGCCTTAAGATATGTTCATCTAGCCCGGAATAGGTTGAGAATGGATTGGAAGTCAAAAAATAGGTCAGATGTGCGGGTTTCAATGGCGTGTGGGGCCCACACGTGGCCCCTGACGACGCGTCCAAACTCTTGCTGACGTGTCCACTTCCAAAAGATGCGTCGCGTTATAACGAATCCATTGCAACTGGTTTGAGGTCAATCGGAGTTAAAACGAAGATTTTATTGAGGTTAGAAGAAAATAGAATTTAATAAAATAGAAAAATAAAAAAAAATCCAGGTCAGCGGGCTGGTTGATCCAGCTGACCCGGTTCTCAGGTGGCTGGTCTTGCCAGGAGTGGACCGGACCAAAAACTGTAAAAAAAATGATGGAGCGGCTAGGCTACCAGATGGCCAGCAGACTAGACCATGGCAGCAGCCGGCCCGAATGTAGCGCCCCGCACCCGGGCCTCGTCCGGATACGGTGCACCCGCCGTACTTCACTAAGGAGAGTACAAAGCGTCGTGCATAACATGTGAAAATTTATAACATAAGCCATGGACTCCCATGCTAACATTTAACATGGCAGTAAAATTTAGGCAGAATTAAAATTTTTCAAATTAAACATGCATTACGAAACAACTAAGTCCCCAAAGTAGTAGTCTCACAAAACGTGATAGTCACATTCCATAGAGTTCAAACATAGTCATAATACAAACATCTCAACAGCACAAAAGTCCCTAAGCTTAGCTCTCTTCATATCTCCTCGCCTATGGATATGGTACCCTCAGCTCATCTTCGATCTATTCTATGTTGGCATTATCTGGGGGAAAAATAAAGTGTGAGTGATAAAAATCACCCAGCAAGAATACAATAACCGACCATGAAATACATAAAGAATTATAACATGAATGTAGTAACGTGAAAACTTTAAGTAATAACTCATACATGTCTTAAGTCCTGAAGTCAACTGACGGTATAGCCTAAGCATAATTCTAGATACTGCTAATCATTATTAATGTATTAAGTCCTTAACTGTATCATACAACATGTTAGCGTGATCGTGAGTTATGCAATATGCAATGCGTGATGTCATGTCATGTCAAAACATCATTTTGGTCCCATAAAATAACGTGTCATAAAAACGGAGTGTCAGATCAATTAACCCCGGATCTGAGCGGGTCCAAAACAGATATCAGATCAATTAACCCCGGATCTGAGCGGGTCCAGAACAGATATCAGATCAATTAACCCCGGATCTGAACGGGTCCAAAACATGTAACAGACCAATTAACCCTGGGTCTGAACGGGTCCAGAACATATCATGTCAACAGACCAATTAACCCCGGGTCTGGAGTCGGGTTAGTCGCATGCTTGGCCGGCAAAGGAATCATGAAGCTTTTTAAAACATGGGACCGTAAAATTTTCATGCATAACAAAAACATAGTCGCTTTTAAAACTTGCTTGCATAAGTAGAATCCATAAAATCGGTTTCATGATCATGCATGATACATGCAGTGATATGCAATGCAAGTCATGGCGTGAAATAAGATATTAACCTTCATGGTTCGGACTTAGGGAATCCCTATGTCATACTCATAAGCGGATAAATTAACCCCATTTAATGTATTTCCTTGTTCAGCCTAAATATCAGCTTTAGTACATCAACTTTGCGTCCGTGATTACCCTTCAAAACGTTAGGGTTAACCTAACTAACTTTCGTGACTTATTCCTATGTGTCTCGAGGATTTGTCGTAAAATTTTCAGATTAAATTGATAACCATAAGGGCTCATTTAATTACTTTTCTGAAAAGGTTTAGGTGCTGAAACTGATCTGACCTATTTTACTAAAAATTTAATTGCGGCGCATCCGTAATTCATTTTCCAGAAATTCTAACTCGCCCATATCATAAACATGTGGAACTAGTATCCTACCAAAATTTAGCCCATTTTCATATCTCTAAGTCCAGTAAACTGTTACCTAATTCCAGCTTGGTTCCAGTGACTTCAGTTGAGCAATTTTAGTAATTAATTCATTAAAAATAATCCAAAACGCATTTTACAAAAATTCTAGCTGGCGTGTTCACTATACTCATAGGATTATTACCATGGCAAAAATCAGCTTTATTGGTCCTCTACAAGGTCCTTTTTCGAGTCAATCAAAAAGATATCCTGTTCTGCTCAGTTCCAGGCTTTCCAGCCTGAGCAGCTTTACCAATTATTTTATTAAAAATATTCCACAACTCCTTTTACTAAAATTCCGACTTTCACATTTTCTATACACACAAGGCTGTCCCCACACCTAAAATCCGCTTTATTGAACATCTACAAGAGCTCTTTTCAAGCCATTCAATACGTTACACCATTCTGTCATGTTCCAGAATTTACAGCCTGAGCAGTCTCGCCAATTATTTTATTAAAAATTAACCATAACTTATTTTACCCAAATTCTAACTCTCAGATCTTCTATGCACATGGGGCTAGCTCTGTGCCAAAAATCAGAGTTTTTGAAGGTCGACAAGGTCCTCTTTTAATTCGTTGAAGTCAGTAGTCAATTCTGCCCAGCTCCAGAATTTTCTACTGGAGCAGTTTTACCGCGTAATTTCTTAACAATAATACTTAGCTTATTTTAACAAAATTCCAACTCTCACTTGTGATACATTCATAAGGCTAACTTTGTGCCAAAAATTAGCTTCATTGAAGGTCTGCAAGTTTAGTTCTCAGGTCGTTGAAAATGTCACTTCATTCAGTCCATTTCCAGTGGTTTGCCATTTGTTATTCTACTCAAGTCAAATGTTCATCATTCATCTTGTCCTTATGAAATATATGATTAATTACCACTTACCCTCCATTGTAACATAAATGTCCAGTTTGCATGCTCATTGTAGGGTCACCTTTTCATCAAACAAATCAGTTTTTAGATAGTAACAAGTAAGTATCACATATATGCACCAAACAAGTGTTTATCCTCAAGGACAAGATTCTCCTCCTCTTCCCTCTTTTAGGCCGAACCTAGGGGGTGCCTTAACCACATTTTTCAACACATATTCAAGCATGCATTCACATTCAAGATTCATCTCAAGCTAATCTTACTAACAACTTCATAAAGCTCCTATTTTACATATGCATGCCTTTCCATAAATCTTCCAAGTTTCAAACAAGCATCAATACTGCTTAGAATCACTTAGTTGCAACTTAAATCATCTTAAAACAGCCTTGAATCTTAATGCATGAAATAAAAGATTCCATCTTTGAGAGAATAAGCCACATGCAATGCATTGTTCTTAAGAAATCTCTAAGATATAATCTCAAACATAGGATATTCAACTAAAGATCAAATCTTAAGAACCTCTAGTCATTCAAGTCACTAACTCTTTAAGTAAATCATGAGAGATCATTGTATAATTGCCTCTTCAAGCTAAAGCTCTTGTGTTTGCTTGGTTATGGAGTGAGTTGAGTTGAAATCTTCCTCCTCCTTGACTCATAAGCACACGGGTTTTGGAAGCAAATGAGGGAGAATGTTAGTCATCATTCTTTGACGAAAATAGAACTATTTTGAGTCTAGATTTTTCTTACCAAAGTGGGACTTTGAATGGAGCTTCAAGTATCACAAGATGCACCACCTAAAAGAGTTGAAGTCTTAGCACCTAGTGACCATGAAGGTCACAGTTTGAGGTAGGAAGAAGAAACCCATATAAGCTTCATAATTTGTCATGAAAAATTCACTTAAGGAACTTGAAAAGAGGCTTACCTAAACTCTTCTTGAGCTTGAAGATGAGAGTGAAGTTGGATCTCCTAGCCTCAAGGATGGAGAAACCGTATGTGGGATAAGAGAGGGTGATGGAGAATTTGTCTAAGTGTTGGTTGATTGTTTGAGAGGAATTTTCAAGAATGGAATGAAATGTAGTGGGTTGTGATATTTAGAAGGAATCTAGAGGGGCATGGGAGGGGGATTTCGGTGGTGCATAGTCAAAAAGGGGAGGGGAACAAGTCTTGTGAAAAGTTGGGAAAAGAGGGTGTTGGGTTTGTGAAGTGTAAGTCTTTGTCTTGCATGCTTTCATTTTTTATTACTTCTTTCTTGCATGCTTTTGTTTATTTTAATCTTAACTATTATTTAGTTATTTAAGACATATGTTGGTTATTTGTGGTGGGTTCTAGATCCCTTGAGAGGGTCTTGACCGAATATGGGGGGGTTCTTGGACAATTTTGATTTTTCTTGTATTTTTCTTTAATTCATGTGTTATATTGTTTTATTTATTTTATTGTATTCCAAGATTAGCATATGTATGTATATATAATATGATGTACAATGTGCAAGTCTACTAAACATATACATGTATCCGCATATATACATATGTGACCACGCCTATATGTACATTATATATATATATATACACACATCATATACGCACATACCTACACATTGGTGGGTATTGTTCATATAACTCTGTATTTCATGTATCACTTTCTTGAAGTTCCCTTATTTAATTATTTAGTATCACCTCAATAGTATTTACGTAAAGAGGCTTAAGTTAGCTTAAGTAACACACGCTTAAAGAAATTATTGCTTTCATTCCATCACTTATTCATAGTTCCAAGTACATGTCGTTGGGGTACAACATCCTCCCCCTTTATTATAAGTTTCGTCCTCGAAACTTCCGGACTAGTCAAAAAAATGCGGATACCTACTCCTCATATCTTCCTCTGTTTCCCATGTCGCTTCTTCCTCCGAATGATGCCTCCATTGTACCTTCACCATGGGTATGGATCTCTTTCTTAAGGCCTTCTCCTTTCGATCAACGATCCTTATAGGCTCTTCCTCATAAGATACATCTTCACCAACTTTCAACTGTTGATCTTCAAGGATGTGGCTAGGGTCATATACGTATCGCCGAAGTTGAGAAACATGGAATATGTAGGATCTGCAAGGCACCACTAGAAGGGGGGGGGGTTGAATAGATGGTGCGGAAAGTGTGCTTTTTAAAATTTCTTTAAACTTGAACAATTCAAGTTCTGAAAACAGATTCTGTTTTCAGGACCAGTTTTAAAACGTTTTTAAAACCAGTTTAGAGGTCTCCAAAAATTATGAAATTTTGAGACAACTTAGCCTCAGATGTTATGAGGGTCCCCTAAAAATTTCAAATCAAAATTCAACCTTTAACCCCTTCAAAAACCGTTGGCACTCAGATTGTGCAAATCTGCCAGAACCGGTAGATGGTTTTGAAAAATTAATTCCTATTTGTGTGAATGTCCAAATGATCTGAAAATTTAACCACTAACTCTTTATATACTATATTTTAATGGGTTGAAACAGTTTTGGAAAATTCTTTTGGGAAGTAGGTCAAATATAATCAAAGTCTCAACCTTTGCAAGTCTGAGAATCAAACTGCACTAGTCTCAGAACTTTTGATGTTTGATTGATTATACTTGTCCAAAAGGGTTGAAACTTGTGCCAAATTAACCCTAGAACGTGCAAGTATGTTTCTGCAAATTTTTATAATTTTTGGAAATCGTTTGCTATTTTTCCAAACGTGAACAAAACGGATGACCAGTGCAGAAACTGAAAAGTAAATGCTGAAAGTAAATTGCACCAAGAATTTTATACTGGTTCGGTTATAAACAACCTACTCCAGTCTTCAAGGAACACCTTCCTTGGTTGACACTAATCACACACACGCAGTACACCTTACCGCAGGGTTGATAGAGTTACACCTAACTCCAACCCTTTACAAACCTTGTATGTCGAGTACAATTCACACGAACACCACCACCTCGCTAGAATGAAGATTGATCACACCTTGATCAATCTTTTACAAAGATGAATGAATGGTGGTTTATATGAAGCCTATTCAAGATTGAAAGAAGTAAAATACAATAGGCTTTTTACAAGAAAAGAGAGAAAGAAAGTGTAGGAGAAAAGAGGCTTGGCACTTTGATCACTTTAGAATGCAAATCTTGGTGTTGTTTTTGTTTGTTCTTCTCTTCTCCTTATAGCTCTTCTAGCCGTCCCCCTTATGGCCTTCTCCCCTCTTGAAAATTTCCTTTTAAGTGCTTGAGAGAGTGTAAGACATCATGGTGACAATGCTTTGCTTACTTGGCATCACTCCATTGGACCATCATTTAGTCATTGCTTACTTGGCACCTCTTGATTGGCTTAATGTTGTCATCATTTGATGACATGGAAAATCTGAAATAAACACTAAATATTTGCCAAATAATCAATCATTAAATCATACCATAATTCTCAAATTTTGTCATAAAGTGCAAGACACAAAAATTCTTCCTTCCATCCTCAAAGAAATCGGCCAGCACCCTATTATTAATGCTGAAATTTTCAGCATTTACAACATGAGATAAATTCAGATTTTTTCCATTTTCCTTTGAATTTTTGTCATAAAAATAAATCAATTATATAAGGTAAGTCTTGCTGCCAAATGAAGAGTGAACTTGGACACAATGAGAAGCAACATTCGGCCAGCACACCCCTCACACATGCTGAAAAATTTCAGCATGTGTGATATGTAAAATATCACACTTAATTACCTTACATAAAATTCAAATCATTTCCATAACTCCTTTAATTTATCCTTTAATGAAAAATTGACAAAATATCTTGCTTAATGGTGAAGAATTCGGCCAAGACAAGTGTGACATGCTGAAATTTTCAGCATGTGACATAAGAGAGGTATATGTTGAATACTTACCTTTTGTAGCTTCTCTCTTTGATTTCTCAACATTGTATGATTGATCCTTGACCAATCAACATGCCAACAAGGCTCCACATGTGCTCCATCTCAGCTGTAGTGACGTTGGAATGTGTTTGTACATGTGCTGAAATTTATTTTTGCTAACTTTGTAAAATAGTGCACATTTAGTAATACACACATGTAATATTCCAATCAGCCCTTAATTTAATTTTCTAGAACACTTTAAGATGTATATTATATGTAAAAAGTGTCTAGATACGTGTCACATGATGTTCAATAAAAAGTTCCATGTTAAGTGCGTAGAAAACCGAATTTTCGATATTTATCGATTACCCGA
>AP025045.1:18239307-18303222 GCA_036186865.1 Eustoma russellianum
CACTTTTTGATGTATATGGGCTGGCCATTTAATTATGGCATGTACGTGACACGTTGGCGAAGTTTCGGTATTCGTCCGATACGACAAATTTCGGTTTAGAACCTTTTATCGTGTCGTATTTAATTTGTCATCACCATATCTTATATCATATGATATAAGACCTGAATATACTCATAAATATGAGTTAAGTATAGTGGTGTGACGTTAACGTACGTACGTAAGATATATAACGTGTCGGTAGTACGTTGGAATACATGTGTATGTGCCTTTTATAAAAAATCTGAAAATATAGCATATATATGTATAAGTGGCGTGTGGAATTAAATGTGGGGAGGAGGAGAAGACTTTCCTTCCATAGCCTTGTTGCCTTTGTGCCTTTTCCAAATGCATCTTCCTTTAATGAACTACTTAGTTTATTAAACTAAGTACTTCACTTAATGAACTACTTTAGTTCATTAATTGTGGCACCTGAAAATAGCATAAACTCAACAAATGTTCGCCATATGATGTAAGCTTTAATGCTTCATGGCTCGTTAGTACGGCAACATAATATATAAGCTAAATAAGGCAAGTAATGGCAAGTTATCGTGCATACATGTACACTTGTGTATATATATATACTCAACGTTTATATATATATATATATATATATATATATATATATATATATATATTCAATTTTATTATTTTGAAATCACTCAAACCCTCTTATTTCTACAATCTCCCCCTTTTGATGATTTTCAAAATAACTAGTGTACATGATTTAAGTGCTATCTCTCCCCCTTGAATTATGCACAGATTTGAAATTTGAATTTCGAATTTCAAATCCGGCTCCCCCTTGATTCATGCAATTAGGATCAATCTGTGACCAATCAGTTCTATCTCTTCCCCTTAAATCATGCTTCTCACTCCCCCTTTATTTTGGAAAGTTAATCAAAAGATTCCTGTCAAAAAAGAAAGTAAATCAAATAATATCACATTAAATCACATCAACGGGAATCATGCCTAATTTAGAACAAAGAGATTCAAATGTGGCTTGATTTAAGGCCTTTGTGAATATATCCGCTACTTGTGATTCTGTGCGTACGTGATCTATGACAATATTACCATTGTTAACGTGATCACGAAGAAAATGATAGAGAACTTCTATATGCTTAGCCTTAGAGTGTAATACGAGGTTCTTAGACAAATTTATTGCACTCATACTATCACAATATATAGGAATTTTATTTACGGTAATTCCAAAGTCCGAAAGTAGTTGTTTTATCCACAACAACTGTGTGCAACAAAGGCTAAGAGTCATATACTCAGCCTCAGTAGTGGACAAGCAACACTTGCTTGCTTTTTGGAAAACCATGAAATAAGGGAATTTCCTATAAATTGGCAAGTTCCGCTCGTGCTTTTTCTATCTATCTTGCAGCCACCATAATCTGCATCAGTGTAAGCATGTAAGTCGAATGTAGAATCCTTATCATACCAAATACCTAAGGTGGGCGTGTGCTTAATATAACGGAATATTCTTTTTACCGCATTTAAGTGTGACACCTTAGGTTGACTTTGAAAACGAGCACACATGCATACGCTAAACATGATGTCAGGCCTACTAGCAGTTAAATATAGTAAAGAACCTATCATAGATCGATATAATCCATTATCAACGTCTTTACCATGTTCATCTTTGTCTAATTTAGTAGTAACACTCATAGGCGTGGGGGATGGTTTCAAATTTTCAAAATTGAATTTCTTGATCATGTCATTTACGTACTTAGCTTGGCTTATATGAATTCCTTTATTCGTTTGCTTAATCTGCAAGCCAAGAAAATAATTAAGTTCACCAACCATAGACATTTCAAATTCAGCTTTCATACAATTTTCAAAATCTTTAACGAGTCTATGTGAGGTAGAACCGAAAATAATATCATCTACGTAGATTTGAATAATAAGTAAATCTGATTTTTCTTGTTTCAAAAATAGTGTACTATCTATAGTACCACGTTTAAAATTATTTTCTAAAAGAAAAGTAGCAAAACGATCATACCATGCTCTCGGCGCTTGCTTTAGACCATATAGTGCCTTCTTTAGTTTGTACACGTGATCTGGATGTTTCAAATCTTCAAAACTGGGTGGTTGCTTCACGTATACTTCTTCTTGTATAAATCCGTTTAGAAAAGCACTTTTGACGTCCATTTGATACAATTTAAAATCTTTCATGCAAGCAATAGCAAGTAAGAGTCGTATAGCTTCTAGACGTGCTACGGGTGCAAATGTTTCATCGTAGTCTATTCCTTCTTCTTGATTATATCCTTGAGCTACGAGTCTTGCTTTATTTCTAACGACCTTTCCTTCTTCATTCATTTTATTCCTAAATACCCACTTTGTGCCTATTATTGTCTTATCTTGTGGTCGTGGCACTAAATCCCATACATCATTTCTAACGAATTGATTAAGTTCGTCATGCATAGCATCAATCCAAGATGAATCACTCAAAGCATCATGCACATTTTTGGGCTCAATTTCAGAAATCATAGCATGAAATTCATTTATTTCATCCGAAGTGATTCTTCTACGTGGTCGCACACCGTGAGTAATGTCGCCTATGATGAGATCTTGTGGGTGATCTCTATGCCATCTTGGTTGATTATTTTCTAAGTTATCATGCATTTCTATATGATCATGCATTTCTAGTGTCTCATTCATCTCATGCATATCAAAAGAATCATTATCTTCATCCAAAACGGGTTTCAATTCAAAATCATCGTCATATTCCTTATCTTTATCAATCTCTCCAAATTCATTGAATTTAACATTAATAGATTCTATGATTTGTCTATTGAGAGGATCATAACATCTATATGCTTTTGAATTTATGGAATACCCAACAAAAATGCACTCAATTGATTTGGATTCAAATTTATCTAAATTATCTTTTGTATTCAAGACAAAGCATTTGCATCCAAACACACGAAAATAATCAATCTTAGGCATGCGATCATTCAAAATTTCGTAAGGCGTCTTATTTATTTTCTTTCTTATAGATAGGCGATCTACAATATAGCATGCACAATTTACGGCTTCCGCCCACAGAAATCTAGGCAATTTATTTTCGCAAAGCATGGTTCTAGCAATTTCTTGTAGTGTGCGATTCTTTCTTTCTACTACTCCATTTAATTGTGGAGTTCTAGGTGGCGAAAACTCATGTTTAATTCCTTTTTCTTCACAAAACGAAATCATTTCTTTATTTTTAAACTCACCGCCTCTATCGCTTCTTATTCTTTTCTTATTTACGCCGTATTTATTTTCAAGTTGTTTAATTAATTTAGCAATTTCTACGGCGCTATCATCCTTATGTGCAAGAAATAAAGTCCAAGTATAGCGAGAAAAGTCATCAACAATCACACATGCATAGTGACGCCCACCAAGGCTTGTAGTGCGACTAGGACCAAACAAATCGATATGCAATAGTTCTAGTATTCTAGTCGTGCTTATCTCATTTTTAGGCTTAAGTGACTCACGTGTTTGTTTGCCTTTTAAGCAAGATTCACACAACTGAAAGTTGTCTAAATCAAGCGTAGGCAATCCCCGTACTAGGTTCTTTCGTTGCAATTTTTCTAGTGTAGAAATACCTATGTGTCCTAAACATCTATGCCACAAATTCACATTGGGTTCATTTGACATAAAACATTTAACTTTAGCGTCTACTACATCATCCATAGATAGCGTAAAGATATTTCCTTCTCGTTTTCCTTTTAAAACGGTTTCTCCATTTTTATTTATTATATTGCAATAAGGGTGAGTAAAACAAACATTGAAGTCATTGTCAACAAATTGAGAAATACTAAGAAGATTGTAAGATAAGTTGCTTACCAAAAATACGTTGGAGATTTGAAGTGTATTCGGATTGCCAATCGTACCTTTTCCAATGATCTTCCCTTCATTGTTGTCTCCAAAGGTCACGGATCCGCCTTTTGTGACCTTTTTTAATTTGGAGAACAGGCTCGGGTCACCCGTCATGTGCCTCGAGCACCCACTGTCAAGGAACCACTTTATTGATGTGTCTTTTGATGAGTGGTCTCCCTGCAATGTGAAAAGGTGATTTAGGTACCCTTTTAATTTTGGGTCCTTTCGAGTTAGTTAATCACCTTTTGGTAAAGGTACCTTTTGGTACCCATACTTGGGTGATCCTTCTCGGTCTATCAAATGGCAAGAATGAAGGTGCGATATAATATACATGTGGTGCATGTACTTTGGGTCTTTGCCCAAGGACTCCTCTATACTCATTGAATGAAGGACGCTTTTGATATGTCCTTGTGTGCGTGTGCGTAGTGCGTGGATGATATGTATTTCGTGTATGCATTGTTCTTTTCTTCTCATATCTATATGGTACAACGTTATATTTCACATGATATGAGGGAGTGGGGCGTGTGGAAGGGGGCGCTTTTTGCGTCATCTTAGACGCCACTTGATGCTTAGGGGTGTCTACTTTCTTAGACACAACAAACTTGGTTGGTTTGGTTGATACTTCGTTAGGATCAACGTATCCCAATCCAGTTTTGTCACTGTCATGCTTTTGCGATAATATGATGCGATGCAGCATGTTTGACCCTGTATCGAATTGTTTCATCATTTTCTCTAAGTCTGTATTCCTTGATTTCAAATTTGAAATCTCGGATTTCATTTCATTATTTTGAGAAGTCAATGATGAGATCTCGGTTTTTAATGCAGTGATGACACATGAAGACTCTTTCTTTGAATCGCTTAATTGAGCGACAAGATTCTCGTTAGAAGATTCTAACAGTTTCTTGTCTTCAATTAAACGTTTCTTTTCTTTTGCGAGAGTCTTAATAAATTTATGTAATTCAAGATACTGACTAAAAAGATCATCATAAGAAGGTTCAGAGTCAGAGTCAGAATCGGATGATACCTCATTAGACGCCTTTGAAGCGAAGCAAACTTGAGCGGTCTCCTCTTCGGTCTCAGTTTCAGAGTCTGATGAGTCACTCCATGTGGAGGCCTTTAGTGCACGTTTCCTTTGTTTAGGATCTGAGACGAGTCTATTTTTGTTCCGCTCCTTGTCAGGGTATTTATTAGTTTGCTTTTCTTTGTTTGGGCAGTCATATGATAAGTGTCCGAGTTTGCCGCATTCATAACATTTAATGTCCTTATCATTTGACTTGTTTTTATTTCTCTTAGATGTAGTGCCCTTGTTTTTATTTCTAAATGACTTTCTCATGAATCTTCTTAGTCCTTTAGCCAATAGAATTAAATCATCATTATCCGATTCGGAATCACTATCATCTACGTGATCGGAGGGAGGGGAGACGTATTCATTTGATTTAAAAGCAATTGTCTTACCTTGTTTAAATGATTCCGATTTCCGAATAGTAAGTTTGTTTTCATAAACTTTGAGTGAGCCAATGAGTTCTTCCATTTTTATTGATTTAGTCTCCTTACTTTCTTCTATAGCAGTCACTTTAGGGTCTCATTCCGAAGGAAGGCTTCGTAGGACTTTCTGTACCTTTTCCTGCGTAGTAAAAGCCTTACCAAGAGACTCAAGAGAGTTATAGATGTTAGTTAAACGAAGATCCATATCTACAATCGACTCATTAGGCAACAATTTAAAAGACTCAAGAGTAGACATGAGCATATTCATTTTTGACTCTTTTACTTGACTCGTGCCTTCGTGTTTCATTTCTAAAATTCTCCACATTTCTTGTGCACTCGAACAATTTGACACATAACTAGACTCACTTTTACTTAATCCGTTTAAAAGCAATTGCATAGCCCTAGCATTCATACTAAGTTTCTTTTTATCACCACTCGTATATTCTTGTCTAGTTTTAACAACTTCTAAAGTAACTCCGTCTACAGTGGATACATTAGATGGGACATATGGACCATCTTCAATTATTGACCAAAGATCTATATCTATAGCCATAAGAAAAAGTTTCATCCTAAGTTTCCATTGAATAAAAGACTCACCGTCAAAAAGTGGAGGCCTTTGGCTCGACATACCTTCTTGTTCGGTTTTGAGATTTGTGGATGCCATCTCACTGAATCGTTGGATTCCTTGTAGTGAGTATTCCTGCGCTCTGATACCACTTGTAGGATCTGCAAGGCACCACTAGAAGGGGGGGGGTTGAATAGATGGTGCGGAAAGTGTGCTTTTTAAAATTTCTTTAAACTTGAACAATTCAAGTTCTGAAAACAGATTCTGTTTTCAGGACCAGTTTTAAAACGTTTTTAAAACCAGGTTAGAGGTCTCCAAAAATTATGAAATTTTGAGAGAACTTAGCCTCAGATGTTATGAGGGTCTCCTAAAAATTTCAAATCAAAATTCAACCTTTAACCCCTTCAAAAACCGTTGGCACTCAGATTGTGCAAATCTGCCAGAACCGGTAGATGGTTTTGAAAAATTAATTCCTATTTGTGTGAATGTCCAAATGATCTGAAAATTTAACCACTAACTCTTTATATACTATATTTTAATGGGTTGAAACATTTTTGGAAAATTCTTTTGGGAAGTAGGTCAAATATAATCAAAGTCTCAATCTTTGCAAGTCTGAGAATCAGACTGCACTAGTCTCAGAACTTTTGATGTTTGATTGACTTATACTTGTCCAAAAGGGTTGAAACTTGTGCCAAATTAACCCTAGAACGTGCAAGTATGTTTCTGGAAATTTTTATAATTTTTGGAAATCGTTTGCTATTTTTCCAAACGTGAACAAAACGGATGACCAGTGCAGAAACTGAAAAGTAAATGCTGAAAGTAAATTGCACCAAGAATTTTATACTGGTTCGGTTATAAACAACCTACTCTAGTCTTCAAGGAACACCTTCCTTGGTTCACACTAATCACACACACGCAGTACACCTTACCGCAGGGTTGATAGAGTTACACCTAACTCCAACCCTTTACAAACCTTGTATGTCGAGTACAATTCACACGAACACCACCACCTCGCTAGAATGAAGATTGATCACACCTTGATCAATCTTTTACAAAGATGAATGAATGGTGGTTTATATGAAGCCTATTCAAGATTGAAAGAAGTAAAATACAATAGGCTTTTTACAAGAAAAGAGAGAAAGAAAGTGTAGGAGAAAAGAGGCTTGGCACTTTGATCACTTTAGAATGCAAATCTTGGTGTTGTTTTTGTTTGTTCTTCTCTTCTCCTTATAGCTCTTCTAGCCGTCCCCCTTATGGCCTTCTCCCCTCTTGAAAATTTCCTTTTAAGTGCTTGAGAGAGTGTAAGACATCATGGTGACAATGCTTTGCTTACTTGGCATCACTCTATTGGACCATCATTTAGTCATTGCTTACTTGGCACCTCTTGATTGGCTTAATGTTGTCATCATTTGATGACATGGAAAATCTGAAATAAACACTAAATATTTGCCAAATAATCAATCATTAAATCATACCATAATTCTCAAATTTTGTCATAAAGTGCAAGACACAAAAATTCTTCCTTCCATCCTCAAAGAAATCGGCCAGCACCCTATTGTTAATGCTGAAATTTTCAGCATTTACAACATGAGATAAATTCAGATTTTTCCATTTTCCTTTGAATTTTTGTCATAAAAATAAATCAATTATATAAGGTAAGTCTTGCTACCAAATGAAGAGTGAACTTGGACACAATGAGAAGCAACATTCGGCCAGCACACCCCTCATACATGCTGAAAAATTTCAGCATGTGTGATATGTAAAATATCACACTTAATTACCTTACATAAAATTCAAATCATTTCCATAACTCCTTTAATTTATCCTTTAATGAAAAATTGACAAAATATCTTGCTTAATGGTGAAGAATTCGGCCAAGACAAGTGTGACATGCTGAAATTTTCAGCATGTGACATAAGAGAGGTATATGTTGAATACTTACCTTTTGTAGCTTCTCTCTTTGATTTCTCAACATTGTATGATTGATCCTTGACCAATCAACATGCCAACAAGGCTCCACATGTGCTCCATCTCAGCTGTAGTGACGTTGGAATGTGTTTGTACATGTGCTGAAATTTATTTTTGCTAACTTTGTAAAATAGTGCACATTTAGTAATACACACATGTAATATTCCAATCAGCCCTTAATTTAATTTTCTAGAACACTTTAAGATCTATATTATATGTAAAAAGTGTCTAGATACGTGTCACATGATGTTCAAGAAAACGTTCCATGTTAAGTGCGTAGAAAACCGAATTTTCGATATTTATCGATTACCCAATTTTTCTCTAATTTAAATTCCAACTTTTGCACATGATATATATATATTATGTTATACATAATATATATAATATATACTTTAAATTTCAGCTCTTGGCTGATTTAAAGTGGTACCATAAACATGTGACAAAATTAAAATTGTAATCTTCACATTTTGGCCTAAATGTGGGGTGATTTGTGTGTGCCAACATGGAAAGTATTTTTGGATGATCATATCATGTGTAGCACGAAATTTTCATCACTTTTTGATGTATATGGGCTGGCCATTTAATTATGGCAAGTATGTGACACGTTGGCGAAGTTTCGGTATTCGCCCGATACGACAAATTTCGGTTTAGAACCTTTTATCGTGTCGTATTTAATTTGTCATCACCATATCTTATATCATATGATATAAGACCTGAATATACTCATAAATATGAGTTAAGTATAGTGGTGTGACGTTAACGTACGTACGTAAGATATATAACGTGTCGGTAGTACGTTGGAATACATGTGTATGTGCCTTTCATAAAAAATCTGAAAATATAGCATATATATGTATAAGTGGCGTGTGGAATTAAATGTGGGGAGGAGGAGAAGACTTTCCTTCCATAGCCTTGTTGCCTTTGTGCCTTTTCCAAATGCATCTTCCTTTAATGAACTACTTAGTTTATTAAACTAAGTACTTCACTTAATGAACTACTTTAGTTCATTAATTGTGGCACGTGAAAATAGTATAAACTCAACAAATGTTCGCCATATGATGTAAGCTTTATTGCTTCATGGCTCGTTAGTACGGCAACATAATATATAAGCTAAATAAGGCAAGTAATGGCAAGTTATCATGCATACATGTACACTTGTGTATATATATATACTCAACGTTTATATATATATATATATATATTCAATTTTCTTATTTTGAAATCACTCAAACCCTCTTATTTCTACAGAATACATCGTGCAACTGGGAAAGAGATGGTGGCAACGCCAAGCGGTATGCAACTCCGCCCACTCTCTCAAGTATCTCATAAGGTCCAACGAATCTTGGGCTTAGCTTCCCTTTGATGCCAAATCTTTTAACACCTTTAGTCGGAGAAACCTTTAGAAAAACTTTCTCTCCTTCTTGGAATTCCAAAGGTCTCCTTCTTTCGTCTGCCCATATCTTCATCCTATCTTGTGCCGCTCTTAATCTTTGTTGGACCAATTTTACTTTTTGTCGTGTATGCTCAACAATGTCGGGCCCTGCGTAGATCTTATCTCCAATTTCGTCCCAATATAGTTGGGATCGACATTTTCGTCCATACAATGCCTCGTAAGGTGCCATTCCGATAGATCTGTGGAAGCTATTATTGTAAGAAAACTCAACGAGTTTAAGACTTCTATCCCAGCTTCCTCCGAAATCAAGGATGCAAGTGCGGAGCATATCCTCAAGGGTTTGGATTGTTCTTTCTGATTGTCCATCTGTTTGAGGATGAAATGCGGAACTCATTCTAATCTCCGTGCCCATTGCCTTTTGCAAGGCTGTCCAAAATCTTGAAGTAAATCATGGGTCGCAGTCGCATACAATACTTATGGGCACTCCATTCAAACAAACGATCTGGTCAATATACATAGAGGCAAACTTCTCCATGGATGCCTTAATTGTCATGGCCAAGAAGTGAGCAGACTTAGTCAAACGATCCACAATCACCCACATAGCATCATTCCCATGCTTAGTCTTGGGCAGATCGGTCACAAAGTCCATGGTGATGTGGTCCCATTTCCATTCCGGCACTTCTAAGGGTTGCAATAATCCAGCGGGTCTTTGGTGCTCGGCTTTTACTCTTTGAGAAATTAGACATCGCCCCGACAAATTCTGCTATTTGATTCTTCATATCGGGTCATCAAAACTTTTGCTTGAGATCTTGGTACATCTTATTTGCGCCAGGGTGTATAGACAATCGAGAATTATGAGCTTCCATCAAAACTTCATCCTTAAGTTCTTTGGTTTCGGGGACACACAACCGTCCTCGATACCATAAACTGCCGTCGCTGCAAACTTCAAAGTCGTCTCGTGGCTTATCTTTCATCCTCCCTTTGATTTTTCTCAATGCTTCATCATTCCCTTGAGCCTCTTTGATCTTATAAATCAATGAAGGAACAAGAACTAACTTGGCGAGAACCTCATCGACTGAGTCAACTTCTTCCAAGTCGAACACTTCCATGTCTCGCTGGAGAGGTGGTTGCCGTGGGTGACTTTCTTTCCGACTTAATGCATCAGCAACCTTGTTAGCTTTTCCCAGATGATATTGAATGGAAAGGTCGTAATCCTTTATTAACTCCAGCCATCTGCGCTGCCGCATATTAAGCTCCTTCTCGGTAAAGAGGTACTTTAGGCTCTTGTGATCTGTATAAATTTCACACCGTTCGCCATACAAGTAATGCCTCCATATCTTTAATGCGAAAACCACTGCAGCAAGTTCAAGATCGTGGACATGATAGTTTTGCTCAAATGGCTTCAACTGTCAGGATGCATAAGCTATCACTTTGTCATTCTGCATAAGAACACATCCGAGACCATTCTTCAAAGCATCACTGTATACCACATACTTCTCACCAGGAGTGGGCTGAACTAGGATAGGTGCAGACGTCAACTTTGCTTTTAGCTCCGAGAAACTCCTTTCACAGTCGGCACTCCACTCGAACTTGGTTTTCTTTTGGGTCAATCTGGTGAGAGGAACAGCTATCCTCAAGAATCGTTCAACAAACTTCCTGTAATATCCGGACAGTCCAAGAAAACTTCTTACTTCTGTAACATTTGTTGGCCTGGGCCATTCTGTGATAGCTTCAATTTTCTTGGGATCAACTGAAATCCCTTCTTCTGAAATCACATGACCAAGGAAGGATACACTTCGTAGCTAAAACTCGCATTTGCTGAACTTGGCATACAACTGCCTCGCTCTTAGAATATTTAGGACTGTCCTCAAATGGCCTGCGTGAGTCTCTTCGTCGGGTGAATATATCAAGATATCATCTATAAAGACCACCACGAATTTATCCAACTGTTCTTGGAAGATTCGATTCATGAGATCCATAAAGGCGGCAGGGGCATTGGTCAAACCAAAAGGCATGACTAAGAACTCATAGTGTCCATATCAGGTTCTGAAAGCAGTCTTTGGGACATCTTCCGCCTTTATCTTCAACTGGAAGTACCCAGATCGTAGGTCAATCTTACTAAAGATTCGAGATCCCTGCATTAAGATACTTTAGATAGGGTTTTGGGAAATATTTAAATCTTACTCAAGTTAAACTTATGATTTACTTACCCTGAGCTGGTCGAATAAGTCTTCAATCCAGGGCAACGGGTACTTGTTCTTTATGGTAATTTTGTTGAGCTCCCGGTAATCGATGCATAAGCGCATACTTCCGTCTTTCTTTTTCACGAATAGCACCGGAGCACCCCATGGTGAAACACTAGGGCGAATAAGTTTCTTCTCTAACAGTTCGTGTAACTGTTCCTTTAATTCCTTTAGTTCAGCAGGTGCCATGCGATAAGAGGCTTTAGATATGGGTTCAGCTCCTGGAACAAGGTTTATTTCGAATGCAATCTCGCGATCAGGAGGTAGTCCAGGCAGATCATCAGGAAATACATCAGGGTATTCATTAACAACTGGAACTTGTGCAAGGGTAGGGCTCTCTTGTTCAACACTCAGAACATAAACCAAGAATCCTTCATGACCTTTCTTTAATGCTTGGCTGGCACGAGCTGCGTTAACAAAAACTTTCTGGGGTGGTTTCTTTAACTTAGTTCCTCCTTGGAATGACATCTCATCTCGAGCTGGGTTCTTAATGATAACTTGCCTGCTTCGACAGTCAATGTGGGCATGATTCTTTGAGAGCCAATCCATTCCAAGTATCACATCAAAATCACTCATAGATATGGGGATCAAATTGGCTTCAAACATCTGGTCACTAAACTCGAGCGCACAATTTCTGAATATGTGATGGGAAACAAGCACCGGATTGCCAGCTGCTTGTACTCTATAAGGTGAATCTAATCGGATTGGATCATGATCGATATTCTTAGCAAACTTCCTTGAGATAAATGAGTGGCTAGCACCACTGTCAAACAACACATTTGCAGGTATGCTACATACTAATATGGTTCCTGAACCATGCACATTTTACTAAGCAATATGATAGACATGCATAAGTGAAATGTATTGAAGGCACAAAACTTTAAATCTTACCAGTCACTACATCAGCAGTCTCCTCGACATCAGCATCTATCATAGCGTGCACTCTTGCATTTGTACGGGGCCGCTGGTTCTTTTGTTGTTGCTGCTGCTGCGCTCCTTTTTCTGGACAATCTTTAATCATGTGGCCATCTTTGCCGCATCCAAAGCATTTGTCTGTTTTCCACCTGCACTCACCCACATGCCTCTTCTGGCAGTGAGAGCATACCGATATTGCTGGCTATTGAGATGAGGCCTGATTCTTCTGCTGATTATTTTGGTTTTGCTTGTGGCACTGATTCTATCCTTGAGATTGTCCCTGACGAACTGATCCTCTGAAATTCTTCTTTGCCACCTTCTTATATTTCTCATTCCCGGTCCCTTGTCTTTCTCGCTTTTGACCCACGTCATCTCTTCTGATAATATCTCTCTCTATGCGGTAGCATTATCTAGAAGTGCTCCAAAATTGGTAGGATTTGCATTTACCAACCACGTCCTAATCCTCGGATTCAGACCTCTTTCAAACTTTAGCATTTTGTCTCTTCGTCATTTATCATAACGGGCTGAAACCTCCCAAGTGCAATGAACTTATTTGCGTACTCCGCTACTGTCATGCCCGGCTCCTGCTTCAAAGATTCAAATTCATGTCTCTTTTGTAGTTTGACAGATGGGGGAATATAGAACTTATGGGATTCTTATAAAAATCTCTCCCAGGCAATCGGTCTGGGCAAAGGCTGCAGATTTGTCTTCCACCATTGATTGGCCTCACTCATCAAGAAAGGTCGGATGGCCAGGGCTTTCATCTCTTCTGGGGCTTGAATTAGCTCAAAACAGTTTTCAACTTCATCTAGCCACTTTTCTGCGATATCTGGGTCTGGCTTTCCTTCAAACGGTAGTATGTTAGCCCTCTTGAGCTTCTCAAAATAGTATTGGCATCCCTTACTGGCTGATGTGGTTGTGGTGGAGCATTCTGATGAATTAGGCCCTGCCCTATCTGAGTAACAACTTGGCAGAAGGCCTGGAAAGCATTCATGTCTGGGATGACCGGAGGAACAGGTGCCTGTGGAGCTGGTGGTGGAGGATTCTGGTCCGACTGAGGTTGCGGCGAGACCTGTGCTGGTGGCGGTGGAATGGGCTCCTAAGCAGCTGGTTGTGCTCTCGGAGGTCTGCCACGTGGCCTCACCATATGCACATATGGGTTTAGCATCTATTTAGAATATCGGAATAAAATCAATTGAATTTGACTAAGGACCAAAATCGAAAGCTTTTAAGCAGGGAAGATAAAAGGGCATGTCTTATGTCATAGACTTAGCTTTCATAGTTTAGGATTAGTTATTAAATTACATCCCAAACCCGGTCTAAGTGGTCCTAGTCTAAGGCCATCACTCATCTAAGATCATGACTTAGGTCTAAGATCAAACTTAGATTGCTAAGATCATAACTTAGTCCTATGTTCTGCCCGAAATCTAGAGCCTGGTCTCTGATACCAACTGTAGCGCTCCGCACCCGGGCCTCGTCCGGATACGGTGCACCCGCCGAACTTCACTAAGGAGAGTACAAAGCTTCGTGCATAACATGCGAAAATCCATAACATAAGCCATGGACTCCCATGCTAACATTTAACATGGTAGTAAATTTTAGGCAGAATTAAAATTTTTCAAATTAAACATGCATTACGAAACAACTAAGTCCCCAAAGTAGTAGTCTCACAAAACGTCATAGTCACATTCCACAGAGTTCAAACATAGTCATGATACCATCTCAGCAGCACGAAAGTCCTTAAGCTTAGCTCCCTTCATATCTCCTCGCCTATGGATATGGTACCCTCGGCTCATCTTCGATCCATTCTATCTTGGCATTATCTGAGGGAAAAATAAAGTGTGAGTGATAAAAATCACCCAGCAAGAATACAATAACCGACCATGAAATACATAAAGAATTATAACATGAATGTAGTAACGTGAAAACTTTAAGTAATAACTCATACCTGTCTTAAGTCCTAAAGTCAACTGACGGTATAGCCTAAGCATAATTCTAGATACTGCTAATCACTATTAGCGTATTAAGTCCTTAACTGTATCATACAACATGTTAGCCTGATCATGAGTTATGCAATATGCAATGCGTGATGTCATGTCATGTCAAAACAATATTTTGGTCCCATAAAATGACGTGTCATAAAAACGGAGTGTCAGATCAATTAACCCCGGATCTGAGCGGGTCCAGAACAGATATTAGATCAATTCACCCGGGACCTGAGCGGGTCTAGAACAGATATCAGATCAATTAACCCCGGATCTGAACGGGTCCAGAACATGTAACAGACCAATTAACCCCAGGTCTGAACGGGTCCAGAACATATCATGTCAACAGACCAATTAACCCCGGGTCTGGAGTCGGGTTAGTCGCATGCTTGGCCGGCAAAGGAATCATGAAGCTTTTTAAAACATGGGACCGTAAAATTTTCATGCATAACAAAAACATAGTCGCTTTTAAAACTTGCTTGCATAAGTAGAATCCATAAAATCGGTTTCATGATCATGCATGATACATGCAGTAATATGCAATGCAACTCATGGCGTGAAATAACATATTAACCTGCATGGTTCGGACTTAGGGGATCCCTATGTCATACTCATAAGCGGATAAATTAACCCCATTTAATGTATTTCCTTGTTCAGCCTAAATTTCAGCTTTAGTACATCAACTTTGCGTCCGTGATTACCCTTCAAAACGTTAGGATTAATCTAACTAACTTTCGTGACTTATTCCTATGTGTCTCAAGGATTTGTCGTAAAATTTTCAGATTAAGTTGATAACCATAAGGGCTCATTTAATTACTTTTCTGAAACGGTTTAAGTGCTGAAACTGACCTGACCTATTTTACTAAAAATTTAATTGCCGCGCATCCGTAATTTGTTTTCCAGAAATTCCAACTCGCCCATGTCATAAACATGTGGAACTAGTATCCTACCGAAATTTAGCCCATTTTCATATCTCTAAGTCCTATTTCTGAGTCCAGTAAACTGTTACTTAATTCCAGCTTGGTTCCAGTGACTTCAGTTGAGCAGTTTTAGTAATTAATTCATTAAAAATAATCCAAAACTCATTTTACCAAAATTCCAGCTGGGGTGTTCACTATACTCATAGGATTATTACCATGCCAAAAATCAGCTTTATTGGTCCTCTACAAGGTCCTGTTTCGAGTCAATCAAAAAGATGTCCGGTTCTGCTCAGTTCCAGGCTTTCCAGCCTGAGCAGCTTTACCAATTATTTTATTAAAAATATTCCACAACTCATTTTACCAAAATTCCAACTTTCACATTTTCTATACACACAAGGCTGTCCCCACACCGAAAATCAGCTTTATTGAACATCTACAAGATCTCTTTTCAAGCCATTCAAAACGTTACACCATTCTGTCATGTTCCAGAATTTACAGCCTGAGCAGTCTCGCCAATTATTTCATTAAAAATTAACCATAACTTATTTTACCAAAATTCCAACTCTTCGCTCTGCTATACACATAACTTATTTTACCAAAATTAACCATTTTGTCATGTTCAAGATTTATTGAAGGTCCACAAGGTCCTCTTTTAATTCGTTGAAGTCAGTGGTCAATTCTGCCAAGCTCCAGAATTTCCTACTGGAGCAGTTTTACCGCGTAATTTCTTAAAAATAATCCTTAGCTTATTTTAACGAAATTTCAACTCTCACTTGTGCTACATTCATAAGGCTACTTTGTGCCAAAAATTAGCTTCATTGAAGGTCTGCAAGTTTAGTTCTCAGGTTGTTGAAAATGTCACTTCATTCAGTCCAGTTCCAGTGGTTTGCCATTTGTTCTTCTACTCAAGTCAAATGTTCATCATTCATCTTGTCCTTATGAAATATATGATTAATTACCACTTACCCTCCATTGTAACATAAATGTCCAGTTTGCATGCTCATTGTAAGGTCACCTTTTCATCAAACAAATCAGTTTGTAGATAGTAACAAGTAAGTATCACATATATGCACCAAACAAGTGTTTATCCTCAAAGACAAGATTCTCCTCCTCTTCCCTCTTTTATGCCGAACCTAGGGGGTGCCTTAACCATTTTTTTCAACACATATTCAAGAATGCATTCACATTCAAGATTCATCTCAAGCTAATCTTACTAACAACTTCATAAAGCTCCTATTTTACATATGCATGCCTTTCCATAAATCTTCCAAGTTTCAAACAAGCATCAATCTTGCTTAGAATCACTTAGTTGCAACTTAAATCATCTTAAAACAGCCTTGAATCTTAATGCATGAAATAAAAGATTCCATCTTTGAGAGAATAAGCCACATGCAATGCATTGTTCTTAAGAAATCTCGAAGATATAATCTCAAACTTAGGATATTCAACTAAAGATCAAATCTTAAGAACCTCTAGTCATTCAAGTCACTAACTCTTTAAGTAAATCATGAGAGATCATTGTATACTTGCCTCTTCAAGCTAAAGCTCTTGTCTTTTCTTGGTTATGGAGTGAGTTGAGTTGAAATCTTCCTCCTCCTTGACTCATAAGCACACGGTTTTTGGAAGGAAATAAGGGAGAATGTTAGTCATCATTCTTTGACGAAAATAGAACTATTTTGAGTCTAGATTTTTCTTACCAAAGTGGGACTTTGAATGGAGCTTCAAGTATCACAAGATGCACCACCTAAAAGAGTTGAAGTATTAGCACCTAGTGACCATGAAGGTCACGGTTTGAGGTAGGAAGAAGAAACCCATGTAAGCTTCATAATTTGTCATGAAAAATTCACTAAAGGAACTTGAAAAGAGGCTTACCTAAACACTTCTTGAGCTTGAAGATGAGAGTGAAGTTGAATCTCCTAGCCTCAAGGATGAAGAAACCGTATGTGGGATAAGAGAGGGTGATGGAGAATTTGTCTAAGTGTTGGTTGATTGTTTGAGATGAATTTTCAAGAATGGAATGAAATGTAGTGGGTTGTGATATTTAGAAGGAATCTAGAGGGGCATGGGAGGGGGATTTCGGTGGTGCATGGTCAAAAAGGGGAGGGGAACAAGTCTTGTGAAAAGTTGGGAAAAGAGGGTGTTGGGTTTGTGAAGTGTAAGTCTTTGTCTTGCATGCTTTCATTTTTTTATTACTTCTTTCTTGCATGCTTTTGTTTATTTTAATCTTAACTATTATTTTGTTATTTAAGACATATGTTGGTTATTTGTGGTGGGTTCTAGATCCCTTGAGAGGGTCTTGACCGAATATGGGGGGGTTCTTGGGCAATTTTGATTTTTCTTGTATTTTTCTTTAATTCATGTGTTATATTATTTTATTTATTTTATTGTATTCCAAGATTAGCATATGTATGTATATATAATATGATGTACAATGTGCAAGTCTCCTAAACATATACATGTATCCGCATATATACATATGTGACCACGCCTATATGTACATTATCTATCTATATATATATATATATACATATATATATATATATATACGTCATATACGCACATACCTACACATTGGTGGGTATTGTTCATATAACTCTATATTTCATGTATCACTTTCTTGAAGTCCCCTTATTTAATTATTTAGTATCATCTCAATAGTATTTACGTAAAGAGGCTTAAGTTAGCTTAAGTAACACACGCTTAAAGAAATTATCGCTTTCATTCCGTCACTTATTCATAGTTCCAAGTACATGTCGTTGGGGTACAACACTGAAAACCGAAATTAATTAAAAAAAGAAATTCTAAAATTTAATTTTTGAAATGAATAAATTTTAAATAATTAATTAAAATTAGTTTAAAATTGCAGAAAATTATATTTAGTTATCAGAAAATTCTAAATAAGTTTTCAGAAAATATAAAAGGTTAAAATTAAATTATTTTCATTTAATTTCTGAACTTTGGTAAATTTAAGTAATTCAAAATAAATAGAATTAAATAAAGAAAAAATAGGAAAAAATAGTAGAAAATTCTAGAAAGTTAATAGAAGCTAAGGAAAAATAAGGGTGATACAAATAACAACTTTTCAACGTTCTAAAAATTTGTGAAACCAAATATTGAGTGCCGGAGATGGTGAGGATGGGCGTACGGGTCCCATGCGACTTTGTTGTTGCATTCATTGCACGTGCATTTGCATTTGAAGTGGGTTGAGATGTATGGGTATCAGACACTCGAGTGAGGTGGGTCATGGTGTACGGGCCATGGGCACTCAGTCATGGTGGATCATAGTGTATGGGCCATGGACATCGGTTATGGTGGATCGTGGTGTACGGGCCACGAGCATCGGTCAGGGTGGATTGTAGTGTACGGGCTACAGGCATCTAGTCAATCCCGGGATCATGCATTGCATATAGCCTTAGGACATATTGCATGACATGATTCTTGTTGAGTGTGACACGTGGATGGAGCATGCATCACGTAGTCGCCAATTTTTATGTGGAGTGCTTTACTTATCGCATTTACTTTATTTTATGCATGTTATATCATATTTATGTGCTATGTGGTTATATCTTTTCGGTATGCACGTTTTGTATTAGTTTGAGGCAGACATCTACTGGGTGATTTTTGTCACTCACTCCTACTTCCCAGGTGAGCCGGATGAGGACTACGAGTATATCTTTGTTGAGGACGGGACAGACATAACGGAGTGGGCTGGTTGATAGCTACATCTAAGATATGAGGGGACTCTACAGATGCTGGTTCTTATTTATACTTTGGGAATTTTTCACAGATTTCTTTATTACTTCTATTATCAGATTTTTTATTCAGTAATGTAATGACGATTATTGGAGTTTAATTTAAGTTATGATTTACGTTTCCGTGAGAAAAATATCTACATCATTTCTCACATGTAAGAGATTGATTCGACGCTTTGTATTCTCCTTAGCGAGATACGGCGGGTGCACAGTTCTTGATGCTAGGGTTCGGGAGCGAGACGCTACAGGTGGTATCAGAGACCAGGCTTCAGATCCGCCTTGGAAACGCAATATTAACTAGATCACGTAGACATAAGTTACGATCTTTTGTAAAAATTATGATTTTACCCCTAATAAACAAAGTAGACTTAAGATATGATCTTAGACCTAGGTTATGATCAGGTTATGGGAGGTGTGTGCTGTTGGTGAGCTTTCTCTACTTAATTAACATTATACTCATGAACCTTTGCATGAGCCACATAAATGCTCAAATCCGTCGATCACTCCTGTTCAATCCGAATTCTAGTCAAGGTTCGCATGAAATCCAAGAAAATGCCGCCGGGTAGTGAACAATCCGGCAGAGGAGGCAACAGTGGATGTGGTAATGACCACCCGAATCGGGGGCCATCCTCCAGGCATTGGCCGACACCATGGCCACCCTGACCACTATTTTGGCACAACAGCAGCAGTAGACTACTCAACGGTAGCAGTAGTTGTACCAGCGGCTCCCACCACCGCGGCCACCAGATCTGAGGTTCTACTATGCAGAAATGCAGGATGTCCCTAATTTGATGTTCAGAAGGACCCTTCACCGCAGGAGGCGGAGATATGCGACATGGTCGCTAATAATCACAGGACCGCCCATGACGAAATGATAGCCGCGGAGGAGAGTGGGGCCACCGCCGCTGCTATGTGCTCATTATGGATGCCATACTTAGGATACTGTAGGGGGTTATGCAAGTATGAGTGCGACAATCGGGACATTTTACGAGATAGAGAAACGAGTAGAGACCGGCGCAACCATCACAACAGAATCAGGAGCAACATAAAGGGAAGCAAAGATCGGTGTCCAGATCCACGTGATGACTGATACAGACATCGGGGAGGCTGGCGACATCATAACAGAGTTCAACCGCTGGCGACCAGGTATCAATGACTCATCACCAGTGCAGAGGATGTCATTCAGAGATAAATGGTCAGAGTAGTGCAGCAGAAGTGTGGCTTTCTTTAGTCACGTAAGTCCAGAAGAGGAGACCTCAGTGTATTCAAAGAAGATTAAGACTAGTGCTGAGTAGCCCTGACCGACCAAGGCGACTGAGGTAAGGAGTTTTCTTGTTTTGACCAGCTGCTACATGAAATTTGTTGAAGGATTTCATCGATACTGGTGTCCCTGAGCTGAGCCAAAAAAAACTTGAACACAAGACCATAATACACAATTCTCTAATTAACTTTATCTACACACACTGATCGATATAACATACCTTAATGATACATTTCCACATATCAAACACGTACTAGAACATCAACCATATTAAATCCAACACAACTACACAAAGAAACATAACACAGTACAAAAAAAAAGAAAAATCACATAACGTCATGAACTATGAATATACAACAACATAAGTAAATAAATATATATACACACACACACATATACACATATACATAAATATATACACATATATATACATACAAAGCAACCAACATGAAAATACAAAGTAATAGGTAAAAATTCACAATATATATAGAATAAAATAACAACATAGGAGTATCGAACATATAAAAGATATACGATAAGTCAAGATTATATGTGCAAAATGACCACTACAAAAAAGGGAACCAATGCCGGATAACCAACTTAGAAATTTATAAACTTTATGCTGTTAATACACTACATGAGTTACTAATCCATATAGTAATACATAATTACAAAAAAAACACCCCATCTCTTACAACAATAAAGAAGCATATAGACACACACAATTTGTTACAACATTAATGATACAACGTAAATAAGTCGGTTTAAGAAAAGATACAAATAGATACATGAAACAAAAGTAATTGAACGATGCTAAGTAAATATGCACAGGTATACACACAACTATTTCAATGACACCACCACGTAATTAATAAAACAAAACAGTAATAAACATCATAATGTATAACGAGAACAACTGACACAATTACAAAGAAATAGTAATAGAGATACTTTTCATACAAGATGTGGGCTACGAAATAGGCATACATTTACAAGTTTTAAAACACATCATTAACATACACAATTGAAGTAAAGCATGCTAATTACGAGTTAGGAATGACATAGTATTGTATGACAGCATAGCAATAGACTAAAGTGTAAATAACTTAATAACAGAAAAACAAGAAAGAAATTCAAACTAAAATTATCATACTTGAACACCCAAATTGATTGAATATCTACAGTACATAAAAATATATGCATTTATACATTTTCTTCGGAATAAAATATATGACGATATTTATACAAAAATTAGAGAAGCTAGTATGAAAAATATAAAGTATGGGTAACGAGGAAAAAAATTATTAACGACTAACATAAGTACAAAAAGGAGATCACGATAAACAAAGACTAAAATAAACGCGCATAGCGTGCGTACCGCTTGACACTCAACTAACAAACAATATAAACATAATGCAGATAACGGTTGTGAATTTATGAGCTATATATGATACATAAGTCATACATGTGTTTAAAATAAGGATACAGAACATACTATATGTCTATATCAAACATGTTCAACAATTTAACAATTAAAACGATAACCTGCTTATTAAAACTTGTGTATGCCAATATATATAGGACGGAGCTATAGAAGGAGGCACATAATTCAATGTTGTCGATTCATCCGGGTGTTACGAAGATTTATAATGACTTAAAGAAACATTATTGGTGGAATGGGATGAAGAGACACATCGCCGAGTTCATTGAGAGACGCCTCGTTTGTCAGCAGGTCAAGCCAGAGCATCAGAGACCGAGAGGTTTGTTGTTGCCGTTGGAGATACTGGAGTGGAAGTGGGAGCATATGACGATGGGTTTTGTTGTAGGGCTCCCTAAAACAAGAAACGGCAATGACATGATCTGGGTGATTGTGTACCGACTGACGAAGTCTACTCACCTTCTACCTGTGCCAAGTGATATGACATTGGAGAGATTGGTGACGCTGTATATCGATGATATTGTTAGCCTTCATGGAGTCCCATCAGTATCGTCTCAGACCATGACCCGAGGTTCACTTCCCGATTTTGGTCAGCTTGCAAGAGAAAGTTGGGGACGGAGCTACGATTGAGCACCGCTTTCCATCCACAGACCAAGGGGCAGTCTTAGAGGACTATTCATACTCTAGAAGACATGTTGAGAGCATGCACATTGGACTTCAAGGGAACTGTGATGGTATGATCAAGCTAATTGAGTTCTCCTACAACAACAGTCACCACAGCGCTATAGGCATGGCACCCTTTGAGGTGCTTTATGGACATAAGTGTAGGTCCCCTGTTCATTGGGATGAGGTTAGTGAGCGTGTTATTATCAGACTCGAGCTAGTTGAGCAAACCAAGGAGAAGGTAATGATGATTCGTGACAGGCTCAATGTTGCTCAAGACAGGAGTAAGAGTTGGGTTAATTCAAAGAGACGTCCTCGGGAGTTTGAGGTCGGAGAAAAGGTGTATCTTAAGGTGTCACCCACAAAGGGTGTGACTCGCTTTGGGGCTAAAGGAAGGTTAAGGCCTCGCTACATTGGACCATACGAGATGCTTGAGCGGGTCGTTACCTTGGCCTACCGACTAGTCTTACCTCCTGCCTCGACCCAGGTACACATTGTATTCCATGTTTCACAGTTGAGGAGATATGTGCCGTTCCGAGCCATGTTCTAGACGCGCCACCATTGAGGATTCGGCCAGACACGACATATAAAGAGACCCCTATCAAGATCGTGGATCGTAAGGACTAAGTGTTGAGACACCGAGTCATCCCTTATGTTAGAAGTCTAGTGGACAAGTCTTGAGGAGCAGATACGAGAGAGTTATCCACCGCTTTTCGAATAAGGTACGTCAAGTTTTGAGGGCGAAACTTTTTGTAAGGGGGGTAGGAAGTTACAACCGTGAAAATAATAATAATATAAAATATAATAATATATGATGATGATAATAATAATAATAATAATAATAATAATAATAATAATAATAATAATAATAATAATAATAATAATAATAACAATAACAACAGAGGATAAAGATAAAAGAAAAGGGATGGAAAATTACCTAACTTAAATTATTATAGATAACTACACTATCCTATTTCCATAAATTATTCAATGAAATTCCTAAAATCTCTTTCCTAACCAAAATAAAATCCCTCAAACCCAAAACCCTAAAAGTGCGCATCCTTTAGAGAAAAAAGAAAAGAGAACGGCAGTGAGGAGAGGGAGGAAAAAAGAGGAAAAAGAAAGAGAAAAAAAAAGAGAGAAGAAGAAGAAGGCTAGTGCGGACTCCAATCAGTCTAGATCATTTGTTTTAGCGTCAATCAAGTAGGTGCCTCTTCCCCCTCAAACGAGTATGACTCATGCATGCTTTGATGGTATATTATGTGATTAGTTGTTTTTATTTGTTTAAGATGTTAATTTTGCATATGTTTTATATGACAAATCATGAGATGATCGGTTTATGGCTACTATGTGCGTGTATGTGTATGAATTTGATGGTAGGATCAGATTAGATTAAAAATACCCTTGAATTGACTCAAAAGGTTAGAAATTTTTATACTTGGAGTTGTTTAAAACTTCGTTTTGGCCTTAGGATAGGTTCATCTAGCTCGGAATAGGCTGAGACTCGATTGGAAGTCGAAAAAATAGGTCAGACATGCATGTTTCAGGGGGGCGCGTGGGCCCATGTGCGGCCCCTGACGACGCATCCAGACTCATACTGACGTGTCCACTTCCAAAAGATGCATCGTATTACAACGAGTCCAATGCAATTGGTTGAGGGTCAATCCGAGTTAAAACGAAGATTTTATTGAGGTTAGAAGAAAATAGAATTTAATAAAAAAAGAAAAAAATAAAAAAACCAGGTCAGCGGGCCGGTTGACCCGGCTGACCCGGTTCTCAGGTGGGTTGGTCTGGTCAGGAGTGGGCTGGACCGAAAATTGTAAAAATAAAATAAAAAAGATAGATCGGCTAGGCTGCCGAACCGGGTCGGATGGCCAGCGGACCGGACTATGGCAGCAGCCGATCCAAAAACTGAAATTAATTAAAAAGAAAAAGAAATTATGAAATTTAATTTCTGAAATGAATAAATATTAAATAATTAATTAATATTAGTTTAAAATTCTAGAAAAATATATTTAGTTATTAGAAAATTTTATATAAATTCCAGAAAATATATAAGGTTAAAATTAAATTATTTTCACTTAATTTCTGAACTTTGGAAAATTTAATAATTAAAAATAATCAGTAATAAATAGAATTAAATAATAGAAAAAGGGAAAGTTATTAGAAAATTCTTGAAAATTAATCAAGCTAAGGAAAAATAAGGGTGATGATAAATAACAACTTTTCAACATTCTGAAAGTTTACGAAACCAAATATTAACTGCCGGAGATGGAGAGGATGGGTGAACGGGCCCCAGACGACTTTGTTGTTGCGTTCATGGCACGTGCATTTGAATTTAGAGGGGGTTGAGATGTATGAGTCTCAGACGCTCGAGCGGAGTGGATCATGGTGTACGGGCCATAGGCACTCGGTCATGGTGGATCATGGTGTATGGGCCATGGGCATCGATTATAGTGGATCATGGTGTACAGGCCACGTGCATCGGTTTGGGTGCATTGTAGTGTACGGGCTACAGGCATCCAGTCAATCCTGGGATCATGCATTGCATATAGGTCTAGGGACATATTGCATGACATGATTCTTGTTGCATGTGATACATGGATGGAGCATGCATCACGTAGTTGCGCATTTTTATGTGGAGTGCTTTACTTACCGTATTTACTTTATTTTATGCATGTTATATCATATTTATGTGCTATGTTGTTTTGTCATTTCGGTATGCACATTTTGTATTGGTTTGAGACGGACATCTACTGGATAATTTCTGTCACTCACCCCTACTTCCCAGGTGAGCTAGATGAGGACTACGAGCACATCTTTGTTTAGGACGGGACAGACATAACGGAGTGGGCTGGTTGATAGCTGCATTTAGGATATGAGGGAACTCTACAGCTATTTGTTCTTATTTATAATTTGTGGAATGTTCACAGATTTCTTTATTACTTTTATTATCAGAACTTTTATTCAATAATGTAATGACGATTATTGGAGTTTAATTTAAGTTATGATTTACGTTTACGCAAGAAATATTTCTATGTCATTTCTGACATGTAAGATATTAATTCGTTGCTTTGTATTCTCCTTAGCGAGATACAGCGGGTGCACTATTCCCGATGCTAGGGCTCGGGATCCAGGCGCTACACATACGCTCGAGCAACAGTGAATCTACCTCTAAGTTGATAAAGTGGTAAGTCCTAGCAAAAAAATAGCATGGCCAGAAGGGCAGCCTGTAGTTCCGGTATGAATGGTGCCCTAAGTGGTAAATGAAAAGAAAGTGCACCCACTAGCTCACCTGAACTATTATGAAGGATACCACCCCCAGTGGATTGCGCTGCATGAGCCGCATCTACATTTAATATTTATCGTCCAGAAGGGGGTAATACCCAATAGACCACCTATGCTCAACGCGACTGTAACCTATGAGACATCCCAAGAGCATGCAGTTTTGGGTCATAAGATGCATATTTTGTTTGATTGATGGACAAGCACCAAGTGCATATATTATGGCGTATTTTGAAAGACTCATCACTATAGATCATACCTATGTAATGACACCAGATAGACCAAACTATAATACCTTGGGCAATAAGGTGAAGGCAACCCTTTAAGGTATTGCCGTTGGACGACATCCACCACTACAATAAATAGGAATGAAGATTGGCAGGAGGGACAACTGGACCTGATAAATGGACTTAGAATTATCCATTGTTGATCCTCAATAAAAACTACAGATTTTGCGATGTATGTGTCGAATAATGCTCTTCGGAGAGATGTAGCCGACAACGTATGGAGCGGGAGAGATATGAGAACATGCTTAATTAGAATAAGCGTTCCAGCATGCGACAAATAACGATTGTACCAATCCAAAAACTTTGCATCAAAGTGGAGGAGAAGATGATTAAAATATTGCAACCGCGGACGGCCTATAGAAAGAGGAACGTCAAGGTACTTAACTGGTAGCATGGCCAATGACATTTGGAGTGAGGCTTCCATACGATGTACCTGAGGAGCTGAGATATTAGGTGGGCATACAAGATGACTCTTATGAAAATTGATTCTTTGGCTTGTGACACTCTGATACTGCAATAGAAACCTCATAAATCTCTGCAATGTCAATCAGGAACGATTAAGGAAAATGAGAAGATCATCTGCAAACGCCAAGTGTGTTATAACATGCCAAATTTGGCCAAATACATGAGGACGTAAAACACCATCACAAAGTAGTCTATTAAGTCTGCAGGAGAACACCTCAGACGCTAAAATGAATAAAATAGGAGACAAAGTCCTAGTAAGTACGGAAAAAATATCCATTATAACCATCCGTGACACTATGAGGATCTAGCTGTCAGACTGCATCCTGAACATTCTGTTGTGATGGGATCGCGGTAAGAGCCGCATTGTCTGAAGCAGTTAGCACCATTGGAACGCAAGACAAAAGCTCATCTGGATGGTCCACATTTTCAGCTGTAAACAAGTGAGTGTAATAGTTAATGGCTTCCTGCTGGATCATATCACTGGTGTCACAAACAACCCCTTCTGTTGTGCGAATAGTATGGATATGCTGGCGTCGGCATCGATCCTTTACTCGGCTATGGAAGTATTTTGTGTTTGCATCTCAGCCTATAGCCATTTAACCCATGCTTTCCGCTCCCAAAAACCCAACTCTCACTGGGCTGCAACTTTATAGGCCTCTAAGGCTTCCTGGTGAGACATACGATTAAGAGAAGTCGGTTGTGCATCAAAAGCACATTCCTTCCGTGCCATCTCCTGCTCTAGACGTGTTAAGTTGTCAAAAATATTTCCGAAGATGTTCATGTTCCAACGATGCAAATCCGCCTTCAAACAGTGAAGCGTATAAACCATGCATGCCTCCATTGTCGGATAAGACTGCCACACACCCTTAACAAAAGGGATGAAATCTGAATGGTCTGTCCAGGCATTCAAAAAACGAAATGGTTGGGGCCAGTGGTAGCATCGCTCACCCAACTTAACAAAAGTGGGCAATGATCAGAAGTGCTGCGAGATAGATGGTGTACTTTTAAAGTTGAGAAACGCTCACTGAACAACACTGAACAAAGAAAACAATCAAGGCGAGGCTTGGTCGTACCAAGCCTGCGCCCGCTAACCCAAGTCAATGGAGAACCCTCAAAAGTATATCTAACAAAGAACCAAGATCGACACACTCTTCAAACTCCTTCAATGAAGATAGATTAGGCATTGATTGTCCTTGATGTTCAGTGACGGACATAAATGTGTTAAAATTCTCTGTATTTTTCCTTGTTTGATTTTCTTTGCATTCATTTGCAATTCAAGTTCTTGTTCAATCAATTCTTGATGAAATAATCAAAAATTGACATGGTATCAGACCCTTGATCCTTCATCGATAAGATTTAAATGTGTTTATATCACATAACTGATAATTCCTCTGAATGGCTTCATCGTCGGTTACATTTGTGACCATGGATCAGTATGAAGATCCGGTGTACATTCATCCTTCTGATAGTCCTTCGTTTGTCTTCACACAAAACCTTCTCACATCACAGAATTACCACGGTTGGAGCAGAGTCATGAGGCGCGCACTAGAGGCAAAGAATAAAACTGGATTCATTGATGGTACGGTAATCAAACCTCCTGAAGGTGACCGCAAGTATGCTTCGTGGATCAAGGCCAACAATATGGCGGCCTCTTGGATCACAAATTCTGTAAGTTCATCTATCGCTCAAAGCATTATGTGGATTGATAGTGCCACAGAAATATGGAAAGATCTTAAGCTTAGGTATAGTAATGCTGATGCATTTAGGATGTCATATTTACAGGAAGAATTCTATATGATTAAACAAGGAAATCTGGATGTAACTGAATACTATACGAAATTAAAAGTAGTTTGGGAGGAATTAACTGTGTTGAAGGCCATTCCGCCATTTACATGTAGGAGGTGTACTTGTAATCTAACAACTCAGATTTCAAAGTTTGTAGAGGATGACTTTGTCATTAAGTTCTTAAAAGGACTATCAGATGAATTTGAACCTGTTAAGTCGTAGGTGTTGCTTATTAGTCCCTTGCCTAATATCAATACTGCATTTGCAATGGCGGTGAAATTCGAAAGAAAGGTCTTGTACTCAAATAATCAGTCTGTGTTTTTGAATAATCCCTCTGTTGTTCCTAAATTGGGAAGTGAGAATGGTGTATTTGCTGGACAAGCTTTTGGTCAGTTTGGATCACAAACATCCAAATATGGATTTAAGTCGCAAAATAATTATAAGAGATCTGGACAAGGAAATATAAAGCGACCTATATGCAACCATTGTGGTATGCAGGGTCATATAGAGCCAAGATGCTATAAGAAATTTGGCTATCCCTCTGGGTGTAAACCTAAAGCACAAGTGAATTATGTAAGCCATGATGACAATTCACAATAGGTGATGGTGATCAGGTGGAGCAGCATCCGGTTGAACAGCATCAGATTCCCAGTGCATTCACACAGGAGCAGTATATGCAACTTATGATGATGATGAGAGATTTCCAGATGAAGGAATGAAAGGGAAGAACAGGCTCAGATGATAAAAATGAGTGCTAGCATGCTGTCATGTCAGCCCAGCAACTAGCTGTTTCTGGTAAGGAGGCAGGTAATATGTCATCTAGAAAATAAGACTTATGGATTTTGGATTCAGGTGCCACTGATCACATATGCTGTTCCTTGAGTCTCTTTGATTCCTATTATGTCACTGATTCTTTGATAGTTAAATTGCCCAACAATCAGTCCACTAAAGTTACACATATGGGTACTGTGGTTATCGGTCCTAGCTTGACAATTGACAAGGTCCTCTATATTCCGTCTTTCTGCTTCAACTTGCTCTCTCTCAGCAAGTTAACTAAACAAAATCACATCTCTACCTTATTTTGTTCTGATTATTGTATACTTTATGAACAGATGAATATGAAGATGATTGGTTTAGCTAAAGTGAGTCAGGGACTGTACAAACTCCATGGCTAACTGAAGCACCATGGATCAGAAACCAAACAAATTTCACATTTCTCTTTTCAAGCAAATGCACAATGTCAAGACTCACTCTGGCATTCAAGACTTGGACACCCATCTCTGCCAAGACTGAAAGAGATCTGCAAATTAGATACATTAGTTGTGATTTCTAATGATTCTATTCCTTGTTGTATATGTCCTCTTGCTAAACAAAAGAGAAAGTCATTTCCAGATTCTGTTACATCTGCTAAGTCCCCGTTCTCTTTGATTCATGTTGATATATGGGGCCCATATAAACATCCCACCTTGTACCAACAACGTTATTTCCTTACTACTGTGGATGATCATAGCAGATATACATGGATATACTTGTTGAAAAACAAATCTGAAGTCATAAGTGTCCTACAAAGCTTCTACACCTTTGTTTATATGCATTTTGATAAAAAGATAAAGACCATTCGATCTGACAATGGTTTAGAGTTTCAAATGAATTCTTTTTATGCTGAAAAGGGCATAATCCATCAAATTAGTTGCGTCCACACACCACAACAGAATGGGTTAGTGGAATGCAAACATCAGCACATACTGAACGTGGCCAGATCCCTTATGTTTCAGAGTCATGTGCCCATCAAATTATGGGGATTCTGCATCCAACATTCTGTATATCTGATAAACTTGACTCCCTCTCCAATCCTAGCCAACGAAACACCTTATCAAGTGCTCCACAATATAAATCCTTCATACCAGCATCTGAAAATCTTTGGATGTTTGGCATTCTCCGTCATTACTCAGCCCAACCTAAGCAAGTTTGAGCCTAGATCAAGAAAATGTGTATTTCTTGGGCTATCACATACAACAAAAGGCTACATCCTTCAAGATCTGATTACGGATAACATCATTATATCCAGAAATGTTGACTTCCATGAACAATTTTTCCTTATTCACCTGTCATATCCAGTGATAAGTACCTGGACCAGCCTAAAAACCTCGCTAGCCTAGCTAAAAAGCTGCCTACTGAGCTTGACCCTTGCCCAAACACTGTGAATATTTCTCCTCCAACATCATTTGATAGTTCAACAAAAATCAATGTGTTCCCCGCTGATGACACTGCTAGTCTTATTTAGTCACCTTCACCCATTACAACCTCAACGTCACTCACTACGACCTCATCTCACCAGCACCATAGTTTTTATTCTTTTCCAGCTACCCACATTCCCATCTCTTCCATAGACATTTGTTTACCTAACTTGCCAAATAACAAACCTTCCAGAACCAGGAATCCTCCATCATACCTTCAAGAATACTACTGCAATCAATCTCAATTGGCCTCCCCTGATCAACATCGTAACCATACATCCACTCCTCACTCACTTGAAAAGATCTTTTCCCTCAAGTAATTGGCACCTAAATACAAAGCATATGTCTTAGCTACTAGTATGCACATAGAGCCTACTAATTATCTAGAAGCATCTAGTTCTGCAGCTTGGCAGGCAGCTATGCAAACGGAATTGGCAGCCCTTGAAGCCAATGGCACTTGGAGATTGGTGCCTCTGCCCAAAGGCAAGAAACCCATTGGTTGTAAATGGGTTTACAATATCAAATATTAGGCAAACAGGACTTTGGAGAGGTGTAAAGCCAGACTAGTGGCAAAGGGCTACAACCAACAATATGGAATTGACTATCAAGAAACTTTCTCTCCCATTGCTAAGATGACTACCATCAGATTTGTTTTAGCCATGGCATCAAGTAAAGGATGGCATTTGCAGCAACTAGACGTTAACAATGCGTTCCTCCATGGTGACTTGCATGAAGAAATATATATGATTCCGCCTCCTGGCTTAGTTGTGCCTATGCCTGACTTGGTTTGCAAACTTGAAAAATCTCTCTATGGCCTTAAACAGGCCAGTAGAGAGTGGAACGCAAAACTAACTGCATACTTGTTGTCTCTTTGCTTTACTCAGTCAAAGAATGACTACACACTATTTATCAAGCAAGCATCTGATCATTTTCTGCTGGCTTTGGTATATGTCGATGACATTATATTGGTTTCTCCATCATTATCATCCATACAACTTCTCAAGTCTCAACTTCATACCACTTTTAAGATCAAGGATCTTGGTGACCTTAGATACTTCTTGGGGATCGAAGTAGCTAGGTCCGGGGTGCTCATACCGAACCAGAGGAAGTATGCGTTAGAGCTAATAGAACAGACTGGATTCTTAGGATCCAAACCTACCAAAACCCCCATGGAGACAAACTTGAAGCTTACTCATGATGACTTAACTCCACTGAGTGAAAATGCCACTTACAGAAGTCTAGTAGGAAAGTTAATATACTTAACCATCATAAGACCTGACATCACATTCTCAAATCAACAACTTAGTCAATTGCTTGATTGTCCAACGGAACAACATCTTAGAGCTGTCCACACATTACTGAGATATATAAAAGGGACAATTGGTCAGGGACTCTTCTATCCCTCTAACACCAAGCTAGAACTAAAAGCATTTGTGGATTCTGAATGGGCGGGATGTATTGAGACAAGGAGAAGTGTGACAGGATTTTGCGTTTTCCTGGGAAAGGCCTTGATATCATGGAAGGCCAAGAAGCAAACAACAGTATCAAAGTCATCAGCAGAGGCTGAGTACAGAGCTCTAGCATCATTGGTGTGTGAAATGCAGTGGTTGTTATATCTATCTCAAGATCTTCAACTTAAGGAACAGACACCAGTCAAGGTGTTCTGTGATAGCAAATGTGCCATACATATTGTGGAGAATCTGGTCTTTCGTGAAAGAACGAAGCACATAGAGATAGATTGCCATATTGTGAGAGAGGAAGTGCAGGATGGAACGATTAAGCTTATGCCAGTCAGAATAGATTTGCAGTTGGCAGACATATTCACAAAAGCATTGGATTTCAAGAGAATGAATGATCTCCTGGAGACATTAGGGGTATACAACATCTATGGCAAGCACAACTTGAGGGGGGGTGTTGAAGTTGAAGAAGAAACGCAGCAGCAACAACATTGTGCATTTAGTGGAACACTTGCCTCTATCCATCAAACAGGTGCGATTCAAGAGAGTAGAGAGAAGAAGCAAGACGGAAGTGAGTGCTGGAGGATGCAATGAAACACGCAACGCCAAGAAAGAGGGATATGATTAGTTGGAGGCCACGTGATTGAGGTGAAAAATGGAGGAAGCAGTTCGAAGGAGGCAGATTCATTTGGGTGCCAAGCGGTTTAAACGGATGAAATGACGGAAATAGCCTTTTGTTAATACGTTAGGAGAAATAGTAATCAGGGGCATTCTTGTAATTTTGCGTGTTTCTTCCTTGTTAAATACCACAATTCTGCAGACGATCAATAACATGGAGAATTGGCATTTTGATTGATCTCTACTCATTCTCTCTGTATTTTTCCTTGTTTGATTTTCTTTGCATTCATTTGCAATTCAAGTTCTTGTTCAATCAATTCTTGATGAATTAATCAAAAATTGACAAAAATAGCCACCAACTAGCCATGGATCTTGCAAACGATGGAATAGACCAAGCAGTTCTAACCAAAGCCGCGTCCTATCGGTAACTGTATCTAGCCCATATATAACTGTGTACCAAAAAATAAACTCTACCCCATGCACTGCAAATCGAAGGTGTGTGGCTTGTTCTCCATGTTCCACATCAAGTAGCCGAAAGATCTCAGTGGGCCAAAAAATCCAAATTTATTGTCACATGTTGTAAGGGAGTGTGAAAAACCAACTTTTAGTTGATATCGAGAGAGATGGATGAACTTTAGCTTAGGTTCCAAGAGAACCAATAGTTTAATCCTGTGTTGATTAATAAGTCGCCGAACACGCACCAAAGAGGTACGTAAACCCCCTACATTATATAATAAATTGTTCATTGTAAAGTGGGGTTTTGTGAAACCTTGACGTCCTGACCGAGTGATTATGGAGCTTGGAGGATGAGGTAGTAAAGCTGCACAAGATCAACGATGGCGGCGTGCCGGTGCAAAAGGAAGATTAGCAGGCAAAATGTCACTAGTAGTAAGAGGCATTGCTGCAATGCAACGATCTATCGATGATGAAAAATGCTGCATACTACAATCATCATGCGAGGAGACCAAATTAAATACCTCCTTACGCACCCATTCTGCAATATCTGCATTGTGGGAGGGTCCCCCAGGACAATACAAGATGGTGGGCCTGTCGTTTAAGCTCATCTGAAACATTTACTTGCTCTGGATCATCGATCGAGGATGGAATGATCCCGGTGTTTGGGTGTCCCAACAGTGAGACATCCTAGGTCAAAGATACCTGAACACCCAAAGGAGCACGTATCCCAGAAGAAAGATCTGAGTCCTCAACTGCAGGATCAGAGGGTACATCAGCAGAAAGGTAGAGTGAAGAGCAGGCTTGGTGGCTGGCTCATTATTTTGCTGTGGCGTCCAGCGCTGAGATTGTGGCTGAGATAATCGTTTGGGTGGCTGCTCAGTAAAAGCAGCAGCGGGCTGTGAGGGCTCTGCGATGCTTGGCCATAGGTGTGTACGTCATGGCCTAGAATATGACAGTCATAGCAAAAATAAGGGAACATCCTCATATTCCACCATTGGATAAAATTCACATTTTCCAGCTTGAACGTGAAGACGGGTGGATCGCAGCCTTGAGAGGTATAGCTTGTGAAAATATTATCCGATAGCAAGAATTCCAACAAGATAGTTGCAAATCAAAGCAACTAAATAAACATTAAGAAATTGAAATGAAGAACTAAGGGAAAATAGCACGGGGAGGCACGAGAGAAACTTTGGAATTCTCTGGAAATTCATTCAGAATGCACATTGCAACGCTAGCTGTTACACGTTAAATTAATGTTTGAGCTTGATGCAAGATAAGAAAATTACACTATGTCAAAAATGGTTGAGATTGGAACTCACTGTCCAACATCAATCTCTCAGTCTGGGGACATCAATCGATCAATGTCACTTCAGCCTCTGACATCGATCGATCGATGTAGGTCAGAAAGAATTATGTCCAACATCGATCTCTCAACCCAGGGACATCGATCGATCGATGTCACTCAGTCTCTCCTTAGGGAGACTTCGATCGATCGATGTCAGTCAAAAAGATTTCTGTCCAACATCGATCTCTCAGTCCAGGGGACATCGATCGATCGAAGTGACATCAGTCTCTCCCAGGGGGACTTCGATCGATCGATGTCCAGCAGTTTCAAAAACTGCAAAGTTTCTGGAGGACATCGATCTCTGCCCCAGGCACTTCTATCAATCGTTGTCTCCCAGAATTCAAAATTTTCTGAACGTTGGAACAAAATCCAAGGGAGATTCATGGTATTTTCTCTTTCTAATCTTGCTCAAATTTCTTGTGGACTTTAACCCAACGTATTACATGCTTCCTTGACTATTATATCCATGTCTAAGCAATCCTAGGTTGGCTATTGAGAATCAAATCACTAGGGTGGCTCAAGACTATTTGAACATCATCTTTACTTGGTGGAGCTTCAAAAACGTGGACAACTTCATCTAAAAAAAGAAGAGGCTTGGATGAGGCAAATGCACACTTTGAACATCATCTAGCTTCATCATCCATTGTTGTATAGTTCTCTTATATTTGTAAATTTGCTTAAAGATTGTTAAGCTTTTCTTTGCATTTCATTGTTGTATATTGAGAGATAGAGAGTCAAGCACAAGAGGAACCATAAATATTTGATCTCTTGCTTGTGCTTAGACTAGTGAGAAAGTGTGAACCTTACTATATTTCTTCAACCCACTGTGAGAAGTTCTTGAGGAAACTTTGTTAAAGTTGTGAGGTAGCAAGAAGTTGTTCTTGCTAAGGGCAGTAGATGCTGTAGTTGCACAAGTGTGTTTTGTGCAAGAAGTTTCTGTTGTTGTTGCTTACACTAAGGTGTTAGTGTAAGTGTTGATGTGGTTGTTCTTATTGCTTTAATAAGAAGAGTAGCTGTTGAAAATCCACTTTGGCAAGAAAGTGGTAGTGGGTAGAATCATTTACGATTCGAACCACTCTATATTCGGTGTACACATTCATTGTCTCTCATCTCCCATTCTTGCTTTGATTTTGAATTTCTTTTGAGTTGAGCCAAACAAGAAAAATTCCGCAAAAGTGCCAAACACTCTATTCACCCCCACCCTCTAGAGTGTATTTCGGACCTAACAATTGGTATCAGAGCCTAACCTTGATTGCTTGGCCTATCTTTGCAAGTAGCAAGGTTAAAGATACTGGCAATGACAACCTCAACCTCAACCTCTTCATCTCACACTTCATCTCCTAAGCCTACTGCACTATTTCCCGGATCAAACACTAAAGCACTTATGTTTGATGCCCAAAATTATTCTTTGTGGAAATTTCGAATGATCAATCATTTGAAAGGCTGTGGATTTGATATATGGAGAGTCGTTGTCAAAGGAATTGAAGTTCCTATGATTACCAACTCAAAAGGAGAATCAATGTTTAAAGATGAGGATGACTACACAGACGAAGAGAAGATAAAATTTGCCATAAATGGCAAAGCATTCGATATTTTCTCAAGTGCTCTTACCACCACCGAGCTCATAAGACTTCAAGATCTTGAGATAGCTCATGAGGCATGGAAAAGGCTTGAAATGATACACGAAGTGCAGCGTCCCGCTCCTGAACCCTAGCATCGGGAACAGTACGCTCGCCATATCTCACTAAGGAGAATACAAAGCGTCAAATTACTTTCCAACACTTCCGAAAAGACGTAGAAATTTTTCGCGCGGAAACGAAATATAATAACATAAAGTTTTCTTGATAAAGAAAATCCTCAGTAGAATAATAAATAAGACATGACAAGAACGTCAACATGCTAATATCTAGAGTCTACCAAACTATACAAGGTGATGTCTGATGGAAACCCCAATGAACTAATACCGGACAGTCGCAGTGTCTCTCCGTATCCTAGGTGCGACCATCAGTATGCCCACACTACCATGTCAGTCCCGTCCTCAGCAATGATATAGTCATACTCCTCCTTGTGCTCGCCTGGTGGGGGGGAGTAGGCGTGAGTGACGGGAAATCACCCAGTAGGCACCTGCCTCTAACTAGTACAGGACGAGCATACAAAAATGATATAACACATAGCACATAGCACATAGCATGATATCACATAAGCAAATGAAGAATACGGAAAGGAGATTCACTCCATATAAAGAATGCAAAACATCGTGATGCATGTCCTACTATGCATGTCACACGCAACCAAGTCATGTCACACAAAATGCCGATATCTCCACCGTGCAATGCATGAACCCGGGTCCTACTGAGTGCCTGTGGGTCGTACCAACCCACAGTCACCATCCTGAGTGTGCGTGGCCGCGCCACCGTACACCATCCTGAGTGTCGTGGCCCCGCCACCGTACACCATCCTGAGTGACCGTAACCCATACATCACGACCTGCCATAATACAATGCACGTGCCAGGATTGCAAAAACACAATCGTCTGAGGCCACTGGCCTATCCTCACCAGCCTCCGGCACTCAATTTTAGGTTCACTTAATGATCGCCTGAGGCCCCTGGCCCATCCTCACCATCCTCCGGCACTCAAATCTAGGTTCATTTATTATCCGAGTAATGATTTAATGTTGTTTGATGTTAAACTTATTTTTCCATGGCTTATATATATTTATTATGCATTTTCTATATTTTCCCTCATTTTTCCCTAATTTATTTCTATTTATTACCTAATTATCCAAATTAAATAAATTATCACAATTCTTGAAATTTAATGAAAATAATTCAATTTCATTATTTTATAATTTCTGTAATTTTTTTATAATTTTCTCATATTTGTTTATATTTTTCCGATAATTACTTCTATTTTAAATTAATTAAATAACAATTGTTAAATTCAAAAAAGGAAATATCTATTATTGCATAGCAGGCTGGCCCTTTACCCCAGCCCTGTCCGTGCTAGAGCTAGCCCGGCCCGCTAGGCGTCTGGCCTGCAATCCCTTTACCTTTTTTTTGGTTTAACGGCGTTATTCTGGCCCATTGGCCATTCGGCCTGGTCTGCCACACTGCCTGGCCCTTTTTTTATGATAGCTAAATAGGCAGGTCCTGCAGCTGCAGACCGCTGCCCACTAAGGGCTGGCCTGGTCTGCATTCTGGCAGGCCAGCCCTGACAGTTTTTTTAAATATTCTGATCAGCAGCACCCAGGAGGCGCGTGCTACCTCACGCGCGCGCATGAATGCCACGTGCGGCCACTTCGGCGGCCGCCTCCGGCGTCTGTTTTTCGACCCCGATCTATATTTTTGCCTATTTTCAGTCTATAGGAATCTAGTCTAAGGTCAAAACAAAACATAGAACCCCTAATCATGCAGAGATTATGTTATTTTGATTATCAAATTTTTCCCTAAAATCAAACCAAAGTCTTGCAATACCATACACGCATCCCCAGACCTCAACATCTCATACTTTTCACAGATTCATCTCATGCTTTTCACAGATAATTAACTTGCTATGAAATTCAATAATTAGAAACAACGAAAACACATAGAATACCATTAAAGCATGCTTGGATGATACCAGTTGGAGGGGGGAAAGGGAACCTACCTGTTTGCAGACAAACTACGCGACTGAAATAAACCCAGTTGCCTTTTCTCTTTCTCTTCTTCTTCTCTCTTCTCTTTCTTCTCTTCTACTCCCCTCTTCTCTCTTCCTTGCCGCCGCTGCCCAGTATCCCCCTGCGTGCGTTTTTTTGCTTAACCGAAACCCCCAGCGCCCCAGCCCCTTTATCGTTCAGTTGAGCGTAAAATCTGGGGGCATTAACTCCCACAGTAATATCATGTTCTTATCTTTTTTTTTAATTTTAAAACAATTATCCTTATCTTCTATTATTTTATTAATTCTTATATTTCTGTTCTTTTTCTTTTTTTCCTTCTCTTTTTTTCCATCCTACGGCACCCACTTCCTCTTTATATATTTTATTTTCTTTGTTTTATATTATTTTCTTTTTATTTACATATCTTTTATTTCTACTTTATATATATATAACAATATTCCAAATATAGAGTTATGAAATCACTAAACACAAACGATACGCTACATTAAATTTAATTTCGGAAGGTCGTTACACCCAACGGCTATGTTAGTTTCCAATTAACGCATAACGTCTAATTCGAAAATTCCAGGGTGTAACATCCTATCCACCTTGCAAGAAGTTTCGTCCTCGAAACTTGTCGCACCTTATACGAAGAGGTAGGGGTAGCGCTTTCGCATCTGTTCCCCAACTCCCAAGTCGCTTCATTTTTTCTTGTGGTTGGTCCATTGCACCTTGTCATATGGAATGATTCTTATTCTCAGCTCTTGGTCCTTGCGGTCCATGATCCGGACAAGGCTTCTTCATATTACATGTCCAGGTCTGATTCTTGAAGGCGGTGCGTCTAATACATGACTCAGATTCGGAATGTACCTTCTCAGCTGAGTAACATGGAATACGCTTTGTACTTGGGCCAGAACCAGATGTAGCGCCAGACGGTAGACTAATGAACCGATCATTCCGAGTATCTCTTAAGGCCCCACTGTACCGTGACCTCAGCTTACACTTCAGACCAAAACATGCCACACTCTTCATAGGTGACACTTTCGGGTAAAACTTTCCTTCGACGGTAAACTCCAGGGAAACGCCTCCTCAATTCTGCCCAGCTCTTGCTTCTGTCTTGGACAACCTTAAGTCTTTTCGAATCAACTTTACCCTCTCCTTGGTTTGCTTAATCAGCTCTAGGCGAGTAATAATACGCCCTCCGACTTCGCCCCAATAGAATGGAGATCTGCACTTACTCCCGTGGAGCGTCTTCAATGGCGCCATGCTGATGGCACTATGTTAACTGTTTTTGTAGGAGAACTCAATCAAGTTGATTACACCATCCTAGTTCCCCTTAAAGTCAAGGGCGCGAGCACTCAACCTATCCTCTAATGTCTATATCGTTTCCTCTGACTGCCATCGGTCTGGGCATGAAATGCAGTGTTCAAACGTAGCGTCGTCCATTATACATATCAGCATACTCAAGTTCTAATATGCGTTGTCGTTTTAATGGTTAAGTTGTTGAACACGTTTGGTATACACAAATAGTAAGTTGTGTATCCTTATTTTTTAAATGCAGGTATGACTTACGTATCATACATATCTCATGCATTCACAACCGTCATCTGCACTTTGTCACATGTACTATGTTTCTTTTGTTTGTTTGTTGAGTTTTACGCGGTACACATGCTATGCGCATTCATTTTAGTCTTTGTTTATCGTGATCTCTCCATTTAGTACTTATGTTAGTCGTTACTTTTTTTCTTTTTTTAACCTGTACACTATATTTTCCGCACTAGCTTATCTTATTGTTGTATAAATAGTGTTATATTATTCCGAAGGAAATGCATAAATGCATAGATTTTTCTGTGATGTAGATATATAACTTATTTAGATGTTCATGTACATTATATATATTACTGTTTGTTCTTTTTATATGTCATGTTATTAAGTTATTTATACCTTGGTCTATTAATACGATGTCATGCAATTCTATGTCGTTCCTAATTCGTAATTAGCATGCTTTACTTCAATTGTGTATGTTAATGATTTGTTCATAACTTGTAAATATATGTCTATATCGTAACCAATGTCTTGTATGAAAAGTATTTGTGCTTATTGTATTTTTGTAATTGTGTTGTTTAGTGTCGTTTTATATTATGATGTTTATTATTGTTTTGTTGTATTAGTTGTGTCGTGGTGTCCTTGATACAATTTTTTTGTGTATACTTGTGCATATTTACTTAGATTCATTTAATTACCTTTTCGTTTCGTGTATCTATTGTATGTTTTCTTAGATCGACTTATTTACATTATATCATTAATGTTGTAACAATTTGTGTTTGTCTATATGTCTCTTTGTTGTTGCAAGAGACTCAGTGCTGTTTTGTTTTTTTGGTCTTAACCATTTAAAATTTACTTATAATCTTGACTTATCGTATATTCTTTATCTGTTCGTAACTTCTACGTTGTTTTCATATTCTATATACATCGTGAGCTTTTACCTATTGCTTTGTATATTCATGTTGGTTACTTCGTATGTATAGGTACATGTGTATATCAAACATTTATTATTTGTCTTCCGCACTTATACTGTTGTGTTTTGTGTGTTGATAACTTTATATGGTTTTATAAGTTGGTTGGTTCATTACATCTTACAATGTCCTACTGTTGTAAGGATGCACCCATTTTGATAGTTAATATGTCTTGTGCATATTTTTTTTGTTTAGTAGGTTACATAGAGTTGGTAAAAAAAATTTTGTGGTATATGGTGGTTAATTTCTGTTTTGCACTTTTGTGGTATCTATTATTCATGTTGTACTTGAATTAGTAAATTTTATTAGGCCAGGGAAAGCTATTGGGTTTGCAGATGTGACTGTGATTTTACTACTAACGATTTAAGTTAATTTTTTTACATGTTATGGTAGGCTACGTATTTGTTTGTGTCGTACATGAGTATGGTGTGCACTATATTGTGTTTGTGTAGTTGTTTTTTTTCTTATGGTATATATATATAATATGTTGAATTATGTTAGTATATATTCATAGTTCATTTTGTAATGTGATAACTTTTTTTTATACTGTGTTATATTTTCTTGTGCAGTTGTGTTGGATTTTTTTTATGTTATTCCTTTTTGATCAACGAAACTTTGCTGATATCAACAATACACTCAAACTTCGCCTTCTTCTGCTTCTGTCTGCTTAGGACACCGGTATCGCCGAAAATCCTTCAACAAATTTCCCTTAGCAGCTGGCCAAATCAAGAGAACTCCTTACCTCAGTCACCATGGTCGGTCTGGGCTACTCAACGATGTACTTAACTTTCTTTGGATCCACTGAGGTTCATTCTTCTGAACTTGCGTGACTTAAGAAAGTCACGCTTCCGCTGCGCAACTCTGATCACTTATCTCTAACTAACATCATCTATACTGACGAAGAGTCATTGAGACCTGGTCGCCGGCGGTTGGACTCTACTACGACATCGCCAGCCTCCCCGATGAAGGGTCCCTCTAAACATCAAATTCTAGACGTCTGGCATTTTCCATGTAGTAGAATCTCAAGTTTGGTGGTGGCAACGGCGGAAGCAGCTGGTTCAACTGCTACTACCGCTGTTGCGCGAAAGTGGTGGCCATAATGTCAGCCAATGCTTGGCAAATGGCCCCCTGATCCTGGTGGTTGTTACCGCAACCACCGTTGCCTCCTTTGCCAGATTATTCACGACACAACAGTATTTTTCTGGATCTCGTGTGAATTTTTGACGAGAATTCGGACGGGAGTGATCGATGGATTTGAGCCTTTATAAGGCTCATGCAGCGGTTCGGGGATTCAACGATAATTAAATAGAGAAAGCTCACCAACGGTACACACCTCCCATAACCCGATCATAACTTAGGTCTACTACATTTATTAGGGGTATATTTGTCATTTCTAGGAAGAGATCATAGCTTACGTCTAAATGATCTAGTTAATCCTGCGTTACCAAGGCGGATCTGAAGCCTCGGCTCTGATACCACCTGTAGTGTCCTGCTCTCGAACCCTAGCATCAGGAACAGTACGCCCGCCGTATCTCACTAAGGAGAATACAAAGCGTCGAATCAATTTCCAACATATCCGAAAGACGTAGAAATTTTTCGCACGGAAACAAAATATAATAACGTAAAGTTTTCTCGATAAAGAAAATCCTCAGTAGAATAATAAATAAGACATGACAAGAACGTCAACGTGCTAACATCTAAAGTCTATCAAACTATACAAGGTGATGTCTGATGGAAACCCCAATGAACTAATACTGGACAGTCGCAAGGTCTCCCCATATCCTAGGAGCGACCATCTGTATGCCCACACTACCATGTCATCCCCGTCCTCAGCAATGATATAGTAGTACTCCTCCTTGTGCTCACCTGGTGGGGGGAGTAGGGGTGAGTGACGGGAAATCACCCAGTAGGCACCTGCCTCTAACTAGTACAGGACGAGCATACAAAAATGATATAACACATAGCACATAGCGTGATATCACATAAGCAAATGAAGAATACGAAAAGGAAATTCACTCTAGATAAAGAATGCACAACATCGTGATGCATGTCCTACTATGCATGTCACACAAAATGCCGATATCTCCACCATGCAATGCGTGAACCCGGGTCCTACTGAGTGGCTGTGGGTCGTACCCACCCACAATCACCATCCTGAGTGTGTGTGGCTGCGCCACCGTACACCATCCTGAGTGTCGTGACCCCGCCACTCGTACACAATCCTGAGCACCCGTGACTTGATGCAAGATGAAAAAATTACACTATGTCAAAAATGGTTGAGGTTGGAACTCACTGTCCAACATCGATCTCTCAGGCTGGGGACATCGATCGATCGATGTCATTTCAGCATCTGACATCAATCGATTGATGTAGGTCAGAAAGGATTCTGTCCAACATCGATCTCTAAACCCAGGGACATCGATTGATCGATGCCACTTCAGTCTCTCCTTAGGGAGACTTTGATCGATCGATTTCAGTCAGAAAGATTTCTATCCAACATCGATCTCTCAGTCCAGGGGACATCGATCGATCGAAGTGACATCAGTCTCTTCCAGGGGGACTTCGATCGATCAATGTCCAGCAGTTTAAAAAACTGCAAAGTTTCTGGAGGACATCGATCTCTCCCCCAGGGACTTCGATCGATCGATGCCCCCCATAATTCAAAATTTTCTGAACGTTGGAACAAAATCCAAGGAAGATTCATGGTATTTTCTCTTTCCAATATTGCTCAAATTTCTTGTGGACTTTAACCCAACATATTACATGCTTCCTTGACTATTGTATCCATGTCTAAGCAATCCTAGGTTGGCTATTGAGAATCAAATCACTAGGGTGGCTCAAGACTATTTGAACATCATCTTGACATTTGAATACCTTGTGAAGACTTGGTGGAGCTTCAAAAATGTGGACAACTTCATCTATAAAAAGAAGAGGCTTGGATGAGGCAAATGCACACTTTGATCATCATCTAGCTTCATCATCTATTGTTGTATAGTTCTTTCATATTTCTAAAATTTCTTAAAGCTTGTTAAGCTTTTCGTTGCATTTCATTGTTGTATATTGAGAGATAGAGAGTCAAGCACAAGAGGAACCATAAATATTTGATCTCTTGCTTGTGCTTAGACTAGTGAGAAAGTGTGAAACTTACTATATTTCTTCAACACACTGTGAGAAGTTCTTGAGTGAACTTTGTTGAAGTTGTGAGGTAGCAAGAAGTTGTTCTTGCTAAAAGCTGTAGTTGCTGTAGTTGCACAAGTGTGTTTTGTGCAAGAAGTTGCTGTTGTTGTTGCTTACACTAAGGTGTTAGTGTAAGTGTTGCTGTGGTTGTTCTTATTGCTTTAATAAGAAGAGTAGCTGTTGAACATCCACTTTGGCAACAAAGTGGTAGTGGAGTAGAATCATTTACATTTCGAACCACTCTATATCCGGTGTACACATTCATTGTCTCTCATCTCCCATTCTTGCTTTGACTTTGAATTTCTTTTGAGTTGAGCCAAACAAGAAAAATTCCACAAAAGTACCAAACACTCTATTCACCTCCCCCCTCTAGAGTGTATTTCGAACCTAACATTATGCCCATTTTCCAATCAATATTACAACAGATTTAGTAAGGGTAACATGGTAATCTCGCGCATTTAAACTGTTCTCGCCAGCAGCCTTCCTTCCTTTCTCGCCTGCGTGCTCAACTTTGATAGTACCAACGATCACACCAATTGCACCAATATCTTATACACATAATACTCCGATTTCTCATACAACATGAGATTAAACACTTCAATCAACAATAGCTGCACTCAGCTATAATCATCATCCACATTGTCTTCACATTCTACTTGGAACATGTAGTAGCATGATCTTCAACATCTTTGACACCCCCCTCAAGCTTAGCTTGGTGTAAAGATTATGAACTCCATGTGAACCAATGTGTTGTGTCAAACATTTAGAATCCAGAGCCTTAGTGAAAATATCAGCCAACTTCAACTCTGTTCGTATTGGCATCAACTTAATCACCCCTTATTGCACTTTATCTCGTACCACATGGAAATCAATCTCTATATGTTTCGTTCTTTTATGAAATACTGGGTTCTCTGCAATATGCATTGCACTCTTGTAATCACAAAGCATCTCCACTGGTTTCTGATCATTTAACCCCAAAGCTTCAAGTAGATATAGAAGCCATTAAACTTCACCAGTCACCATAGCCATAGCTCTGTATTCTGCCTTAGTAGATGATCTTGAAACTGTAGTTTGCTTTTTAGCCTTCCATGAAATTAAAGCATTTCCAAAGAAAACACAGTATCCTGTACAGACCTCCTAGTCTCATGGAAACCACCACAGTTAGCATCTACAAACGCTCTCAACCTTAGAATTACCTCTCTGGGAAACAATTACCCATGTCCTATTGTCCCTTTGATGTACCTGAGGAGTCTATGTGCATCTTTCAGATGATTCTCTGTAGGACAATCCAAAAACTGGCTCAGCTGCTGAAATAGAAACGCAATATCAGGCCTGGTGATCGTTAGATATGTAAGTTTTCCAATTAGTTTCATGTACTGCGTAACATCCTTCAATGCTGGAGAGTCTTAGTGGGTCAGGCTAATGTGACTTTCCATGGGAGTTTTGGATGGTTTGGCATTCAAAAAACCCGTTCGATCCAAAAGATCTAGAGTATACCGTCTCTGGTTGATATGTACCCCCTTTAGACTGAGTGACCTCTATGCCAAGGAAAAATCTCAACTGACCCAAATCCTTGATTTTAAAGGCATGATGCAAGGCCTGTTTAACATCTGAGATAGAGTGCTCATCACTAGAAGCTACTATTATGTCATCTACATAAACAAGCAGAACCATAAAACTGGTGCTGTCAGTTTTGATAAACAGTGTGTAATCACACTTAGGTTGCCTAAAACCCATAGTCAACAGGAACTTAGTAAGGGTGGCATTCCACTCTCTACTTGCTTGTTTTAACCCATAAAGAGACTTTTGTAATTTACACACCATGTTAGAACCTTGAATTGACAGGCCAGGTGGAGGTGTCATGTAAATGTCCTCATGGAGATCACCATGCAAGAAAGCATTGTGGACATCAAGTTGATGTGTATGCCATTGAAACCTAGCTGCTAATGCCAATATCACCCTTACAGTAGTCATCTTGGCAACGGGTGAGAAAGTGTCTTGGTAGTTTATGCCATATTGTTGTGTATAGCCCTTAGCTACTAGTCTGGCCTTGTGTCTCTCTACACTTCCATCAGCTTTAAGTTTCACCTTATAGACCCACTTACACACTATTTCCTTCTTCCCTGGAGGTAAAGGTACCACTCTCTAGGTCTTATTAGCCTCCAGCGCAGCTAATTCAGTGTCCATAGCTTCTTGCCAGACAGGAAAACTGACATCCTCTGCATAAGTGTTAGGCTACATTCAAATTAAAAATATAAGACTTGTATTTTGGAGCCAGTGAAGCATTACTGAAAACTTTGTTTAGGGAATGAGGAGAAGTGTAAGTTGTGTGTTTGGAACGCAGTGTCATGGCATTACAGTGGTAGTCTTTAAGATGTGTGGGTGCCTTCTTGATTCTGGAGGGTCTGGCATTAGGATTAGAAATAGGAGGCAGGTCATAACTATTTGGCCCTCAAGTAAGGAAGCATGTTATGTATCTGACATTGTACTCGGAGAGCTACATGACTGGTCAGGAGTGCAAGCTAGAGGAAGAGATTGAGAGGTGGTTAGGGATGTCTTTGAAGATTGAGGAGAGTCTACGGCACAGAGTAAGGGAGCAGAAAGTTGACATTGATTTGTATTCATAGGCTGATAGTCCATGGTCTGACCATGAACCTGGAAGTAATAAGAATCAGGCTCAAGATAAGAAGATGAATTCATGAAATTATCTGGAGAATTAGATGAAATAGGTACTTCTGCTTTGAAAGAAAAATCCGCTTCATGAAATATAACATCTCTTGAGATATAAACATCTTTAGTACTGAGGTCCCGGAGAATGTAACCCTTAGTGGTATGTGATAATCCCAAGAATACACTCTTCTGGCTCTTGCTTCAGACTTTCCTTTATACTTCTGAGTGTTGGCACCATATGCTAGGCAGCCAAACATCCTGAAATGGCTATAGGTGGGAGGTTTCTTATACAGGAGTTCATAGGGAGTTTTGTGATGTAGAATAGAGGTAGGAGTGATGTTGATGAGAAAAACTGAGTGTTGAACACAAAAGCCCCAGTATGAGAAGGAAGAGATGATTAAAACCTGAGTGATCTTGCTACAGTCAATATGTGTTGATGATTTCTTTCAACTATGCCATTTTGTTGAGGTGAATTCACACAACTAGTCTCATGGATGATCCCACGAGATGCAAAATAATGATTCATGGAGAATTCTGGACCATTATCTATCCTAATTACTTTTATTTTGCTATCAAACTGAACAGAAGCAAAATTATAAAAGCTCTCAATGATGTTTCTGACCTCAGCTTTGGATTGCATCAGATAGATCCAGCAATATCTACTAAAATAATCAATGATAGTAAGGAAATAATGTTATTTATATATTGTGAGATATTTGTAAGATCCCAAATATCCATATGTACAAGGGCAAATGGAGAAGAAGTAACAGAATAGGAAACTGGGAATAGTGTCCTCTTTTGTTTAGCAAGAGGACACACATTACATTGAAAAGGAATCAGGAACTTGAACAGAGGGGTCACATTTCTGGATTTCATTTATTCTTGAAGAAGACATGTGGCCCAGTCATGAGTGCAACAACAATGTGTCTAAAGAAGTGACATCATATGCCAAGGGAGAATGCATGAAGGAAGGTATGGATTTATCTCCAGACTGAGTAGTACCATGAAGGTAGTATAAACCTTGATCTACCTCAGCTGAACCAATCATCTTCTTGGTTCTGAGGTCCTGAATCAAGCAAACATTTGGCTTAAACACAGCTTCAAGCAAGTTGGATTGGGTAAGTTTACTGAGAGAGATAAGATTAAATGCAAAAAAGGCTACATGAAACACATCAGTAAGGATCAAACATTGGTTAACTCTTACTATTCCAATGTGTGACTGTAGCAAGGGATTTTTTTGGCAACTCAACAGTTATGGAATCAAAAGAATATATGAAACAAAGAGGCTAATGTAAGAACAGACATGATCACTAGCTCCAGAATCCAATATCTATATATTTGAATTTTCATGCAATACATTACTTGACATCTTACAGAGGCTGTAGCTTGCTGTGCTGTTAAAACAGTATGGTGTGTACTTGAGCAATCTGCAACATTTCTCTGGTTGGTACTATCTTGACGCTCTTGCAACAAACTAATCGACTGAGTATATTGGTCCTGGGTTAATGATGGTATGGTCCTTGGATCAGTATTCTCATAGTTCTGAGCCCTATGAAATCCTCCCTGACTGAACATGTCACCAGATTGTATCACACTATTCTCAGCAATTACCATGTTAACCTAACCTTTTGACTTATATCCAGGAGGGAATACATGCTTCTTGTAACACTTGTCTACTGTGTGTCCTCTCATATTACAATATGTGCATACAGTGACTTAGAGTTATTTTGATATGACTTTCCCATGCCTTTCTTGGGGTTTTTTCCTGTTGATCTCTGCCAAGATGCACCAGTTGTGCTGGAATCATTAGAATTTGGTGCATATGGATCGCCTCTAGGCATGTTCCCAACCTCATAACAACTGAAGGATTGTTACTGAAGTGTATCTGGTTATTGGAGTAGCAACTTCCTCGCTAACTTCATAGCCATAGCAAGGGCGGTCTTTAGATCCGGTAAAGGACTAGACAACAACACTTGTGATTTGACTGCTTCAAATTCATCATTGATTCATTTCAAGAACTTAATCACACAGTCATTCTCAACAAATTTATTAATCTCTACAGTGAGATTACAAGTACATTTATGGCAAGAGCAAATGGGAACAGACCGCAAATAAGTAATTCTTCCCAGACACTTTTAAGCTTAGTGTAATACTCAGTTACACTACTTCTCTCTTTCCTAATCGAATAAAATTCCTCCTGTAAATTAGATAACCTGAATGAATCTGCATTTCCATATCTAAATTTTAACTCATTCTATATATCAGTAACAGAACCTAACCACACAACACTATGTCCTATATTATGAGTTAAGGAATTTACTAACCACGATGCAACCATATTGTTGGCTTTTATCCAAGCATTGCACCTTCGATCTCCCTCCGTAGGTTTCTCAATCGTTCCATCAACAAAACCTAATTTGTTTTTCGATTCAAAAGCTCTTCGCATAGATCTAATCCAGCTATGGAAGTTATTTCCATCAAGCAATGGTTGCACTAGCACCATGGATGGATTATTGTTAGGATGAATGAAATAAGGATCATCCATGAGATCATTAGTGAAATTAGGTGAAGAGACGGAAGCAGGACTGTTTACGCCATTGTTAGTCATCATGAAAGTTCAAAAATTCATGAGTATCGATCTGATAGCATGTTAAAATATTATCCGACAGCAAGAATTCTGACAATATAGTTACAAATCAAAGCAACTAAACAAACATTAAGTAATTGAAATGAAGAACTAAGGGAAAATAGCACGGGGAGGCAAGAGAGAAACTTTGGAATTCTCTGGAAATTCATTCAGAATGCACATTGCAACGCTAGCTATTACCAATAGGAGTTAGCCTGCTGAAGAAGAAGAAAAATGAATGAAAATACACTTATGCCCTTTTTCAATCAATATTACAACAGATTAAGTAAGGGTAAAATGGTAAACTCGCGCATTTAAACTGTTCCCGCCAGCAACCTGCCTTCCTTCCTCGCCTGCGTGCTCAACTTTGGCAGTACCAATGATCACACCAATTGCACCGATCTCCTGTACACATAATACTCCAATTTCTCATACAACAGAAGATTAAACACTTCAATCAACAATATCTGCACTCAGCTAGAATCATCATCCACATTGTCTTCACTTTGTACTTGGAACCTGTAGTAGCCTGATCTTCTACATCTTTGACATAGCGCAACACATAACCAGATGACAAAAAGACGAAGACTGTTTGGTTGATGAATCAAGACACAATGGTGGTGCTTACTATTCATGCAACATCAAATATTGCAGCCTGACTATGGAGAAATGCTAGAAGATCACGGATGGACACTTATACGGGCACAATAAGCTTGTCATATTTAGGATCATAATCAGGTGTCCACTTAGTAACCCGCACATGATATCTAGATAAACTCCATGAATGACGATAAAAGCAACGATGATAATCATCTTGATTAAGAAAAAGTGAGGAGAACGTGCTTATCCTAAAGAATACCTAACTTGCGTGTTACCTTGAAGCCAATGCGCTTTAGTGAGGCCTCTAGTTGTTTTATTGTCGTGCGGCTAGTTCTGAATGATCCCATGAGAGAGTACCGATAAGGTTAGGAAAGCTACACATCTTCGTCATCTGTGAATTTGATAGATGGCATCCTTTTGAATTTCGTCAGTTCGTGTGGTTGTGATGCTATCGATTGTTAAACAACAGACACAAAAGTGCGTTGTGTTGGAGACGTTGCCGCAGGAGTTGGTGATGGCATGGTCTGCCATTGCGGTGGCTGATATTAGTTGAGGGTTGAAGCATACCCTGGAGGATGATACAGAAGAGATGAAGAAAAAGTAAGTTGTGGGAGGATCAGCAATGCCGGCGAAATGCCATAGGGGAAACAGCAGTCCAGAATTTTTTGATTGCCGTCTCCCGAGGAAGCCTCAACGAAAAAAACTTCCTATATATATATATATATATATATATATGTATATATATGTGTGTGTATATATGTGTGTCTGTGTCTCGAGACTCAAGAATTGCAGGAATTCATTCAAGTTAAGGAAAGATTTACAGTGTTGTTTCTTATTTATATGGGTATTCTTCTGCCTAACGGAACTACTTTACCACTTGCACAGTGGTTATTGTTTATCTACGGTGAATTCTAACGTCTTAAGGTAACAACTAGTTGCCTATTCTGCTCAGCTATATACAGTTAAAAAATTCTATGTTATAATATTTACACAGACTAAGCATAACATCTCAGCCTTACCGTTGCTGCCTTGCTTGTACTTCACCTCGACACCTTGGCTCAACACTTCTTCATTTTGGTTTTGCTTTGCATCTTTAGCATTCTTCGCCTCAGTCCGTCTCTTCTTCAGTTCAGTCTGGCCTTATTTTGTTACTTCCTCAGTTCAGCTTTCTTATTTAATTCAGCTCGGCTAACTGACTTAGACACTTTCTTCATCATTCACTCTTTGTTCAGGTCGGCCCTCCTCAGCTCAGCTCGGCTGGACTTATTTCTGCACTCTCCATCAAGCTTATTTGTATACATTCACACAACAAAGCTTGGACATTAAGTACTGAAAAACACTTGTTGAAACTGGCTTTGTAAGAATGTCAGCAATTTGATCTTTGGTGGAAATATGTATCAGGCTGACCTCGTTTCCTTCTAATTTTTCTCATATAAAGTGTCAATCAATTTCTACGTGTTTTGACTTATTATGCTGAACTGAGTTCTCTGCCATACTTATTGCATAAACACTATCAGAAAAGACTTTGATGGGTAGACTTCCTGTATATGGAGATCATTGAGTACTCTTCTCATCAAAATTCCTTCTCAGATCCTAGTGAAAGGGCCCTCAGCTCTGCTTTTGCGCTGCTTCTGGACACTATTGGCTGCTTCTTACATCACCAAGTTCTAGGTTTTCCTATAGAAAGGTGTTAGTGTATGTGTCCTAGACCATGATTTGGATGTTTATGTTATACATTTATTATTAATAAAGAGGTTTTATTATCATTATTGTCGGTTAGTATGTTACATAATTATGATATATGTCTCTAGTTCATTATTGTTATAAAGATAAAATAATTTATAACCACTATGAGTATTGATTTGATAAACATGAGATGATTATGTGTATGATGATACAAATCAATTTCATAGATACTTGTTGAAGAACAATGTATTGGATAGACCCATTATGAGATTACTGCATGGATAAATAAATTTCATGATAATTATGTTTTAATCCTTAGACTTGAGATTGTCATAGTTTCGACATAAGGACTATTATATTTTGACATGATCAAACATTATTCGTAACTAGATAATAATAAAGGCCATGATTGATTATGATAAAAATTATGTAGAGGATATTGAACAATGAAGATAGGATTTGTCCCTCTCTATTGACAGAGATATCTTTTGGGCCCCTCGATTAGTGAGACTGTGAAATGCATGGCCGTGCTCAGATGAATTGATAGTGTGATCAATATCATTTGTTCTATCAGTCTACTTGAAAATCGGGTTTCATACGTTTGAACAATATGAGTATGACGCTTACCATGACTTATGTTCAGACAAGATATCGTGTGACAAAGGAATTAGTATATGTACTATTATTAGGCTAGTTGGACTGAACTCGTATTGATTGGGTAGTCGTAATGCCTTGCTAGAGGCCAATTACGACTTGCTGGTTTAATAGAGATTTAATCAACTGCCAATTAATATGGACCTATCGGGTCACACACAAGAATGCGTATGTGCAGATATTAATATATTAATAGTATTAATATTAATATGAATTATGATTATTTTCGGTTTTTTTAAAATATACTTACATATATATTATCGGATAATAACAATATAATCTATATCTAATGTGGATTCTAAATGGTCTTATTCAATTCTGACAAAATGTATCTGATATAGATTCTGATTGGCCTTAACCAATTCTATTTGAAATCGGATTTTGGGGTTTATATATATTTATGTATATTGTTGTATCTCGTACAGAGATTACACAGGAAAAAAACAAAAAAACGTACTTTCAGAGAAAAACAAGTTCGTCAGCCGCGCCGTTGTAGAGATCTAGCACTCCAGCTAGAGCATTCGTGTGGATACCGATGGAGCATGATCGTGTCATCGCAACTCCTTTGGTTGCGGATTTCAAATCTACAGAGGTAAGTTTTGAATTTCTTTCATCGAATTAAACGAATAACATGGATCCATGGTAAGAAATCAGAGATCTATTTTTCCGTTGCTCATTTTTGATAGTAATGATCTCGTTGATATCATAACAAAATGTTCCATACCCTATAGTTGATCTCATGTCATTTTTGGATCCAGCCTAGTCTGCATCCATAAATATTTTTAACACACCGATCTATGTTCTTCCTGAAGCATAGTCCTTGTCCTAGTGCATTCTTGAGGTACCTAAGAATTCTAAGAGCAGCTTGGATGTGCTCATTAGTAGGATTGCGCATATACTTTGATACAAAACTAACAGCATAACAAATATCGGGCATAGTGTGTGATAGGTAAATCAATCTTCCAACCAATCTCTGATAGCTATGCTTTTTTGCTGGGGTGGTAACCCATCAATCTTTTGGCTTGTGTACGGGTTCTACTGGTGTGCTTGCTAGTCTGCATCCGAGCAGACCACTTTCCTTTAGGAGGTGAAGTATGTACTTTCTTTGGGAAATAAACAATCCTTCTTTATTCCTAGGAATCTCCATTCCTAAGAAGTACCTTAGCTTGTCTAGATCCTGTTGAGAAAGAGAGTTTGAGTGATTCACAAAATGCATGACTTAAATAACGTGTATTAAAGAAATGCATGACACAATTTATTACTTGACACGTTTTTGCGACAAACATGCCGTATATACTTTATATATAATGTTGCCGTAATAACAAGCCATGAAGCTTTAAAACTTACATCAAATGGCAAACATTTGTTGTGTTTGAACTATTTTCAGGTGCCACCATTAATGAACTAAACTAGTTCATTAAGTGAAGTACTTAGTTAGATGAACTAAGTAGTTTATTAAATGGAGATTTATTTGGAAAAGGCATGATGGCAACAAATTGAAGAATAGAAAGTCTCCTTACTCATCCATATCACACGCCATTTATATACCTTATATATATATTTATATTTTTGATAAAAAGGCACAATACACATATATTCTGTTATAATACCGATACGTTACATATATTACGAACGTACGTCAACGTCACGCCATTATACTAACCTCATATTTATGAGTATATTCATGTCTTATATCAAATGATATAAGTCATGGTGATGAAAAAACTATTACGACACGTTACAAGGTTCTAAACTAAAAATTGTCGTATCGGGTGACAACCGAAACTTCGCCAACGTGTCACGTACTTGCTATATATAGATGGCCAGCCCCTACAATTCAAAACTGGCCACAAATTTCGTGGCTTACATGGTACACTCAGCCATAAAATCATTCCATGTTGGTACACACAAATCACCCCCAATAAAACCAAATTGTGGAGATTCCAAATTCACTTTTTAAGCACATGTTGGCGCCACTTTAATCATCCATTAGAGCTGCATATTCATCTTATTTTATGTATATTATGTGTGACATAATATATATAACATGTGCAAAAGTTTGAATTTAATCGGAGAAATATCACGTAATCGACAAAGTCAAAAATTCGGTTTTCTACGAACATAACACATGGAACGTTTTTGGCATAACATATAACATGTATCTGGACACTTTTTACATATTTAAGACATATTAAAGTGTTCTAGAATATTCAAATTAGGGCTGATTGGAATTTATCATATATGTGTAATTATTGTGCATTATTTGACAAAGCTTACTAAAGTAAAATTTCAGCATATGCACATTGGTTCTACACATAATTCTCAGCCATGATGGAGCCTAGATGGAACTTATTTGGCACTTTAAATGGTGGAAAATAATCCACACATGATTGGTGACATTGAAGAAGGCAACACACAAGGAAACAATTCAAAATACAACACGTTAAAATTTCACCATATGTTGCTTTTTATGGCCAAATTTCAGCATTATTTTGTCTTCAATATGACCCTAACGATAGCTTTTGCTGTCGTTGGGATATACTGGGTCCGGATGATGATGATGATGATGATTTGTCTTCAATATGAGTCAAAAATTGAAGGTATTGAATGATGATTGTTTGGTAATATTTTGAATACTTTTTGGCACATGTTTTGGAAGTTTATTTCATATTTTACAGCTCATTAAAGGATGTCAAGTTGGACCAATCATCAAGTGACAAGTAAGAAAAGCCAAGTCATCCATCCAATCATGTTGTGCCAAGTGAGCAAGTTGATGTCACATCTATACAAGGCATTCTTCTAGAGACGTAAAAGAGAATTTCCAAGATGAAAAGAAGCCCTAAGGGGCGGCCAAAGCAAGTTAAAAAGAAGAGAAGAAAGCCAAACAAAAGCAAGACAATTCTCATGTTCTCTCAAGTGAAAAAAAAGTGTCTTCTACTTTCTTCTTCTAACTTTATTTCTTATTCTCTCTCAAGCCTATTGTTCTTATATTCAAATATATTGAATAGGCTTTGTATAGACCACCATACATGCTCATTGTTGTAAAAGGTTGATCAAGGTGAGATCAATCCTTCATTCGTTCGGTGGTGGTGTTCGTTAAAGGTGTGATTACTTGTATCGTTTGTAAAGGGTTGGAGTTGGTATGTAACTGCAGCAACCCTTTGTGGTAAGGTGTTTTTGTGTTTAGTGATAACCAAGGAAGGTGTCCTCGAAGACTGGAGTAGGTTGTGTTAACCGAACCAGTATAAAATTCTCGTTGTTATTACTTTAAGCATTTTTACTTTCAGATTCCAGCATTGTACATCATTTTCATTGCAGTAGTAAAAATATCACACGAAGTTCAAAAATCACACAACATTCCAGAAATATAGCCACACGTTTTAAGTTTCATTCAGCGCAAGTTTCAACCCATTTGGATAGGTATAAGTCAATCAAACGTTAATAGTTCTAAGACTAGTGCAATCTGATTTTAACACTTGCAAAGGTTGAGAACTTGAACATATTTGAAATACTTTCCAAATGAATTTTTCAAAACTGTTTCAACCCATTTAAATAAATATAGTAAAGGGTTTGTCATTAAATATTCATACCATTTGGATCAACGGATTAATCGGAATAAAGTTTTCAAAGCAGACTACTATTTCTGGAAGATTTGCGTAATATGACCACAAATTATTTTTTAAGGAGTTCGAGGTTGAGTTTTGATCTGAAATTTTTAGGGGATACTTAAAACATCTGAGAGTAGAATCTCTCAAAATATCAGAATTTTTGAAGGCCTGTAACCTTGTTTTTCAAACGTTACAAAACAGGACCTGAAAACCGAAACGATTTTTAGAAGTTGGGTTTTTGTATCAAAACATTTTAAAAACAAAATTTTCCGCACCCACTATTCAATCCTGTAGAAATAAGATGGTTTGAGTGATTTCAAAATAAGAAATTTGAATGCATATATATATATATATATGTGTATAAACGTGCATGAATGTGTATATGTATGCATGATAACTTGCCATTACTGCCTTATTTAGCTTATATATTATGTTGCCGTACTAACGAGTCATGAAGCATTAAAGCTTACATCATATGGCAAACATTTGTTGTGTTTATACTATTTTCAGGTGCCACCATTAGTGAACTAAATTAGTTCATTAAGTGAAGTACTTAGTTTAATAAACTAAGTAGTTCATTAAAGAAAGATTAATTTGGAAAAGGCACAAAGGCAACAAGGCCAAGGAAGGAAAGTTCTCTCCTCCTCCCCATCTTCATTAAACACGCCACATATACATGTATTATACATATTTTCAGATTTTTTTATAAAGGCACATACACATGTATTCCAACGTACTACCGACACGTTATATATTTTTCGTACGTACATTAACGTCACACCACTATACTTAACTCATATTTATGAGTATATTCAGGTCTTATATCATATGATATAAGATATGGTGATGACCAATTAAATACGACACGATAAAAGGTTCTAAACCGAAATTTGTCGTATCGGGCGAATACCGAAACTTCGCCAACGTGTCATGTACTTGCCATAAATAAATGGCCAGCCCATATACATCAAAATATGATGTAAATTTCGTGCTACACATGACATATTCAGCCAAAAATACTTTCCATGTTGGCACACACAAATTACTCCACATTAAGGCCAAAATGTGAAGATTTCAAGTTTAATTTTGTCACATGTTAATGGTACCACTTTAAACCAGCCAAGTGCTGAGATTTAAAGTATATATTATATGTATTATGTATAACATAATATATATAACATGTGCAAAAGTTGGAATTTAAATTAGAGAAAAATCGGGTAATCGATAAATATCGAAAATTCGGTTTTCTACGCACATAACATGGAACATTTTTTTTTGCACATCATGTGACATGTATCTAGACACTTTTTACATATGATATACATCTTAAAGTGTTCTAGAAAATTAAATTAAGGTCTAATTGGATATTACATGTGTGTATTATTAAATGTGCACTATTTTACAAAGTTAGCAAAAAAAATGAAATTCAGCACATGCATATACATGTATACACGCCCCTACAGCTGAGATGGATCATATGTGGAGCCTTGTTGGCATATTGATTGGTCAAGAATCAATCATACATTATTGGTGACATAAAGGAAGGAGCTACACAAGGTAATCCTTCAAAATCTTGTCACAATTGTGACACATGCTGAAAATTCAGCATGTGTGCTAATGGGTGGCGTTTTTAAGGTCATTATGAGACATATTTTACTTCTTGATTAAGGTGGATTGATTGGAAGAGGATATGGTAAGGTTTTGAATAATATTTAAAATAAATAAATGGTGATATTTAGCATATCACACATGCTGAAAATTTTTCAGCATGTGTACATGTTGTGGCAGAACATGATGAGCTTTTTGTGTCCAAGTTCATGTCTCAATTGATAGCAAGACTTACCATGTATTGCTGATTCATTTTTAATGAGAAAAATCAAAGTAAATTAGGAATTATCTTGAATAAAATTAAATGGTGCACATGCTGAAAATTCAGCATGGCAAGATGACTATATGGCCGAAATTATGCCTTGTTTGGGAAGTTATGTCCGTGAGCGGTTTCATGTGAAAGTTGTACAAATGCATGAAATATGCAGCACACACGTCACACGTAGGATAGAATACATACATGTATTTACACCAACACACAGAGGAGCAACATACATAATTATAAATATTATAATTATGCACCTTGCGTGCATGGCAAAAGAAAATGAAAGGAAAAGAAAAATAAAATAAAGATAAAGGTTACCGCAAAAAAAAAGGGAAAAGAAAATAAAGAGAGATAAGTGTTAAAAAGAAAAACTAACTAAAATCCTAATATGATTAGGAAGTGAATAGTAGATAAAGTGTAATCAAATCACAAATTCAAATTAGAACAAGATAACTTAAATATCTTAGGAGTTTACCTAATATACACCTATATCTACACACATAACACAATTCACCTTATTCTCCATTCTTCAACTAAAATAGCGGCATTCTCCCCCTTATTCTCCCAGAGCGACATCCACCAGCCGCACAAGCCTTCTGCCGCCATCACTCAGGAAGGAGGCCACCAATATTCTCCAAAAAAAAAAATGTACCTTATTCTGTCCTCCATAAACTTCAATACAGCAGTCCTATATTTTTCAAGAATTGCAACAATCTGCCGCAACACTAGGAAGCCAAAAGTAATAATTTTTGGTTCATTCAACCTCCAAATTCTTCGTATATCGCGCATGATCGAGACACGAGGCAAGTATTTTTGCTATATTTGTTATGCTTTTACTAAGTTATTATGCTATTTTCATATCACATCGAGTCATGCATTCGTAATTGTGTTTTGTATAGATGGTTGTATATATATGTGTAATTGTTATAATTATAAATATATATATATATATATAACGTCGATGTCCGCATCGATTAAATATATTATTAAGTTTGAGGAATCAAAAAAAATTGTTCCATGCTGTATACTGAAATTCGCTGGAATAGGTGTAAATATATATTAAATAACGATTAACTGTGGCAATATATTTATATAATGATGCATGAAGGACATTTCAAATGCCTTGTGTGTGATGGCTGCTGTGGTTATTCATGCATAAAGGAAATTAAAGTTGATGATAGATGCATGCACGTTGAAAAAAAAAAGAATTGGTTGTAAGTTTTCTTTTTCATGAGAGTTTTGGGTCCGAAAGTTACAAAAAAAAATTAATACTTTGCAAACTTGTGTTCGGCCAGTGAATATGTGATTTGTATTATATATATTAATTATAAAATATATTCATATGTTTGAAGAATCGAAAGTGCTAAAAGTGGTTGCGCGGAAATTGCTTAAAATATATATATGTGGTGGATAACAATTTGAATAGCCTCCTTTATATCACTTTCGTGAGTGAATTGCATTGAAAATGCATGCATGATTTAAGCAAAGGCTATATTACTTTTATTTTGGTTTCTAATGTTTCGTGGGTGGCTGTCCAAATGGACAGTGGCCTTTTATTTTGCAAAAATAAATTTGGAAAATATGCATATATATATATATATATATATTAGTATAATACTTGGAGAAGTATAATTTTGGTCGTGGCTGGGGGTGGAACATTTGGTATTTTGGACTTTTGGCCATTTGGATTATTTGTTTGGACTGATTTGGTATTTAGAACACACTTCGATAATTAGACAAAATTGACATTTTGGCCCATTTTGATAAATTAGAATTAAAACGGTAATAAAATGATAAACGAAAAGATGTTTAAAGTTGTACTTGTCAACTTCCTCGATTAAGTGTAGAAGTTAAAGTTTTTGTCCTTTTCCAAAGCAACCATCCGAGGCCTTTAGGAAGAAAGGAAGGATTTGCCCAACACCAAGCATAGAGGTCAACAAGGTGGGGAGAAGAGATTCTGCATAGGAAATTAATTCGTCAAAAAGGTAGGTGCATACTATTTATTCCCTCAAAACGGTATGAAGATTGCATGCTCAAAACGGTATTTTATTTGTTTATTGTTGTTCTTCTATTCTTGATTTGATCATGAATTTGTTGGTGTATTATCTTTATGATAACATGAAGCCTATGTGTGTGAAATTATATATGTGTGTTATTGGTGTTAGCCAAATGGTGGTCTTGAATGTGTATTGAATTGGTTGTGTCGATGTTGATGGGATTTGATGTTTGGTTCTCTGTTTTCTTTTGTTGGGCATGCAACATGTGTTAAATAATAATAAAAAAAGGAAAAAAATAACAAAAAAGGGGTTTAGCCTTTCGGCTGAACCCAATTTAAATAAGAGAATAATAATAATAATAATAATAATAATAATAATAATAATAATAATAATAATAATAATAATAATAATAATAATAATAATAATAATAATAATAATAATAATAATAATAATAATAATAATAATAATAATAATAATAATAAAAGGGCAAGGGGTTTGGCCAGTTCGGCTGAACCCAATTTAATAAAAAAGGGTAAATAAAGTAAAATAATAAAATAAGTAGACTAAGTAATTGGAGACGGACGTGGTACAGATGGAAGTAATGACGGCTGTGTGGAGTTCCTGCATTCATGGCACGTGCATTGCATGAGGTATACTGCGTCTATAGGGCGTGGGTATCGGGATGACTTACCGTGTCTATAGGGCACCGGGGTCATGAGACATGCTGCGTCTATAGGGCGTGGGTGTCCAAACGGCAAGTGGTGGCTAGAGACCACGACGCTGGATTTAGGACCCGGGGGCATGCATTGCATATAGGTCTAGGAGCATATTGCCTGACATATTTCTAGTTGCGTGTGACACATTATTTGAGCATGCATCACGTACTTGCACATTTTTATGTGGAGTGCTTTACCTTTCCGTATAAGCCATGCTATCATGTTTTATGTGTTATGTGTTGATATCTTTTTGGGTATGTACTCTTTGTATTGTTTTGAGAGGCACCTACTGGGTGATTACCATCACTCACCCCTACTATTCCATATGTAGCCGAGACGGAGTATGATTATATTTTCCTCGAGGATGGTGCCGATGTCGTGGAGTGGGCCGAGTGACCAGTAGATATGATTGCGGCGAGGGCAGAGACGGGTTGTTTATGATATTCTTGGGGTGACATTGAGATTTATATTTTTACGTTAGTACGTTGAGACATTTCTTTTAGACTTTTAATTCAGACAGTTGACTTTGACTTGTAGGACATGGTCAGCCTAATAATGATGTCTTTATCTTATTGAGGTTCATTAAATTCTAATTAGTGTTGTGTTTAATCGTTTCCGCAAAAAGAAAAAAAAATTCTATGCCAACACTGACGTGTAAGAAGTTGTTGTGACGCTTTGTATTCTCCTTAGTGAGGTACGGCGGGTGCACCGTTACCGAGGGTGGAGCTCGGGAGCGGGGCGCCACAGGTGGTATCAGAGCCGAGGCTTTAGATCCGCCTCGGAAACGCAGGATTAATTAGAACACTTAGACATAAGTTAAGATTTTTACCCCTAATAAACGAAGTAGACTTAAGTGATGATCTTAGACCTAAGTTATGATCGGGTCATGGGAGGTGTGTGCCAATGGTGAGCTTTCCCTATCTAATTACCATTTTACTCTGGGTCCAACCCTTTTAACTCGCTATTGACTAATCTGATTTATTTTTATGAACTGATATTATAGAAATGCATCTACGACGTGAGCCAGCTGAAAATGGTGGTGAGAACCACCAGGATCAGGAGATCATCCAAAGCACTTGAAGACGCCATAGTCACCATGACTAACGCCTTGCCGTAGTAGCACCAGCTGCTGAACTAGCATGCACCGCCTCCACCACCATTGCACTCAGCCCTGAGATTCTTCGACAAGGAGATGCGAAGGGATGATGGCGCAGCATAACTGACACCGCCGATCACTTGGATCTAATTTCAAAATGAGTTTAAGAAGTACTACGTGTTCGACAGTGCGATCTATCAGAGCATGGCTCTAGATCCACAGCGGAAGCATAAATTTAGGCTATGATCTTAGAAATTAAGTCACGATTTCGCTCTTAAGTCACGATCTTAGAAATAAGTACCGATTTTTAGTCGTAAACAATGATTAATATGAAGCATCTTATTGGAAGTAAGACGTGACTTTAGAAATTAAGTAATGATCCTACCCGTAAGCCACGATTTTAGACATAAGCGGTGATCTTTATTAAGAGTTGATCTTTGACTTAAGCATTAGTTTTAGTCATAAACGCTGATTATATACTAAGTACGATTTGTAACTAAGAAATGACCTTAGACATGACTTAAACATAAGCACTGGTCTTAGTCGTAAGCTTTGATTATATTCTAAGTATTGAACTTAGAAATAAGTAATGATTTTAGACGTAAGGAATGATGATACTAAGTATCGATTCTAGAAATAAGTCATGATATTAGACCTACGTGATGATCGTATAAGGGATATGCCCACGTATACCTAGGGCGCTCCGTACGACTCTGAATTAGTTGTCGCATCTAAGTGCTGATTATAACCATTTGTATAATTCCTTAGATTCGACCCTGCTAACCCGGTACCATTTCGGTAAATGAACCGGGTTCATGCCCCTACTTTAACAGTAGTGTCCGAACGTGACTAGGTCTAAGTTGGGATCGTAGTTCCTAAGCAATGATTTATAGTAGAATGATAGAGACTAAGAAAGAATTTATTAGTGTTATGATCAGTAGAGTTTAGCAAAGAATACTTTACGAATGGGTTTATAGTTGTAGTTAAGATGTTGAATTTTGGGTTATCAACAGGTCGAAGATATTAGTCTTATTAAGGATATTGATTGGTAGAGATAAGCGAGCTCTACAAAAAAAAAACAGTGGAATGACAAATTATTACAAATTTGGGTTAAGTGTTGAGACCTCATAACACATAAGTACTGATGTATCGAGTAGGCTTGAATTGAAATAGAGTAAGCATGTACAAGTAGAGGTTCTTTTTAGGTGAGATCTAACTAAATTAGAATTAGCGATTGAATTAACCAAGTGAAGAAGTACAGTGGATTAGTGTGGCGCACAGAGGCATAGTGATTAGAATGCCCTAAGTCGATCAATTTTTAGCGTGTCATACTAGGATTGGACAACTAAAGCTAAAGATTATAGTATAAGAACCGATCTTAGAGGGCTGCTATGACCGCAGATATAAGTACGATGGCGAATGATGATGACTGGGTTATGGAACCCTTGGTATGGTGACAATATCCTAAGTTTGATTCTAGAGTTATAAGAAGAGTAGGTTATGATCTTAAATAAGCAGAGAATAATGGACTTAGAAACTACCTTGTTGGATGCAAAGAATAATTTTTGAGGCCTTAGCCTATAATATGGAAGTGAAATGATTAACTTATCACAATAAACAATGGATACTTAGCTTGGTCATTATCTAGGTGAATGGATCAAGTAGGACCATACTAAGTCATTAATTACGTCGTACGCAAGTTTCGAGGACGAAACTTATAATAAGAGGGGAGGAATGTTATGTCCGTGAGCGGTTTCATGTGAAAGTTGTACAAATGCATGAAATATGCAGCACACACGTCACACGTAGGATAGAATACATACATGTATTTACACCAACACACAGAGGAGCAACATACATAATTATAAATATTATAATTATGCACCTTGCGTGCATGGCAAAAGAAAATGAAAGGAAAAGAAAAATAAAATAAAGATAAAGGTTACCGCAAAAAAAAAAGGGAAAAGAAAATAAAGAGAGATAAGTGTTAAAAAGAAAAACTAACTAAAATCCTAATATGATTAGGAAGTGAATAGTAGATAAAGTGTAATCAAATCACAAATTCAAATTAGAACAAGATAACTTAAATATCTTAGGAGTTTACCTAATATACACCTATATCTACACACATAACACAATTCACCTTATTCTCCATTCTTCAACTAAAATAGCGGCATTCTCCCCCTTATTCTCCCAGAGCGACATCCACCAGCCGCACAAGCCTTCTGCCGCCATCACTCAGGAAGGAGGCCACCAATATTCTCCAAAAAAAAAAAATGTACCTTATTCTGTCCTCCATAAACTTCAATACAGCAGTCCTATATTTTTCAAGAATTGCAACAATCTGCCGCAACACTAGGAAGCCAAAAGTAATAATTTTTGGTTCATTCAACCTCCAAATTCTTCGTATATCGCGCATGATCGAGACACGAGGCAAGTATTTTTGCTATATTTGTTATGCTTTTACTAAGTTATTATGCTATTTTCATATCACATCGAGTCATGCATTCGTAATTGTGTTTTGTATAGATGGTTGTATATATATGTGTAATTGTTATAATTATAAATATATATATATATATATAACGTCGATGTCCGCATCGATTAAATATATTATTAAGTTTGAGGAATCAAAAAAAAA
>AP025045.1:18303232-18395515 GCA_036186865.1 Eustoma russellianum
ATATATATATATATATATAACGTCGATGTCCGCATCGATTAAATATATTATTAAGTTTGAGGAATCAAAAAAAATTGTTCCATGCTGTATACTGAAATTCGCTGGAATAGGTGTAAATATATATTAAATAACGATTAACTGTGGCAATATATTTATATAATGATGCATGAAGGACATTTCAAATGCCTTGTGTGTGATGGCTGCTGTGGTTATTCATGCATAAAGGAAATTAAAGTTGATGATAGATGCATGCACGTTGAAAAAAAAAAGAATTGGTTGTAAGTTTTTTTTTCATGAGAGTTTTGGGTCCGAAAGTTACAAAAAAAAAATTAATACTTTGCAAACTTGTGTTCGGCCAGTGAATATGTGATTTGTATTATATATATTAATTATAAAATATATTCATATGTTTGAAGAATCGAAAGTGCTAAAAGTGGTTGCGCGGAAATTGCTTAAAATATATATATGTGGTGGATAACAATTTGAATAGCCTCCTTTATATCACTTTCGTGAGTGAATTGCATTGAAAATGCATGCATGATTTAAGCAAAGGCTATATTACTTTTATTTTGGTTTCTAATGTTTCGTGGGTGGCTGTCCAAATGGACAGTGGCCTTTTATTTTGCAAAAATAAATTTGGAAAATATGCATATATATATATATATATATATATATATATATATATATATATTAGTATAATACTTGGAGAAGTATAATTTTGGTCGTGGCTGGGGGTGGAACATTTGGTATTTTGGACTTTTGGCCATTTGGATTATTTGTTTGGACTGATTTGGTATTTAGAACACACTTCGATAATTAGACAAAATTGACATTTTGGCCCATTTTGATAAATTAGAATTAAAACGGTAATAAAATGATAAACGAAAAGATGTTTAAAGTTGTACTTGTCAACTTCCTCGATTAAGTGTAGAAGTTAAAGTTTTTGTCCTTTTCCAAAGCAACCATCCGAGGCCTTTAGGAAGAAAGGAAGGATTTGCCCAACACCAAGCATAGAGGTCAACAAGGTGGGGAGAAGAGATTCTGCATAGGAAATTAATTCGTCAAAAAGGTAGGTGCATACTATTTATTCCCTCAAAACGGTATGAAGATTGCATGCTCAAAACGGTATTTTATTTGTTTATTGTTGTTCTTCTATTCTTGATTTGATCATGAATTTGTTGGCGTATTATCTTTATGATAACATGAAGCCTATGTGTGTGAAATTATATATGTGTGTTATTGGTGTTAGCCAAATGGTGGTCTTGAATGTGTATTGAATTGGTTGTGTCGATGTTGATGGGATTTGATGTTTGGTTCTCTGTTTTCTTTTGTTGGGCATGCAACATATGTTAAATAATAATAAAAAAAAGGAAAAAAATAACAAAAAAGGGGTTTAGCCTTTCGGCTGAACCCAATTTAAATAAGAGAATAATAATAATAATAATAATAATAATAATAATAATAATAATAATAATAATAATAATAATAATGATAATAATAATAATAATAATAATAATAATAATAATAATAATAATAATAAAAGGGCAAGGGGTTTGGCCAGTTCGGCTGAACCCAATTTAATAAAAAAGGGTAAATAAAGTAAAATAATAAAATAAGTAGACTAAGTAATTGGAGACGGACGTGGTACAGATGGAAGTAATGACGGCTGTGTGGAGTTCCTGCATTCATGGCACGTGCATTGCATGAGGTATACTGCGTCTATAGGGCGTGGGTATCGGGATGACTTACCGTGTCTATAGGGCACCGGGGTCATGAGACATGCTGCGTCTATAGGGCGTGGGTGTCCAAACGGCAAGTGGTGGCTAGAGACCACGACGCTGGATTTAGGACCCGGGGGCATGCATTGCATATAGGTCTAGGAGCATATTGCCTGACATATTTCTAGTTGCGTGTGACACGTTATTTGAGCATGCATCACGTACTTGCACATTTTTATGTGGAGTGCTTTACCTTTCCGTATAAGCCATGCTATCATGTTTTATGTGTTATGTGTTGATATCTTTTTGGGTATGTACTCTTTGTATTGTTTTGAGAGGCACCTACTGGGTGATTACCATCACTCACCCCTACTATTCCATATGTAGCCGAGACGGAGTATGATTATATTTTCCTCGAGGATGGTGCCGATGTCGTGGAGTGGGCCGAGTGACCAGTAGATATGATTGCGGCGAGGGCAGAGACGGGCTGTTTATGATATTCTTGGGGTGACATTGAGATTTATATTTTTACGTTAGTACGTTGAGACATTTCTTTTAGACTTTTAATTCAGACAGTTGACTTTAACTTGTAGGACATGGTCAGCCTAATAATGATGTCTTTATCTTATTGAGGTTCATTAAATTCTAATTAGTGTTGTGTTTAATCGTTTCCGCAAAAAGAAAAAAAAATTCTATGCCAACACTGACGTGTAAGAAGTTGTTGTGACGCTTTGTATTCTCCTTAGTGAGATACGGCGGGTGCACCGTTACCGAGGGTGGAGCTCGGGAGCGGGGCGCCACAGATTTGTTGGTCTTGCAATTTATGGTGTATCTCTTGACTTATGGTATGATTTCATGTTTGATTTTTGGCACATGTTTAAAGTGATAATCTCAGATTTTTCCCATGTCATCATGTTGACAACATTGAGCCAATAAGGAGGTGCCAAGTAAGCGAAGACTAAATGATGATCCAATAGGAAGATGCCAAGTAAGCAAGGCATTGTCACAATGATGTCTTACACTCTCTAAAGGACTTAAAAGACAATTTTCAAGAGGGGAGAAGCCCTAGGGGGATGGCTGCCACAATTAAAAAGAAGAAGAGGAGAGCAAACAAAAACAACAACAAGAATTGCATTCAAAAGAGATCAAATTGCCAAGCTCTTCTTCTCCTACATCTTCTTTCTTTCTCTTTTCCTGTAAAGCCTATTGTATTCATATTCTTTCAATCTTGAATAGGCTTGAGATAAACCACCATTCATACATCTTTGTAAAAGATTGATCAAGGTGTGATCAATCTTCATTCTAGCGAGGTGGTGGTGTTCGTGTGAATTGTACTCGGCATACAAGGTTTGTAAAGGGTTGGAGTTAGGTGTAACTCTATCAACCCTGCGGTAAGGTGTACTGCTTGTGTGTGATTAGTGTGAACCAAGGAAGGTGTTCCTTGAAGACTGGAGTAGGTTGTTTATAACCGAACCAGTATAAAATTCTTGGTGTCATTTACTTTCTGCATTTACGTTTCAGTTACTGCACTGTTTACCCTTCTTGTTCGCATCCGTAAAAATAGTAAACGATTTTCAAAAATTACAAAATTTTCCAGAAACATACTTACACGTTCTAGGGTTAATTTGGCATAAGTTTCAACCCTTTTGGATAAGTATAAGTCAGTCAAACATCAAAAGTTCTGAGACTAGTGCAGTCTGATTTTCAGACTTGCAAAAGTTGAGACTTTGATTGTATTTGACCTACTTCCCAAAAGAATTTTCCAAAACTGTTTCAACCCATTTAAATATAGTATATAAGGAGTAAGTGGTCAAATTTTCAGATCATTTGGACGTTCACACAAATAGGAATTAGTTTTTCAAAACCATCTACCGTTTCTGGCAGATTTGCACAATCTGAGTACCAACGGTTTTTGAAAGGGTTAAAGGTTGAATTTTAATTTGAAATTTTTAGGGGACCCTCTGAGGCTAAGTTCTCTCAAAATTTCATAATTTTTGGAGACCTCTAACCTAGTTTTAAAAACGTTTTAAAACAGGTCCTGAAAACAGAATCTGTTTTCAGAACTTGAATTGGTTAGGTTTCAAGAAATTTTAAAAAGCACATTTTCCGCACCATCTATTCAACCCTCCCCCCTTCTAGTGGTGCCTTGCAGATCCTACAAGTGGTATCAGAGCGCAGGAATACTCACTACAAAGAATCCAACGATTCAGTGAGATGGCATCCACAAATCTCAAAACCGAACAAGAAGGTATGTCGAGCCATAGGCCTCCATTTTTTGACGGTGAGTCCTTTATTCAGTGGAAACTTAGTATGAAGCTTTTTCTTATGGCTATAGATATAGATCTTTGGTCAATAATTGAAGATGGTCCATATGTCCCATCTAAGTCATCCACTGTAGACGGAGTCACACTAGAAGTCGTTAAAACCAGACAAGACTATACTAGTGAAGATAAAAAGAAACTTAGTATGAATGCTAAGGCCATGCAGTTACTCTTAAATGGATTGAGTAAGAGTGAGTCCAGTTATGTGTCTAATTGTTCGAGTGCACAAGAAATGTGGAGAATTCTAGAAATGAAACACGAAGGCACGAGTCAAGTAAAAGAGTCAAAAATTAATATGCTCATGTCTACTCTTGAGTCTTTTAAATTGTTGCCTAATGAGTCGATTGTAGATATGGATCTTCGTTTAACTAACATCTATAACTCTCTTGAGTCTCTTGGTAAGGCTTTTACTACGCAGGAAAAGGTACAGAAAGTCCTACGAAGCCTTCCTTCGGAATGGGACCCTAAAGTGACTGCTATAGAAGAAAGCAAGGAAACCAAATCAATAAAGATGGAAGAACTAATTGGCTCACTCAAAGTTTATGAAAACAAACTTACTATTCGGAAATCGGAATCATCTAAACAAGGTAAAACCATTGCTTTTAAATTAAATGAACACGTCTCCCCTCCCTCCGATCACGTAGATGATAGTGATTCCGAATCGGGTAATGATGATTTAATCCTATTGGCTAAAGGACTAAGAAGATTCATGAGAAAGGCATTTAGAAATAAAAACAAGGGCACTACATCTAAGAGAAATAAAAACAAGTCAAATGATAAGGACATTAAATGTTATGAATACGGCAAACTCGGACACTTATCATATGACTGCCCAAACAAAGAAAAGCAAACTAATAAGCACCCTGACAAGGAGCGGAACAAAAATAGACTCGTCTCAGATCCTAAACAAAGGAAACGTGCACTAAAGGCCTCCACATGGAGTGATTCATCAGACTCTAAAAATGAGACCGAAGAGGAGACCGCTCAAGTATGCTTTGCCTTGAAAGCTTCTAACGAGATATCATCTGATTCTGACTCTGACTCTGAACCTTCTTATGATGATCTTTTTAGTCAGTATCTAGAACTGCATAAATTCACTAAGACTCTCGCTAAAGAAAAGAAACGTTTAATTGAAGACAAGAAACTATTAGAATCTTCTAACGAGAATCTTGTCGCTCAATTAAGCGATTCAAAGAAAGAGTCTTCATGTGTCATCACTGCATTGAAACCCGAGATCTCATCATTAACCTCTCAAAATAATGAAATAAAATCCGAGATTTCAAATTTGAAATCAAGGAATACCGATTTAGAGAAAATGATGAAACAATTTGATACAGGGTCAAACATGCTGCATCGCATCATATTATCACAAAAGCATGACAGTGACAAAACTGGATTGGGATACGTTGATACTAACGAAGTATCAACCAAACCAACCAAGTTTGTTGTGTCTAAGAAAGTGGACACTCCTAAGCCGCAAGTGGCGTCTAAGATGACGCAAAAAGTGCCCCCTTTCTCACGCCCCACTCCATCATATCATGTGAAATATAACGTTGTACCATATAGATATGAAAAGAGAAGAACAATGCATACACGAAATACATATCATCCACGCACTACGCACACACACACAAGGACATATCAAAAGCGTCCTTCATTCAACGAGTATAGAGGAGTCCTTGGGCAAAGACCCAAAGTGCATGCACCACATGTCTATTATATTGCACCTTCATCTACATTCTTGCCATTTGATAGACCGAGAAGGATCACCCAAGTATGGGTACCGAAAGGTACCTTTACCAAAAGGTGATTAACTAACTCGAAAGGACCCAAAATTAAAAGGGTACCTAAATCACTTTTCCACATTGCAGGGAGACCACACATCGAAAGATACATCAATAAAGTGGTTCCTTGACAGTGGTTGCTCGAGGCACATGACGGGTGACCCGAGCCTGTTCTCCAAATTAAAGAAGGTCACAAAAGGCGGATCCGTGACCTTTGGAGACAACAATGAGGGCAAGATCATTGGAAAAGGTACGATTGGCAATCCGAACACACTCCAAATCTCCAACGTATTTTTGGTAAGCAACTTATCTTACAATCTTCTTAGTATTTCTCAATTTGTTGACAATGGTTTCAATGTGTGCTTTACTCATCCTTATTGCAACATAATAGATAAAAATGGAGAAACCGTTTTAAAAGGAAAATGAGAAGGCAATATTTTTACGCTATCTATGGATGATGTAGACGCTAAAGTTAAGTGTTTTATGTCAAATGAACCCAATGTGAATTTATGGCATAGACGTTTAGGACACATAGGTATTCCCACACTAGAAAAATTGCAACGAAAGAACCTAGTACGGGGATTGCCTACGCTTGATTTAGACAACTTTCAGTTGTGTGAATCTTGCATAAAAGGCAAACAAACACGTGAGTCACTTAAGCCAAAAAATGAAATAAGCACGACTAGAATACTAGAACTATTGCATATCGATTTGTTTGGTCCTAGTCGTACTACAAGTCTTGGTGGGCGTCACTATGCATGCGTAATTGTTGATGACTTTTCTCGTTATACTTGGACTTTATTTCTTGCACATAAGGATGATAGCGCTGTAAAGATTGCTAAATTAATTAAACAACTTGAAAATCAATACGGTGTAAATGTGAAAAGAATAAGAAGCGATAGAGGCGGTGAGTTTAAAAATAAAGAGATGATTTCGTTTTGTGAAGAAAAAGGAATTAAACATGAGTTTTCGCCACCTAGAACTCCACAATTAAATGGAGTAGTAGAAAGAAAGAATCGCACATTACAAGAAATCGCTAGAACCATGCTTAACGAAAATAAATTGCCTAGATTTCTGTGGGCGGAAGCCGTAAATTGTGCATGCTATATTGTAAATCGCCTATCTATAAGAAAGAAAATAAACAAGACGCCTTACGAAATTTTGAATGATCGCATGCCTAAGATTGATTATTTTCGTGTGTTTGGATGCAAATGCTTTGTCTTGAATACAAAAGATAATTTAGATAAATTTGAATCCAAATCAATTGAGTGCATTTTTGTTGGGTATTCCATAAATTCAAAGGCATATAGATGTTATGATCCTCTCACTAGACAAATCATAGAATCTATTCATGTTAAATTCAATGAATTTGGTGAGATTGATAAAGATAAGGAATATGACGATGATTTTGAATTGAAACCCGTTGTAAATTAAGATAATGATTCTTTTGATATGCATCATATGAATGAGACACTAGAAATGCATGATCATATAGAAATGTATGATAACATAGAAAATAATCAACCAAGATGGCATAGAGATCACCCACATGATCTCATCATAGGCGACATCACTCACGGTGTGCGACCACGTAGAAGAATCACTTTGGATGAAATAAATGAATTTCATGCTATGATTTCTGAAATTGAGCCCAAAAATGTGCGTAATGCTTTGAGTGATTCATCTTGGATTGATGCTATGCATGACGAACTTAATCAATTCGTTAGAAATGATGTATGGGATTTAGTGCCACATCCACAAGATAAGGCTATTATAGGCACAAAGTGGGTATTTAGGAATAAAATGAATGAAGAAGGAAAGGTCGTTAGAAATAAAGCAAGACTCGTAGCTCAAGGATATAATCAAGAAGAAGGAATAGACTACGATGAAACATTTGCACCCGTAGCACGTTTAGAAGCTATACGACTCTTACTTGCTATTGCTTGCATGAAAGATTTTAAATTGTATCAAATGGACGTCAAAAGTGCTTTTCTAAACGGATTCATACAAGAAGAAGTATACGTGAAGCAACCACCCGGTTTTGAAGATTTGAAACATCCAGATCACGTGTACAAACTAAAGAAGGCACTACATGGCCTAAAGCAAGCGCCAAGAGCATGGTATGATCGTTTTGTCACTTTTCTTTTAGAAAACAATTTTAAACGCGGTACTATAGATAGTACACTATTTTTGAAACAAGAAAAATCAGATTTATTTATTATTCAAATCTACGTAGATGACATTATTTTCGGTTCTACCTCACATAGACTCGTTAAAGATTTTGAAAATTGTATGAAAGCTGAATTTGAAATGTCTATGGTTGGTGAACTTAATTATTTCCTTGGCTTGCAAATTAAGCAAACGAGTAAAGGAATTCATATAAGCCAAGCGAAATATGTTAATGACATGATCAAAAAGTTTAATTTTGAAAATTTGAAACCATCCCCCACCCCTATGAGTGTCACTACTAAATTAGACAAAGACGAACATGGTAAAGACATTAATAATGGATTATATCGATCTATGATAGGTTCTTTGCTATATTTAACTGCTAGTAGGCCTGACATCATGTTTAGCGTATGCATGTGTGCTCGTTTTCAAAGTCAACCTAAGGTGTCACACTTAAATGCAGTAAAAAGAATATTCCGTTATATTAAGCATACGCCCACCTTAGGTATTTGGTATGATAAGGATTCTACATTTGACTTACATGCTTACACTGATGCAGATTATGGTGGCTGCAAAATAGATAGAAAAAGCACGAGCGGAACTTGCCAATTTATAGGAAATTCCCTTATTTCATGGTTTTCCAAAAAGCAAGCAAGTGTTGCTTTGTCCACTGCTGAGGCTGAGTATATGGCTCTTAGCCTTTGCTGCACACAGTTGTTGTGGATAAAACAACAACTTTCGGACTTTGGAATTATCGTAAATAAAATTCCTATATATTGTGATAGTATGAGTGCAATAAATTTGTCTAAGAATCCCGTGTTACACTCTAAGGCTAAGCATATAGAAGTTCGCTATCACTTTCTTCGTGATCACGTTAACAATGGTAATATTGTCATAGATCACGTACGCACAGAATCACAAGTAGCGGATATATTTACAAAGGCCTTAAATCAAGCCACATATGAATCTCTTCGTTCTAAATTAGGCATGATTCCCGTTGATATGATTTGATGCGATATTATTTGATTTACTTTCCTTTCTGACAGGAATCTTTTGATTGACTTTCCAAAATAAAGGGGGAGAGAAAAGCATGATTTAAGGGGGAGAGAGAAAAGCATGATTTAAGGGGGAGAGAGAGACACTGATTGTTAATTGATCTTAATTGCACAAATCAAGGGGATTGCACAAATCAAGGGGGAGCCGGATTTGAAATTCGAAATTCAAATTTCAAATCTTTGCATAGTTCAAGGGGGAGAAATAGCATTTAAATCATGTACACAAGTTATTTTGAAAATCATCAAAAGGGGGAGATTGTAGAAATAAGAGGGTTTGAGTGATTTCAAAATAAGAAATTTGAATGCATATATATATATATATGTATAAACGTGCATGAATGTGTATATGTATGCATGATAACTTGCCATTACTTGCCTTATTTAGCTTATATATTATGTTGCCGTACTAACGAGCCATGAAGCATTAAAGCTTACATCATATGGCAAACATTTGTTGTGTTTATACTATTTTCAGGTGCCACCATTAATGAACTAAATTAGTTCATTAAGTGAAGTACTTAGTTTAATAAACTAAGTAGTTCATTAAAGGAAGATTAATTTGGAAAAGGCACAAAGGCAACAAGGCCAAGGAAGGAAAGTTCTCTCCTCCTCCCCATCTTCATTAAACACGCCACATATACATGTATTATACATATTTTCAGATTTTTTTATAAAGGCACATACACATGTATTCCAACGTACTACCGACACGTTATATATTTTTCGTACGTACATTAACGTCACACCACTATACTTAACTCATATTTATGAGTATATTCAGGTCTTATATCATATGATATAAGATATGGTGATGACAAATTAAATACGACACGATAAAAGGTTCTAAACCGAAATTTGTCGTATCGGGCGAATATCGAAACTTCGCCAACGTGTCACGTACTTGCCATAAATAAATGGCCAGCCCATATACATCAAAATATGATGTAAATTTCGTGCTACACATGACATATTCAGCCAAAAATACTTTCCATGTTGGCACACACAAATTACTCCACATTAAGGCCAAAATGTGAAGATTCCAAGTTTAATTTTGTCACATGTTAATGGTACCACTTTAAACCAGCCAAGTGCTGAGATTTAAAGTATATATTATATGTATTATGTATAACATAATATATATAACATGTGCAAAAGTTGGAATTTAAATTAGAGAAAAATCGGGTAATCGATAAATATCGAAAATTCGGTTTTCTACGCACATAACATATAACGTTTTTTTTTGCACATCATGTGACATGTATCTAGACACTTTTTACATATGATATACATCTTAAAGTATTCTAGAAAATTAAATTAAGGGCTGATTGGAATATTACATGTGTGTATTATTAAATGTGCACTATTTTACAAAGTTAGCAAAAAAAATGAAATTCAGCACATGCATATACATGTATACACGCCCCTACAGCTGAGATGGATCATATGTGGAGCCTTGTTGGCATATTGATTGGTCAAGAATCAATCATACATTATTGGTGACATAAAGGAAGGAGCTACACAAGGTAATACTTCAAAATCTTGTCACAATTGTGACACATGCTGAAAATTCAGCATGTGTGCTAATGGGTGGCGTTTTTAAGGTCATTATGAGACATATTTTACTTCTTGATTAAGGTGGATTGATTGGAAGAGGATATGATAAGGTTTTGAATAATATTTAAAATAAATAAATGGTGATATTTAGCATATCACACATGCTGAAAATTTTTCAGCATGTGTACATGTTGTGGCCGAACATGTTGAGCTTTTTGTGTCCAAGTTCATGTCTCAATTGATAGCAAGACTTACCATGTATTGTTGATTCATTTTTAATGAGAAAAATCAAAGTAAATTGGGAATTATCTTGAATAAAATTAAATGGTGCACATGCTGAAAATTCAGCATGGCAAGATGACTATATGGCCGAAATTATGCCTTGTTTGGGAAGGATTTATTGGTCTTGCAATTTATGGTGTATCTCTTGACTTATGGTATGATTTCATGTTTGATTTTTGGCACATGTTTAAAGTGTTAATCTCAGATTTTTTCCATGTCATCATGTTGACAACATTGAGCCAATAAGGAGGTGCCAAGTAAGCGAAGACTAAATGATGATCCAATAGGAAGATGCCAAGTAAGCAAGGCATTGTCACAATGATGTCTTACACTCTCTCAAGGACTTAAAAGACAATTTTCAAGAGGGGAGAAGCCCTAGGGGGACGGCTGCCACAATTAAAAAGAAGAAGAGGAGAGCAAACAAAAACAACAACAAGAATTGCATTCAAAAGAGATCAAATTGCCAAGCTCTTCTTCTCCTACATCTTCTTTCTTTCTCTTTTCCTGTAAAGCCTATTGTATTCATATTCTTTAAATCTTGAAGAGGCTTGAGATAAACCCCCATTCATACATCTTTGTAAAAGATTGATCAAGGTGTGATCAATCTTCATTCTAGCGAGGTGGTGGTGTTCGTGTGAATTGTACTCGACATACAAAGTTTGTAAAGGGTTAGAGTTAGGTGTAACTCTATCAACCCTGCGGTAAGGCGTACTGCATGTGTGTGATTAGTGTGAACCAAGGAAGGTGTTCCTTGAAGACTGGAGTAGGTTGTTTATAACCGAACCAGTATAAAATTCTTGGTGTCATTTACTTTCTGCATTTACGTTTCAGTTACTGCACTGTTTATCCTTCTTGTTCGCATTCGTAAAAATAGTAAACGATTTGCAAAAATTACAAACATTTCCAGAAACATACTTACACGTTCTAAGGTTAATTTGGCACAAGTTTCAACCCTTTTGGATAAGTATAAGTCAGTCAAACATCAAAAGTTCTGAGACTAGTGCAGTCTGATGTTCAGACTTGCAAAGGTTGAGACTTTGATTGTATTTGACCTACTTCCCAAAAGAATTTTCCAAAACTGTTTCAACCCATTTAAATATAGTATATAAGGAGTAAGTGGTCAAATCTTCAGATCATTTGGACGTTCACACAAATAGGAATTAATTTTTCAAAACCATCTACCGTTTCTGGCAGATTTGCAAAATCTGAGTTCCAACGGTTTTTGAAAGGGTTAAAGGTTGAATTTTAATTTGAAATTTTTAGGGGACCCTCATAACATCTGAGGCTAAGTTCTCTCAAAATTTCATAATTTTTGGAGACCTCTAACCTAGTTTTAAAAACGTTTTAAAACAGGTCCTGAAAACAGAATCTGTTTTCAGAACTTGAATTGGTTAGGTTTCAAGAAATTTTAAAAAGCACATTTTCCGCACCATCTATTCAACCCCCCCCCTTCTAGTGGTGCCTTGCAGATCCTACAAATCCCCCCTTCTAGTGGTGCCTTGCAGGTCCTACAGATCCTTCATTTCAAACTGCTCAGATAGGTGTGTTTTAATATCATCTATGCCATGGTTATCATTCTCAGTTATTATGAGATCACCTACATCTACTATTAGTATAGTCAGCTCCCCTTAGGTAAAACTTTGGTAAACAGTGTATGGTCACTATGGCTTTGGTTGAATTTCAGGTCGGTCACTACTTTGGTAAAGATTTTAAACCATGCCAGATGTGATTGCTTCAGCCTATATAGAGACTTTCTTTACTTGAAAACTTTATCCTTGTTTGTTTCATTACTAAATCCTGGTGGTATACTTATGTATAATGTTTCTACCAAATCCCCGTTTAGAAAAGCGTTTTTACATCTAGTTGTTAAAGTTCCCAGTCTAGATTAACGTCTATGGAGAATATGACCCTAATGGTGTTTAGTTTAGCTACTGATGCGAATGTTTCTAAATAATCGACTCCATATATTTGTGTGAACTTTTCGGCTACTAATCTTGCTGTATATTTATTCACAGTTCCATCATTATTGTATTTCACGAAAATATCCACATACATCCTACTAGTTTAATTGTTGTTGAGCTTGGAGTTAACACCCAAGTTTGGTTATTTTCTAAGGCACTCATCTCTTCATGTACTGTCTTTCTCCATTAAGGTTGGCTGAGTGATTCTTCTATATTGTTGGGTATGGACTTGTTATCAACTGAGCATATGAATGTCTTAAAGTTAGGACTCAACCTATTGTATGATATGTATTCCTCAATGGGATATTTGGCGCATATGGGATTTTTAGTGCATTCTCTTATTCCCTTCCTTATGGCTATTGGTCTGTTGTCACTTTGAATTCTATGGTCACACTCGGTGGTTTCCTCTAAAGAGTTTTCTTCTAATTCAGTCAGAGGTGATTGTTCAGATGTATATGGCCGACTACTAAATCCCAGATCTTCCTGATCATTGGAGATTATAGAAGGATTGATTCTGGGTTGAGAGTTAGTTGTGCCAATCTGAGGTTCCCAACTATCGAAAATGAACATAGGGACATAGGTATTGTTGACTCTAATAGGCGTGACTTGAAATAACGTAAGCATGAACAGTGATGGTTGCTAATCATTTGATATTTAACTAGGCTAACATTAGCGGTTGAAATATGCGATTAAAAAACAGTGGGTCTGTATGGGTGCGGAAGCATGGTATATTAGAATGCCCTAAGATGCTTAAGTTAATGCTCACTTAAGTTGAAATTTACGATATAGAATGAATAGAGATTAACTATGATTAAGCGTTGAACCTTGCGATAAGTTGATGATGTTACTTTTAGGAATAATAATGTATAGAGACAAGTAGGCTTGAATACATGTTAAGGCATAGTGAAAATTTCCTAAGTTGCAACTACGGAGAATTAAGATGACGATTGAACTCTATACGAACAAGATCGTTTTGTGGGATGCTAGTAATGACTAAGTTGAATTGTAATAGTAGTGATTAGAAATCGCATTGCATATTTTGAAAAATCACCCATACAGTGTGAAATATAAATTTTAGTTGGATTGGTTCTAAACAAATGGAGCGTCCGGACGTAACTACCTAGTCTGGGATAGGATGCACAGACATATTGGCCGCCATTAGGGCACCAGAGACGTAACGACCTAGTCTGGGACAGGGTGTCTGTGGCATATTGACTATTGGAGGACCAACTTTTAAATATTACGGTATAAGTCACTTATAGGGAAAGTGCTATAGCCATTGCATTATATTTGGATTTTGATATTGACTTTGGATTGGTTAAAGCAGATTTGGATTTTGACTTTGGAAAATTCAGTTTTGACTTGGCATTGCATTGGTTTTGAGAAATGACACCATAAATTGACTTGGACTAACTTCTGATTGGTTTATGATACACGACTTTATTGACTTTATCTGTTGATTATGTCTTTGCATGTTTAGAGGTAATATGGTAAATTTATTTGCGAAGAAGAAGCGTGTTATTTTCTATACTGTTAATTATTTTTATAACCCTTACTTCTTCATGTATGATCCCATGGTAAATATGGTAAGGTTACTTGATGACTTTCATATCTTTTTCAGATGGTAAGGAATACGACCTTGTTTATATTGAAGATGATCGAGAGTGAGGATTCAAAGGCGAGGCTCTATGAGGATTTACTCGTGACACTCGATGGTTTAGATTTTGATGTAGATATCTGGAGATTTAGTATTTCTTTTGTTCCATTAAGACTATTGTATCGTTATATTTTGCCTATACTACTTTGGATAATTATTAATAATAATTTCGAGGTTTATTTTGCCTTCCGCTGACATCGATTTGTTTCCTGTTGCTGGCATGTATTTGTATTGATTTCGACGTCTTGTATTTTCCTTAATGAAATACGACAGGTGAGTTGTTCCGAGTATTAGGACTCGGGACTGGTCGCTACAGATGAGGAAGTTCATTTTCTAGTGTTGGATATTGTAGACATTCATTTATATTTTCTTTGATGAGGCTGGAGGCATCTATAAGTTGGTTAGTCAATTTCCCTTGAATTAACAAAGCGATACATGCATCATGCTTTCTCAGCCAGACAGTTGGCCTATAATGCCTTGTCTGATCGTGTGTCTTGCCGGTCACTGATACCATCTGCTGCTATTCGATCATAAATCTCAATTTCTTATTATCGTCTTTTTAGACCTCTCAATTCAAAGTATTCTCGGTAGCTATCCCGATGTCTTCCTGTATAAGAAAAAAGATCAAAGAGGTTAAGTATATACCATGTGGGGAGATGCCCATGTTCGTATCCCTTAATGTTAATGCAGTTTCTTTCACATAACATTCATGCACCCATCTTTATTTATTTCTTCGTTACGATTTTTAGCAATGTTTGCCCATCCTTGAGCATTCATACAATGGTTTACTGATTTCGGTACGAGGTCGTAGTTAAACCCTCAATCCGATACGGGCAGATAGTACATTGTGTGGTCTTTCAATAAGCATGAAAGTTGAAGTTTGGGAAGGCATGCCTGAATGATCATAGTGTGTGTTTGTGTTGAGGAATCTGGAATTGCAGAAGCTGAGCAACAAAATGCTGAGGTTGGTGTACAAAAAAAAAACAATTTGTTTAACTGCCTAGAAGCACAATCCATGGAGAGTAGAAAGAAGGAATTGATGTATGTTAGATCATGTCTTGGTTTGATAGTTGAGGAGTGAGTTAGGCCCGTTGGATCAATGCGGACAAGGATCAAACACTTGAAGGAAGTTGCAGCCAAGAAAGGAAGAAGAAGAAGCCTAAGACGGGAAGCTTTAAATGTAAAGAAATGACAAAATTACACGACTTAATGGTGTGATGTAGTGTAGATTCAGGGGCACAATTGTACTTTCACCTTTCTGTTTTTTCCCGCCTTGCAAGCAGTTAAAAATTGCAGCGAAAGGCAGTTTTGCAACTAATTGATTCCAACGATTTTTCGAGCTGCAATCAATTTCCTTCCTCTTCTCTCTTCTTCATCTGCTTGTTTCATCTTGTTGTTCTTGAATTGTATGATTATTAGCATGGTATCAGAGCAAGGTTCATACCAATTGGTTGTTCAGCTGATTGTTTACTTGTCTGTTTATATTGTTCACTTGAATTTGTTGTTCTCGGGATTAGTTTTTGTTTGTTGCATCGCGATCAATTGGCATGGAAGCACAAAATACCACTCCTTCGACATAAAGAACAAATCAGAATCAATCAAATGACAATCCCCTACAGAATGTAGTGTTTGGCGCGAGAGGTAATCAGAATCCACTTCCTTAAAATTCTCTGTAAAATCCTTTCTATTTGCAACCCAATGAGAGTCCTGCAATTATGTTAGCGCAACCTCATTTAACTCACACAATTATCATACCTGGAGCCGGACTTTTGAGATGGCATTAGTGGTGAAGAATAAAGTAGGCTTTATTGATGGAACAATTCAAAGGCCACCAGTCACAGATCCACAATATTTGATTCGAAGACAAGTTAACACAATGGTGCAGTCGTGGATGATGAATTCAGTATCTTATTCAATTGCTCAAAGCATTATGTGTCTTGACAGGGCTAGTGAAGCTTGGAATGATCTTCAATTGAGGTATGGTAATACAGACCCTTTTAGACTGTTAGATTTGCAAAAACCCTTCTATAGTATTAAGCAAGATGCATTAAGTGTGAGTGAGTATTTTACCAAAATGAAGATTGTGTGGTAAAAGTTAAAGGCTGTGAGGCCCGTTCCTACATGCGCATGTAGAGGTGGTAGATGTGATGTGGCAGTTAAGATGAAGAAGTTTGTGGAAGGAGACTATGTTATCGAGTTTGTTAAAGGTTTAAATGATAGCTTCGAACCGGTTATATCCTAGTTGTATGTTCTCACACCACTTCCTGACATAAGTACAACCTTTTTTATGACATTGAAATATGAGAGGAAGGTGTTGGCTGATAATGGAGGAAGTACATTTGACAATAACCTCACAGCTTTGATGGCAGAGGGGAAGATGTCTGATGGTTTTGTGGCATACTCAGGTAGGGGATAGAGACCAGGTTATAGAAGAGGATGATGAAGGTTTGATTCTGATGGAGTAAAACGTTTTCAGTGTACACATTGTGTTGTGCAGGGGCATACAGTTGATAGATGCTATAAGAGGCATGGATTTCCTCCAGGTTTCAAGCCAAGAAATCAAGTAAACTTCAGTGAGGCAGCAGAAGTTGAGCCTGATGAGTCACAGGAAGCCCTTGTGAACAAGACAATGCAGTCTTTGATGCTAATCCCTCAGCAGAACCAGAAACTCTTGAGGTGGTTGAACAAAAGTGATGAACACTTGGAAGAAAGTGGATGTGGAGTTGCACATAATACAATTCTGTCTCCTCAAGTTGGTAAGGTGAAAGGTAATTCTGTTTCTAACATTTTAAGTACATGGATTTTTGATTCTGAAGCTACTGATCACATTGCTTCTAATCTTTCTTTGTTCTTGTTCCTTAAACCAGTTAGTAACATTGTTATCAATTCGCCAAACAAGGTTACCGTCTCTACAACACGTATTGGATCAGTTGCCGTCAATCCACTGCTTACAATATACAATGTTCTTTATGTGCCTTTATTTGGTTCTTGTTGTCTGATTCAGGATCAATTGTCCAAGAGGATGATTGGTTCAGCTAAACTGTCTGATGGTTTATACTACCTATATGGAGTTGCATCATCACAAAAGTCAATTTGTCTCATAGCTTCAGGCCTTGCTTCACCAGCTATGTTGTGACATTGCAGAGCGTGGCATGCCTCACTTCCTAAAATAAAACAAATTCATAGATATGATGATTCAGTTTCAGCAAATTCCCTTGATGAACCTTGTACAGTGTGTCCATTAGCTAGACTGAAGAAATTGTCATTTCCTGTTTCTATTTCCCATTCTGTTTGTACCTTTAATCTGATTCATGTAGATAGTTAGGGATCTAACAGGTACCCCACATTGTATCCACAAAAATACTTTCTTACCATTGTGGATGATTGTAGTAGATATACTTGGTTGTACTTACTCAAATCTAAAGCTGAAGCAAGAGATGTTCTTCAAAGTCTTTTCATTGTGTGCATACTCAATTTGACAAGAAAGTTAGAGTACTAAGAACTAACAATGGGGTGGAATTCCAAATGCCTGGTTTTTATATGCACTATGACATCATACGTCAAACCAGTTGTGTCTATACCCCACAACAAAATTGTTTGGTAGAAGGAAAACCCCAGCATATCCTAGTGGTAGCCAGATCACTCAAGTTTCAAGCAAATTTACCCCTACCTTATTGGGGGTTTGATGTGTCTCATGCAGTATACTTGATCAATCTCCTTGCTATTCCTATTTTAACCAACATTTCACAATATGAACACTTTTCAACCAGCCACCAACATATCAGCATCTTAGGGTGTTTGGGTGTTTAGTATATGCCTATAACACTGCACTTCATAAACCTAAGTTCACTCTAGAACCATTTAATGTATGTTCCTAGGAATCCCTCCTACAAAAAAAGGTTACATACTGCAAAATCTAGATACCAAAGATATCCTTTACCCCAGAGATGTGAAATTCATTGAAACAACTTCCCTTGCACTTATGATTCCTCCTCTCTTGCTTCAGATCCTTCCTTTCCTTTCTTTCCTTCCCTGCCAACCCTTCCTTCCTCTCCTAATACTTTTCCTCCACCACATCCTCTTGACTCTTCACATTCTTCAACTTCAATATCTAATGATTCCTCGGCCTCTTCTTCCTCGCATTCTCCTATATCTGTCTCTATCTCACCATCACCACCTGTAGCACCTTCTTCTGGCCTTGTGCCACATATTACCTTGTATATTCCTCTTGTCTTTAGAATAAAGCATAGTTTGTTGTTGTCACCAGATACTCAGTGCCCAACCAATGCTCCTCTTTCTCCTCACCAATCCACTCGTCCTACCAGGCTCCATTATTCTTTGCATCGGTTAGCTCCTCAATTAAAAAATTATGTGCTTAATGTTAGCTTGTAGGAGGAGCCTCAGTCTTATCAACAAGCAGCCACCTCAGTATACTGGCGATAGGCCATGTATTTAGAATTGGCAGCATTGGAGGCAAATGACACTTAGGTTCTTGTTCCTTTGCCCTCAGGCAAGAAAACTATTGGATGCAAGTGAGTCTACAAAATCAAAAGGAAGGCTGATGGTACTATTGAGAGGTTTAAAGACAGGTTAGTTGCCAAAGGCTACACTCAGCAAGCTGGTGTGGACTATGGGGACACTTTTTTACCTGTGGCTAACATGACTACAGTTAGGCTATTTTTAGCCTTAGCAGCACTCAAAGGATGGTTTGTTCACCAACTAGATGTTAATAATGCTTTCCTACATGGAGTCCTTGACCAAGATGTCTACATGATGCCTCCTGAAGGTGTTCCTGTTCCCCAGCATCATTTGCAAGCTCAATAAGTATCTTTGTGGATGAAGCAAGCTAGCAGACAGTGGAATGCTAAGTTGACCTCTTTTCTCACCTCTGAAGGTTACATTCAATCCCAACATGATTACACTATATTAACCAGGTAGCACCAATGCATGTTTCTGGTTCTCCTTAGCTATATGGATGACATTGTTATTGCTAGTGAGTCTCTTGCTGCCATTCAGTCCCTCGAGGATAGCTTTCACTCTACCTTAAAAATCAAAGGTCTTGGTCCATTAATATACTTTCTGGGTCTAGAAGTAGCCAGGTCTCAGGGAAGATCATGGTTTATCAGAGGAAGTATACACTAGAACTCAGATTAAACTGGACACTTGACTTCTAAACATGCTAATAGCCTCATGGGACAGAACTTAAAGCTGGCACACAAGGATTCACCATTATTTGGATATATATTTGGCTATAGGAGGCTTATTTGCAAGTTGTTGTATTTGACAATTACAAGGCCTTAGTTATTCAGTGCAACAACTGAGTCAGTTTCAAGATATACACCTACAGAGATGCATTGTAAGGCTGCTCAAAGACTACTAAGATATTGGAAAGGGACTCCAGGACAGGGGCTTCATTTTCCATGGAAGGGATCCCTGAAGTTGACAGCCTTCTTAGACTCAGACTAGGGAGGCTGTATGGAGTGTACAAGATCTGTTACAGGTTATTGCATGTTTCTTGGGAATGCATTGATATCATGGAAAGAAAAGAAACAAACCACTGTCTCTGAGTCTTCATCATAGACAGAAGATAGAGCTATTGCTTCAGCAACTTGTGAGGTTCAATGGATTCTCTATTTGCTAAAGAATCTAAGGGTGCTGCACACAGAACCACTGGAGGTGTTTTATGATAATAAGAGTGCAATTTACATAGTGGAGAACCATGTATCCTATGAAAGGACTAAGCACATTAAGATAGACTGCATTTTGTGAGAAACAAGTTCCAAGAAGGTGTGATCAATCCTATGCCAATCAGGACAGAGTTTCAGTTGGCAGACATCTTTACAAAGCTTTGGATTCTAAGAGGTTAAGCATCCTGACTGCAGCTTTAGGAGTATGCAATGTGTTTGCACAGTTAGGATTGAAGGGGGTGTTGAGGAATCTGGAATTGCATAAGTTGAGAAACAAAATGCTGAGGTTGGTGTATAGAATAAAACACAAGTTGTTTAGCTTCCTAGAAGGACAATTTATGGAGAGCAGCAAGAAGGAATTGATGTCCGCTGGACCATGTCTTGGTTTGATAGTTGAGGAGTGACTTAGGCCCGTCGGATCAATGCGGACAGGGATCAAACACTTGAAGAAAGTTGATGCCAAGAAAGGAAGAAGAAGAAGGCTAAGGCGGGAAGCTTTTAATGTAAAGAAATGATAAAATTACCCCTGACTTACTAGTGTGATGTAGAGTAGATTCAGGGCACGATTATACTTTCACCTTTCTTTTTTCTCCAGCCTTGCAAGCAGTTATACACTGTAGCGAAAAGCAGTTTTGCAACTAATTGATTCCAATGATTTTTCGAGCTGCGATCACTTTCCTTCCTCTTCTCTCTTCTTCATCTACTTGTTTCATTTTGTTGTTCTTTAATTGTATGATTATTAGCAGTTTGTTCTTCTTTCTCGATTTCTCACTCTGCACACTTTTCTGTAAAATTTTGACTATTTTTTTTACTTCTCACATTGTGGAAAAAAAATTATTTTTGCACAAATTGGTCCTATTATTTTTATAAAATCAATTACCTGACATTAGCAATCGTTCAAAAAAGAATAAAACATGTGTCCTATTGAATATTTTATATAATCTGTATTGATAAGTTAAAAATAATAAATCAAATCCTTCCTTACAGCATCACAATAGGAAATGCAAAACAGAAAATGAAAATGATAAAATAAATCAAACCATATGTGATTTCTATTCTGAATGATATTGATGTTGGAGAAAATGGAAAGAAATTAAAATTAGGCCAAGTTTCAAACTGTGATTAGCAATGCACTTTGAGCTAAGATTATGATTAGTTTCACTGATGATAAGTTAAAACTAATCAATCCTTAATTATCTACGCGACGAGTATATAATTGCAGGCTTTTGAATCATTCGATTCTGATACCGTGTAGTGCTCAAAGTAAAAGGGAAAAGTCAGCTCAGCTCGGCCTGTACCTGGGCATGGGCTCAGGTAGCGGAGACAATCTTAAGTACCTAGAAATGGTTGTGAAAGAAGTTTTTCGGCTCCATCCAATTGCACCTTTGCTACTTCCTCACGAGGTGTTTCAAGACTGCATGGTGGAAGGCTTCCACATACCCAAAAAATCGCGCATCCTTGTTAATGTTTGGGCAATAGGGCGAGATCCTAATGCATGGTCTGATGCTGAAAGTTTCATTCCTGAGAGGTTTCTAGGGAGAAACATTGATCTCAAGGGCCAAAATTTTGAGCTCATTCCCTTCGGTTCTGGCAGAAGAGGTTGCCCTGGAACGCAATTGGGCCTCACTGTTGTTAGGTTGGTGGTGGCACAATTGATGCATTGTTTTGACTGGGAACTTCCAGAAAACATGAAAGCTTCTGAGTTGGATATGACGGAGGAATTTGGCATCGTGGTCTCCAGAGCCATCATCTTAGAAGCTATTCCTGCATACCAGCTACAAATATGATTAAAGAATCAAAGAAAATCATCACAAATAACTACTGGTTAAACTCGTCGTTTTTATTTCACTAAGTTACTCATGTTAACGTCTTGTAGGATGCATCATTATAGTATTAATAACTGCACCTATTTCCTAGGGAGTACAAGGCCAACTATAATTAGACATGTTTTTGTATGACGCTTCTTCTCCATTTAGCTTACTGCAACCCACCGTAGCCCAGCCCCATGGGGAAGTGAGACAAACTAAAAGAAAATAGCCAGCATCTCTACTTTGGCCGTCAGACTTGCAGCCGCCACTTTGAACATGCAATTGCACTCTCCTGCAATCACTCATCATGATAAAAGTTTAAGCCCTTGTTCTAGACTCATAGATACTCATTTTGAGCGGTTGAGATTGCTATCGGTTTTACAGATTTGATGCAGTAATTTGAAGATCAGTTGCTCTGTTTTGGTGATATTTTCAGCCTCTTATGTCCACTCTTACATTTTTCTTCTGGTGTTCTTTGACAATCTTAAGTTGTTTGAAGTATTTGAAACACTTGGATGCATCCGAGTATTTGGAACACTTGTGTATTGTCCTTGATATAATACTTGACATTTGTGATACCTCTGGTCTCCTAATGTCTTACTCTTAGTCTTTTCATGCGAAAATTTTGTATCTGAGTACTTATTTTTATCTAAGAGATGTTACACTGCTCCTCCACGACAAATTTCACATGTGGTAGCCAGCTTTTCATTCGGCTAACTCAACACTATCTCAACAAATGGCTGAAATTTTACTTCTCTTTTTTCTAATTTCCCTTTTGTTTCCTAAAGCCTCACTACCTTGTCTATCTAAATATTTGTTTTCGTATACCTACTTCCTTCATCAATTTCTTCTCACCAACGTTTCTGCCAACCTATTGTTCGGCAAAATACACGCCCGAACCGAACCAAATTGCGGCATCTAGCAACGCGTATTTTGTCATATATAAGTCGTTGAGCTCGAAGGATTGCACATATTGGAGCTCGAATATTTTGTCGGGCCAAAAGAAATGCTAAGGGGTTGAGATGGGAAAGAAGAGGTGTGGGGTGATAGAGGTTACATTTGTTTCAGTCCTATTGGAGGCGTATTTTGACAGTCTTAAGTTGATTGAAGTATTTAAAAGTTTTATCTTACTTTAGAAGTAACTAGTGACACATTGAGATGATACACATAAGATCTAACTACATGCAAAGCAAGGAATGATTCGCCAAAACAGGAGCTCTATATATATCTTATACGTTTTATTGATCAAAGAATAACTTGCCATACTTACTCCAAGCCACTACAAAATTTGTCAAATTCATAAGTTTCATGCTGCTACAAGAGCAATTTGTGACACAATAAGATGATACCACATAAATTTACCTACATGCAAAGCAAGGAGTGATTGGCCAAATCAGAGGGCCAACATATATCATGTACATTGATTGGTCAATGAGCAACTTTGTATATTTACTCTTACACTGTTATAAAATTTTCCAAAATCAGAAGTACAAAAAGATAATATCACATAAAATTTGCCTTGATGCAAACCAAAAGGTGATTGACGAGAACAAATGGCCATATATATCCTATATATTTGATGGCTGAAGGGAGGAGTCCAGAGGAATTTTCTCATCCTTCCCATCACCGATTACCCCCTCTCCTCCCTCTCTAATTCAACCTTTTTGGAACATGATGGACTTTCTCTTTCTCTCACTTTCCTCCCAATAAACAACCCCGTTTCACCAACATCTTTGCCATTTCACGGTAATATATAAGATTCAAAGGGAGTAATCAAACATAAAAAAGATAGACTACTTTCAGCCCAAGCTACAGACCGCACCATCGGGAGCTGTGGCGATTATGGGCTTTGTTTTACTTTCTCGATTATGAGGGCAAAACCATTACTTACAATAACAACACGCGTGTCCACCGTAGCCCGTCACAATCACCGTTACTTGATTCTATGAAGGCATAGGTCATGACGAGCACATCTTCGTTACTCAGTACTGAATACATCTTCCATCCATCTTAGCTTGGTGGGTGCGGAGACATCTTTTGACGTCGGCCCTGACATTAGGTTACTAACTGCGACCCATTTGACAAAGCTAGCGGGTAAGCGATCCATCTAGTGCCATTGCAGCCACATTTTTCGGCCACTCATTGCGGGTCGGTTTATAATCCACCGTCTTAACTTTGATGCTCAGCCACAGCCCCAGGCTAACGAGCGTCTCTATCCAGCTCTGCTAAATCTAACACCTGTAAGGAAGCAACTTAGTCATGGCAACTATACAAATCTCACACATAGCGGCACATGGCAACTATACAAACCAACCACCCAGTAGGGCGAGGCACATGGGGCGCCCCTCGTTCCCTAGACATCCATGGTTTACCTTAGACATATAAAAGTCAAAGAAACATCCAACAAGGACGACCATGACAAGGAGAAAAAGTGACAGACACACCCAGAAAATTGAGACAAGTTTATCTAAAATTCCATCATGCAAATATGAATACACCCATAACTGGCTTGATCGTCGGAGGGTTCTCCCTTGAGCAATAGCTCTGGGACCTCAAATGACGTTTGACTTGCTCAGGTTTCTGGAAACGTTTGTTCTACCATGAAATTGCATATGCATAAGACGTTGATGGTGTTTCCCTTTTTGGATCACCTCTAATCTTGGTGAAGACCCAACCTCGTATTTGGCGCTAAAAGGAGGGCCTCATAGGGCCTTAATTCACCTTCTTTCCTTGCAAAAATCACATACCCTCCTCAAAACATGGGTAGAAACAATTAATATAAAGGTGAGGAATCTTCACTGTCGAAGACAGAGAGGCGGTCCCTAGCATCCACCGGAGTAGGTCTTTGAGGGACAGGCAAGTCACGTGGCTAGTTTTCATAGAGTCACCCAAGAAGAGCACGAACAAGCCGTGCGATATGATGCTGAACATTTGAGTGTATTTAAAGCTATGATTCAAAGGCTAAAGGATAAAGGCTCAAAGACCGTGCATATGGATTAAGACCTTACCCATGATTATCAAGGGAGGGAAAGGTCCAAAGAGGAGTCATCCAAGCCATGAGATGAGTTCATGGTGGATGCCAGGGGTAAGGGCAACTCCATCCTTTTACAAAAGACAAACAAAAACAACAACACGAACACCACCACCGATCAAGTGAAGGTTTGATCACACTTTGATCATACTTGTACAAGCGATGAACGTATGTGGGTGGTATAAACAAAGCCTATACAGTATATGGAAGATACGAATGATAGGCTTGAGGCTAAGAGCAACAGAAAATAATAAGAGAAGAAGAGAATAGTCTTGCTTGATCTTGATAGAATATGAACTTTGGCTTAGTCTTGTATTGAATCATCTTGCCTCTATTTATAGGTGTGTTGCCGCCCCCATGCTGAGTTCTCCCCATGAAAATTTGTCTTGAATGCTTTGGAAGATTTCTTTGTACGATATGGTGACACACCCTTGCTTACTCGGTGAACTATGATTGGACGAACGACTTGTCTTCGCCTAGTTGTTACTTCATGATTGGCCATCGTTTATCCACCTTGACACTCCATAAAATGAGCTGGAAATTTAACCAAAAAATCTGAAACACATGCTCAAATATACACAAGTTAAGTTTCAATCAATCAAGATGTGATTGTCCAACAATTTTGGAAGAAAATCATTGTAAAAATCGTCCATCAATAAAACATGTGCTGAAGCTTCAGCACTTGTTTGATTTTGAAATATTTCCATGTGTGTCTTGCCTTATTTAATGTCACCAATCACATGTGGCTTATCTTCCACCAATTAAAGTGCCAAACAGCTCTACCTAGGCTCCAAATGAGGTGAAATGGCGTGGCAGTACACCTGCACCATGTGCTGAATTCTATTTTGGTAAGCTTTGTCAAATAATGATGCATAATCTTCACGCACATGGTAAATTACAATCAACCCTTAATTGATTTTTTTAGAATATTCTAATATGTCTTGGGTGCATAAAAAGTGTCTAAATACATGTTAAATCAAGAAAAAAAAACCTTGTATGCATAATTGTGTAAAACCAAAATTTTCGATTTTCGTCGATTACGCAATTTTTCTCCAATTAATCTCAAAATTCTTAGATATGTAATATATGTTATGTCACACATAATATACATAAAATAAATTGTATTTTCAGCTTCAATGGCTGAGGTGAAAAGCGCCCATGTGCCTGAAAAAGTTTGAGTTTGAATTTTCCACAATTCAAGCCAAATTGTGGGTGGTTGATGCGTGTAAACATGGTATGACTTTGGGGCTGATTTTGACATGTGATGGACAAACTTTCTGAGTGTTTTGAGTGTATATAGGATGACCATTTTTATATGGTAAGTACATGACATGTTGGTGATGGTTCGGTAGTCAGCCGATGCGATAATTTTTGGTTTATGGCCTCGTGACATGTCATTATAATTTCGGTAGCAATATGAATTGTAATGTATGATATAAGACCTGTATACACTCTAAAATACGATGTGTATATATTGGTGTGATGTCCACGTACATTTGTGATATGAATGATGTGTCGGTGGAACGTCCGAATAGAAACATATAATTTTTTGTTATAAAAAAATATGTATATATGAAATATATATATGTGGCATGTGTTTATATGAGCAAAGGAGACTTTCCATTTCAAGTTTGTTTCCAAGTAGTTGTCTTCAAATATGTATCCTTAAGCTCTTCATTTAATGAACTAGTTAGTTCATCTCCTTCAGCCATTCACTTAATGAACTAGTTTAGTTCATTAAGCATGGCACCTGAAAATAGTATAAAGACAACAAATGTTTGCCATATGATGTAAGCTTTAATGCTTTATGGCACGTTAGTACGACAACGATATATATAAACATTTAAAGCATATTTATCTCATAAGCATGTCAAGTAACACTTAAATCATGCATTTTCTAAACACGTAACATTTAAATCATGCATTTTCAAATCACGGAAGCCCCAATTTCTCAACAGAAGACTTGAGAGAGGATGCAAAAACTTGGCTCACATCCTGCATATATTGAAGAAGCTTAGGTGAGGCCTTCACACACTTTCATCCTCCTCAACCTTCATTTTTCATTGTTCTGAAAAGCTCTTATTTGTGCAGAAGTGCTTAAGGCTTGCTAAGCTCTTATTACTTGTTCTTCGTTATTGTAAACTGTGAGAGTACAAGTCTAACACAAGAGAAACTAGACATATTTGATCTCTTGCTTGTGCTTAGACTAGCTAGAAAGTGTAATCCTCACTACCTCCCAAAAACCCACTGTGTGAAAGTTCTTTGATAGGACTTTGTTGAAGTTGTGAGGAAGCAATGACTTTTTCATGCTTATAGCTGGTGTTGTTATTGCACAAAAATGTTTTGTCACATGAAGATGTTGTTGTTTTTACTTACACTAAGTTGTTAATGAAAGTATTGTTGTTTTTTTCTTATTGAAAGTAATAAGAAGAGTTGATGTTGAAAATCCACTTTAGAAACAAAGTGATAGTGGAGTAGAATCATTTAAGATTCAAACCACTCAATATCGTGTGTAGTCATTCAGTATATCTCATCTCTTTCTTTATTGGTTTGATGAGCATTTGAGTTAGAGTGAGCCAAAACGAGAAAATTCAGTAAAATCGCCCAACAATCTATTCACCCCTCTCTAGAGTGATTGTCACGGATCTTACAATTGGTATCAGAGCCTAACTTTGATTGTTTGGCCAATTTTGGTAGTAGCAATTTTAAATATCATGAAAATGACAACATCTTCATCTGACAGCTCAACTTCCAAAAACCACATTATTCTCAGCCTCAAACACCAATACTTCTATGTTTGATGTTCAAAAATATTCTCTTTGGAAATTTCAAATGATAAATCATGTGAAAGGTTGCGGATTTGAGATATGGAGAGCTGTTGTCAAAGAAATTGAAGTTCCTATGATTACCAACTCAAAAGGAGAATCCATGTTCAAAGATGAGGATGATTACACCAATGAAGAAAAGATAAATTTTTCTATAAATGGAAAGGCAATTGATTTTCTCTCAAGTGCCCTAACCACTACCAAGATTATAAGACTTTGATACGTAAATTCTAACCAATGAATAGCAAATGCACTAGGTACAATTGTAGAGTATTATGCAAGAGAGTTATCGATCCCATGAGGACTAATTTTAAGTACCAAAATTATTTTTTTCCTTAATTTAAACCTAATAAATAAAATTTAAAGAAATAAAAAACTAACTACAAATTAAATATTAAACCTTAACTTTTTCATTTAAAGTTTCTTGACTAATTTATGTGACAGTTGAATTTTTTCTCCAAGGGTAATTCAATCTTTAACCCAAAATAATTAACTAATTTCTCTTTCAAACCGCTAAGGATGAAATTCTTTATTTTATCTTTTATCCAATCCCTTAGCGTGAAAAGCTAACTTAATTTTGATAAACTCTAATCCCTATGTGAATTTTAATCAAATAAACCGCATTAAATATTTATGGAATTTCCTAGTTTCAATAACCTTTGATTATTTAATCCTAGAAATCCCCTATAGAAATCACATCTATCCCTAGTCAATGTTATTATAAAGTTGTTGTTGACATGATATTAATTAAAATCATCACCTCCCGGTTCATCAAATTTAGTTACAGGTTCTATCAATAGATAGCTAATCTATTGACGCAATAAAAACGCCAACAATAATCAACGATTGGAATTCAACTAGTAAAGTAAATAAATTAAAGCAAAAAAATTAATACATTTAGAATATCAAAAGAATTCAACTTTCACAAAAATTAGTCAACAAAATAAAAATTTAGCTACAAATTAAATCCATATTGTCCATCATATCCATGTATAATTGCATAAAGGAATAGTAGAAAAAGAAACCGTACATAAAATTACACCTGGACATCCTCGGAATCCGCGCCTGAGGGCTAACGGCTGCCTACGATGGCAAAGGGAGTGACTGACTTGCTGCTTGGGCCACCGGACATTGCCTGATGGAATGCTGGCTGATGTGGCGCCTAGTGACTGACTGGACCTGGTGGACATGCTGCCTAACGGGACAGGTTTCAGTCTTTTTTTTCTTTTCTGGCTGTGGCCGGCCGAATTGCTGGCCTCCCTTATTTTCATTTTATTCTTTTTTTGATTGATAGTGATGGATGGCAGGGCTGCCTTAGGAAAAGTGTCCGGTGTTGTGGAAAATAATGTTCGCCTATCCTTTTGTGCTAGAGCAGTGCTTATATGGAGATTTTATCCTAGTTTCCTATTTCACTTTAGATTCTTTTCCTATTTGATTTAAATATCTCCATAAAGTCTGATCTTCCTTTCTTGATTCAATCATATCTTCTTGAAAGTAGTCTACATCTTTATCTTGATATTTATCGGGTATATTTTCTGTATTTAAAATAAAAAGTACCTGTAGTTCCAATGCAATAAAATAAACTGAAAATTTATTTATTTAGCTAACTAACACAGAAAATAGTCTCATTTAATTAATAAAATAATTGGAATAAAAGGTAAATGCATCGAATACATCTCAAAAGCATAATGTAGAAACTATCCAAGCCAGAAAGTCTTTGAGGCATTTTATCGAACAGTTTGCTGATTGCGTCGAACAACTTCTTGGAGCTCAATTTATCCCTACTCTTTGTATCAATTTAAGTTGCAATCATGTAGTTGTATAGCTTAATCATTGTTCTAGAGGATGATCATCAGTTTGGTGGTTAATTGGCAGCTTAGCATGCTTATTTTGCCTGACCAACTAGCCATTAGAAATTGTCACTGTCAAGTAACAATCTAGCAGTGTCGTCTTTTGTCTCCACTGAAATTCTGAAACTGTGATGTGTTATCTGCATTCGTCTCTTGTTATTTGATTATATATCCTTATTATTAAGCAATGGAATCCGTTAGAAGTGAAGCACCATCAATTGCTAGACCTGTAGCTGGTCCTAATGGCTCATCTAGAGTAAACTCCAATCCAAGCACCATTGATGCAACTCCTGTCACTATAACTAATCATAAGCTTATTGGTAGCAATTATTTGGCTTGGTCTAGAGCTGTAAAAATGTTCATTACTGGCAAGGGGAAGGAAGAGTACCTCAAGCCTAATGCTGAGATTCCAGCTGAGATGAATCCTCAATTCAAAGTTTGGAATGCTGAAAATGACATGATTATGTCATGATTGATTGGGTCTATGACCACTGAATAAACAACAACTATACTCTTCATGATTCTGCCTCTGAAATATGGGTGGCAGAATAGGAAATGTATTTGAAAGTGGCAGCATGACATCAAGCAAGGGGATTCCCCTGTAATATATACTTTGGCAAGCTAAAGCAAGTCTGGCAAACAAATGGTGTTCATGATACCCACAAATAGCCTAATCAAGAGGCTGACAAGATGTACAATGGCATCACTGAGATAAGGAGAATATTCAAATTCATCGCAGGCTTGAACAAGGAATTTGATGCCGTAAGAAGAAGGATTCTTGGCACTAAGCCTCTTCCTTCTATTAATGTTGTGCTCTCTGAAATCATTCAGGAGGAGGGCAGAATAAAACTTATGGTGAGCTCCACCTCCACTGAAGGGGCTGCAATGGTAATCCCAAACCCCAAGCCTGCACAGTTAGACAATGTTGCTGTCAATGCTGTCACCAGGAGGTATACGCCTCTAAGCCAGTTTGATAGCCGAAGAAATAATGAGTCCAAGCCAACTTGCAAGTTCTGTAAGAAAGTTGGGTACAATGAGAATAGGTACTATGCCAAGCATGGGAGGCCTCCTCCTCCATTTAATGAGCAATGGAGGAATCCTGAACCTTGGAGGTCTCAGGCTTCAAACTTGGGAAACTGGAGAGGTCCTCCCTCTGCTGCTTCTAGCAATGCTTTGACTGGACCTTCTGAGGTACCAATTCAGTCACAGCTTCATGTCATCTATTAGTTCATGAGGCAATTGCAATCAAAGCAACAGCCTCTTGCAATCAATCAAGAGGCCATACAGGCAACTATGACAAGTTATGGTAAAACTTTTAAATTACTCTCTACATGGATTGTTGATTCTGATGCTACTCACTACATGACTTGGAATAAAGATAAGCTAACCAACTATGCTTCATTCACCAATCCTGCTAAAGTTATGGTTGCTAATGGGGCTGAAATTAGCATCATTGGGAGTGGAAATATTCAATTAACCACAACTTTAAAATTGAAGAAAGTATTGTTTATTCCTGAACTAAGTTTTAACTTAATTTCTATGCGACAAATTGCTGAAGGTAACACTTATGAAAGGTTCTCACCTTCTATAAGTTTTTTCATTCACGGTATTTCTATGCCTTTTTGCATGCAATATTTTTAATTTTATTCTTTTTTATATGTCGCTTATGTTGTTGCCCTAATCGTAATTTGTGTATGTTTTATTTTTACACAAAATTCATAAAACCTTGAATACAAGCATAAAAAAGAAATTAAATATTATTGCAACATAAAGAAAGAAAAGATGCAAAGAAAAATAAATAAGCATACAAAAGAAAGAACAACTGATACAGATACTTTTGTCCAGTATCTTTGGACAGCTATAACTTATCAAAGGATTTCTCTTCTTATCTCAGATTCTTATTAATCAGGCAAATGCAAACGTTTTGTCTAGGATTAGTCGATTTTAAACAATCTTTAGTTATTTTCTATGGTGCCTGCTACTTTTCTCCCGCCTGCATAAATATTGAGTTTATGAATTTGAAAATGACAGAAAAGAAACCAAGAAGTGATACCATAAGTGAAACAATACTATGATTTCTGCACCGGGTTACAGTTACCCTGCTAAATACGGGCATAGTCAAGTGATTTCTACATGGTTTCTTAATATCTTTTATTGGGTGTGAAGAGATGATTAAAAAAATATATAAAAAAGGAAAAAATAAAGTAACAAAAGATACTGTATTGCATTTACAACTTATAAGCTGAGTTTAAATATGTTTTTTCTTACTTGTTTCACTTTCTGATTTTTATGGATGAGTTAGTTTTTTAAGACGTGTGATTTAAGATTACATTTATTGTATTTCCATCCCAACTCGTTGTAATAAAGCACACAGTAAGATGAACGCGATGACATTTCTTGTGCATAGGGGAGCTAGGAAGTAGCTTTTTCTTCTGAGGATACGATGGTCATTTCATACGTTCGTAGAATTGGAAGAAATTCTGGTGTAGAATATGTATCGGCCGGGTTGAGCTCTTTTCACGTCCCTATTTTTTGTGCTAGTAATTGTTTATGTATTTTTTATTTACAAAACATTCATAAAACCTCGAATAAAAAAAATAAAGAAAATTAAAAAGTTTTGGAAATTTTAAGAATAAGGTAGAAAACAAAATAAATAAGTATAATAAAGAAAGAATGACCATACAACTCCTTTTTAGTCCCAGATTCCCATTAATCAGCCAAAAGCAAAAGACATTTTTCCTCGAGTTAATCGATGTTAAAGAATCTTTAGTGAGTTCCTATGCCGCCTGCTTGTTTCTCTCTGGTTGCATAATTATTGAGTCAAGAAACTTGAAAATCACAGAAAGGAAAAAAAACACCAAGAAGTGATACCACAACGGAAACAGTAGTATAATGGTGTCATCAATCTGGATCTGGACAACAATTGCAGTTCTTGCTCTTTTGGCTTTCTTCAATAAACATGTCAAGAACAGCAAGAACAAGAAACTGCCTCCATCTCCAAGAGGGCTCCCAATTCTTGGGCATCTCCATTTACTTGGAAAGAATCCACACCATGATTTTCACAAGCTAGCAAAAAAGCATGGACCTATCATGCACTTGAAATTAGGTTTCGTTGACGCCATTGTTGTTTCATCACCTCATTTAGCTGAGCAGTTCCTCAAGACACATGACCTTGTGTTCGCGGGCCGACCTGCTAATGAGGGCGCAAAATATGTCTCGTATGAGCAAAGAAGCTTAACATTCGGACAGTATGGATCATACTGGCGTGCTATGAGGAAGCTTTGCACCTTACAACTCCTTAGTAGCATTAAGATCAACTCTTTTCAATCTATGAGAAGACGCGAGCTTTGTTTGCTGGTTGGGTCACTGAAAGAGGCTTCTCAGGCTCGCGCTAAGGTAGATCTGAGTGCTGCAATTGCGTCTTCAAATGCTGATATGGCTTGTTTGATGGTTTTTGGTAAGAAGTATTCGGAGGATGATTTCCACGAAAGGGGCTTTAAATCAGTGATTCAAGAGGGGTTGAAATTAACTGCTAACCCTGGTTTGGGTGAGTTTTTTCCCTACCTTGGCAGGCTTGATCTTCAAGGGGTCACAAAAAGGTTGAAGGAAATTAGCAAAACTTTTGACAATTTCCTTGAAAAGATTATCCAGGAGCATGAAGAACAAGAAGGGCAACGAAATTCTCTAACTTCTACCCTTTTGGAACTTTTGAAATCTGGAGACCTCGATTTCCCATTTGATCTCCGCCATGTTAAAGCCATCATGTTGGTGAGTCAATTTGCCTCTTTTTTACTGCATGAAATGCAAGCAAAAATGTGGCACGTTTCGTTTATGTATTTTTTTTTGCTTATACGATCTCTCAAAAAAATTTGTTTCATAAAAATCTTAGAGAAGTAGAAAACTTGATTGCAGGAGAGATGAAGAAATAATAATCAATTTTCGTTGTTGCACCAACATTATTTCTTCTTTTTATTCTTTCTGACAATAAAATTATAAACAGTACTAGCACCATGTCGGATGCCTTGCAGTTACTTTTGCTACAAAAGATGTGTGCTTTCCATAGGTCTTTCTGCTTTCAAGTGCACTAGATTGAAAAATGGTTTCTTGTGTCCTTGCTAGAAATTTTAAGCCCCTCTAGGACCAATAACATTCACAATTATAATTATCTATTTCATCTCAGTGGTTGTACAAATGTCTTTAATTGCCTCATTCCGTTTTCAGCCTTTCTACATCTTCTGCAAGTTCTATATGCTTAACTACCAAAATTATTGCATGTTCTTACGTTATCACAAACTGTTGTATCGTGGCGTGTAGATCCTAAAGGATTTGACCTTGAGGTTTGGCATGGCAGATAATACAATCTTTTGACTTTTGATTCTATCCCTTTTCATAGATAAATAAGCTTGTTAAATTCTAATTTGATCATCGGATATATTAATCAATATTCTACTTGGTTCAATATGCACACCTCTTCTTCACAGGATATGCTTACTACTTCAATGGACACGTCGGCAAGCGTGATCGAATGGACACTGTCAGAACTTTTGAAACATCCAAATGTAATGATGAAAGTGCAGAATGAGCTAGAAGAAAAAGTAGGCATGAATAGGATGGTTGAGGAGTCAGATTTAGACAATCTAAAGTACCTAGAAATGGTTGTGAAAGAAGTTCTTCGGCTCCATCCAATTGTACCTTTGCTACTTCCTCACGAGGCGTTGGAAGACTGCATTGTGGAAGGCTTCCACATACCCAAAAAATCGCGCATCCTTGTTAATGTTTGGGCGATAGGGCGAGATCCTAGTGCATGGTCTGATGCTGAAAGTTTCATTCCTGAGAGGTTTCTCGAGAGAAACATTGATCACAAGGGCCAAAATTTTGAGCTCATTCCCTTCGGTTCTGGCAGAAGAGGTTGCCCTGGAACGCAATTGGGCCTAACTGTTGTTATGTTGGTGGTGGCACAATTGATGCATTGTTTTGACTGGGAACTTCCAGAAAACATGAAAGCTTCTGAGTTGGATATGACGGAGGAATTTGGCATCGTGGTCTCCAGAGCCATCCACTTAGAAGCTATTCCTGCATACCGGCTACAAATATGATTAAAGGATCAAAGAAAATCATCACAAATAACTATTGGTTAAACTCGTCATTTTTATTTCACTAAGTTACTCATGTTAACGTCTTGTAGCATGCATCATTATAGTATTAATAACTGCACCTATTTCCTAGGGAGTACAAGGCCAACTATGATTAGACATGTTTTTGTATGGCGCTTCTTCTCCATTTAGCTTACTGCAACCCACTGTAGCCCTGCCCCATGGGGAAGTGAGACAAACTAAAAGAAAATAGCCAGCATCTCTACTTTGGCCGTCAGACTTGCGGCCACCACTTTGAACATGCAATTGCACTCTCCTGCAATCACTCATCATGATAAAAGTTTAGGCCCTTGTTCTAGACTCATAGATACTCATTTTGAGCTGTTGAGATTGCTATCGGTTTTACAGATTTGATGCAGCAATTTGAAGATCAGATGCTCTGTTTTGGTGATATTTTCAGCCTCTTATGTCCACTCTTATATTTTTCTTCTGGTGTTCTTTGACAATCTTAAGTTGATTGAAGTATTTGAAACACTTGGATGCATTCGAGTATTTGGAACACTTGTGTATTGTACTTGATATAATACTTGACATTTATGATACCTCTGTTCTCCTAGTGCCTTACTCTTAGTCTTTTCATGTGAAAATTTTGTATCTGAGTACTTATCTTTATCTAATAGAAGGCTAGTAGGTCTGCTAATATACTTTACAATTACTAAGCCTGATATTGCCTTTAGTGTCCAACAGTTAAGTCTATTTTTGGATTGTCCCACTACAAATCATCTAAAGGCTGCACGTAGAGTCTTAAGGTACTTAAACGGTTCTGTTGGCCAAGGTATCCTACTGTCTAGTACTGGTGAGTTGAAGTTCAAGGGATTTGTGGATTCAGATTGAGCAGTGTGCCAAGAAACCAGGAGATCTGCTACTGGATATTGTCTGTTCTGGGAGACAGTTTAATATCCTGGAAAGAAAAAAAGTAGACCACAGTGTCTAGGTCCTCAGTAGAAGTAGAGTATAGAGCAATGGCCTCAGCTATGTGTGAAGTGCAATGGTTACTTTTCTTGGCCAAGGATTTCATGCTTATTGAGCAAGAACGTGTGGAATTGTTTTGTGATAGTAAAAGTGCACTATACATTGCTGAGAATCATGTATTTTATGAAAGGACGAAACACATAGAAATAGATTTCCACGTAGTGAGGGACAAGGTACAACAACAGGTGATTAAATTGATGCCAATTAGGACGTAGTTCCAGTTAGCTGACATATTCACTAAGGCATTGGACAACAAAAGGTTAGGTGAGTTAATCAAGATGTTAGGGACATCCAATATATATATCAAGGTGGCTTGAGGGGGGTGTTACAAGTTAAGCTCTGTAGATTTGTCCTGAATTAGTTAGAAGGGTAGTTCAATTTCTCCTTCTCTTCTGCACATTTTCTGACGAAGTTTGTTTGTAATGCTTCTTGCATCATTTGAATAGGTTAATTGTTGAAAGTTTCACAAAGACACGTATCTAGGAAAACGATAATTAACATGACACTGAAGCATCTGATTCTAGTGATGTTATCTGTAGTAGAGGTGCTTTTTTCCTTTCTACAAGTTGACTTGAATATAAAATCCAAGTTAACTCTTTAAAAAGTATTAGTCCTTCGTAAGTGGCGAAATATACCATTGCTAGACATATTTATTCTTTGTAACTAAACGACAACCTGTGGCTAATAACTCATAGTTAGTGGAAGTAGCGTTACCTGGTTTTGTCACATGTTTATATATCTATATATATATATATATATATATATATATATATATATATATATAATATACAATGTCGAGCTGAAGCAGCACAGCAAGATTATGAGCTGAAGCAGCATAATATACCATGTCGAAAGGTACCAGTAAGTCTGTGATTTTCTAATACGGCATAAATAATCGACACTCTTCCATTAATAATTTGTAGCTACTTCACATAGTGGCCGGCCGTGAGATTTTGTCGTAATTCAACAAACGAACAATTTTAGGAAGTCTGAAAAGAGATGCCATCTATCGTATCCATCCTTATGTTCACCATTCAATAATATTAGTAGGTGATTTCGAAACTTATGGTTTCACGCGTTACTTCATAACGTTTAATTCATACTTTCATCTTTTCATTCCCCTTATTCGTGCATACATTCATTCATTTACATATAGTCCTTTAATCATGACATATTACAAAAGCGACTCATATGCTCTTAGATTGTAAGCATGTTTTGACGATTTACATGAGCTAAATACAGAAAAGATTTCAAACAATTTACAAACAAAAAGTCAATGTTTAGGATAGTCAAGCCCGGACTTAGAATGATATTGACCGAACATTTTATATGCTTCAGGATATATTAGACCGAACTCAAAATAGTGTGGTCAAAATGTTCGGTGTAGGCACACAAAATTTTTTGTTAAGGTGACTGATCACACCACTAAACATAGCTTTTTGCGTTTGGTAACTCACGAGAACAAACTCGGGATTGGTGAGTCAGATTGTTCGGTCTCTGTATTTCAAATTTCAAAGTCGGTCAAAAGGTCAAAGTCAAATTTCGACGGAACTCAGGACCGGATTCAAAAGTATGAGTTTTCTCCAAGGTTACGCAGATGTTCGGTGTTGAGTTCGGTCATGTAAACAGGGAGGAGACCAAACCCAAAGTTGGGTCCGATGTGTAAAACTGAATGTCCGGCCCACGTGTTTGGAATCCTAAAATATAGCCGTTACAACATGATTTTCAAACTACAAAAGGTTGTATCTCTCTCATGTCTTCCCCCAAATTGGTTGCTCATTTATCACCAACATCTCTAATACTATCTTGAGTGCTTTCGCATGTCCTAGAAGCATATATGTGACAAATCTTCAACCACAATGAGAAAAAGAGTTGTTGGAAAAAAATTGAATTGTGGAAGAGCAATTAATGAAATAAGAGAAAGGGTAGGCTTGGAAAAAAAAATTGAAGCTCTCTATTTATAGAAGAAGCTTTGGATAGGCAAATACACACTTTCAACTTCTCTAAATTATATTCTTCTCTCATGTCAAAAGCTCTCAAGTGCAGAATTAATAGCTTATTTTCCCTATATTGTTTGTATCAAATGTTTTATTGTGAGAGTATTAAATTCAAACACAAGAGGAGTTAAACATACTTAATATCTTGCTTATGATTCATACTTAGTTTGAAAGTGTGACATCACTTTTTCACCTAAAGCTTATTTGGTGAAATTTCTTTGGAAGAGCTTTGTTGAAGTTGTGAAGAGGTAAGTAGAAAAGCTTTTTGACTCTTCCTTGTAGTTGTACGAATTTGTTGCACATGTTATTGTAACAATTTTTGTAGTAGGAGCTTATTGACCTCTTTGAGGCAATTTATATAGTTGTTGAAATCCACTTTGAAAACAAAGTGGTAGCAGAACAGAGTCAAAGAGTTTTGAAATACTATTAATTGTTTGCATCCATTCACTCGCTATTTCTCATCTCCTTCCTTACTATTTCAGCAAGTATTTTAAGTTGGAGATAGCAAAACCAAAAAAAACTCAGAATTTTGCCTAACACTCTATCAACCTCCCCCTTTAGATTATTCTTTAGGGACCTAAAATGGGTATTAGAGCTTAGACTTGAGGGCTTGTTAAATTATTGCAAGTAGGAAGGTCTAAAAATCCACTAGTAATAGATTCAAAGGATACACATAAATATATGACATCTCTTTTTCTATACCACCTGTATTTTATTCATCTGCCAATTTCTTGTGGAATTATAGACTAAGTGCATATTTGTGTGTCTGTGGTTGTGACATATGAAGAATAGTTATGGTAGAAATACCTCCACCAACTAGGTTGGACGAAAATCGAAGAATAGTCATAAAGGAGTTTGATGACTCAATGATGAGGATAAGAAAAATTTTGAGCTAGAAAAGAAAGCTCCTGAAATCTTTCATATCTCTCTCTCTCTCTCTCTCTCTCTCTCTCTCTCTTACTCAAGAAGATAATAAAGTTGGATACATCTTCTGCCCACATGAGACATAGAATATGCTTGAGGAGTTAGCAAGTAATAGTCATCAACCAAACATGGATGAAGAGAATCATGAGGACCGGAAAACAATGTGCCTCATACCTACTAAGGACGTGAAAGAGTATTTCTTTCAAGTTCCTCATTTGATAAATTACAAGATGAATATATTACTTTACATTAAAATTCTCAAAACTTTAATCTAAAATACAAGCATGTTAAAAAGGAACTTAGATTATGAATATTAGAAAAAAATTCCATGAATCTTTTGCTTTGTTTTATCTCAAGTATGATGTCACCTTAGAGATGCATAGATCTTTAGCTCTAGAAAATGTAGAGATTAAGAATAAATGTATTAAATTTATAAAACTCCATAAGATGGCATGTGAGAAGTTAATCATGGAAAATCTCTTGGTAAGCAAAAAGCAGTTAATCAAAAATCCAACTTAGAATTTTAAGCTTCTACTATTTCAACTAAGATGAAAATGCATAAAATAAAAGAGGCACCGTTATATGAATTATCTAAGGGTAAGGTTACACTTCCAAAGGACGTTCTTGAAAGGTCAATTAGTCATCTAAGCCTATGCAGAGAACTAAACCTTTCAATCCTAAAAACATACAATCACCTCATATACGTACTTGTCTCTTTTTTCACAAAAAGAGTTATGTGGTAAGTGTTTGTAGAGCTAAGACAACTTATAAGTTATATTGCAGACATTAAGGCATGAGAACTAACCAAAAAAGACCTAAAAATAAATGAGTAACTATGTATAGAGATTTGTCTTATGCAGGAGCTTGTAATTCATAGAGATTCCAAAGTAAAAGAAACCACATAGCCCGTGATAATCAAGATTTCAATTCATTCATCGGGCAGCAAGTATTTCTTTATCAAGTTGAAGATTCAAGATGGTGGTGAGGTCTATTGTGGAAAAAGGAGAAACTAGACCTTTGGAGTAAGATGAGTGGTAACCTTCTCAACTATCTTTTTATTTTATAATATGTAGAAACAGGATATGAGACAAAGCGATTAGTGTTAGGCTTATTGTGATGCTAATTATCAAACGGGTTTTAAAAAAGGCAAAATATTTGCAAAAATAAAGACAATGATTTAGTTTATTTGATATTTTCAAATGAGAAACTAAGCTTACCTTACAAGTCTTTATCATGAAAAATCTTATGTCGAGTTTTTGGGTTTATTTATCACATGGAATATGTCTTAGAGATGTTAGTTACTAAGTTTCTAAAACCTTTAGGAAAGTATCGACTTATCAAAGTATTTATAAATCATGAGGACACATGTGATAATCATAAATTTTCTAAAGCCTTGATAGTAAAGACTTAATTTCATTGGAAGTATGCTATCATGCCTCTATAAGTGTTTTATTTAGACATTAGTAGGAGCATCACATATGTGTGATAGTATATGGTTTAACAGGACAAATCCTGTCCTTTTTGTACTGCAAGTTTAACGCCCATTATTGAGCCAAACATTGCAGAGTGCATAGTAAGTAGCCAAAGTATGAATAAATGAGTGCCTTCCATACCATATCTCTTAATAGGATGGCAATTCCTTCAAGACGAGCACAAATACGTCCCCCCCCCCCACCCCACCCAAACAATAGTAGTAAGATACCATATCTTTAGAAAATTGTTTATAAGGAATTACTTTATGGGAAAACCGGTAAGGTTGTTGCTTTGTGACATTGAGATCACTGGTTCGAGGCGCTGAAACAGTTCTTTGCACAAAATATAGAATAAGGCTGCATACGTCAGATTGCGAAGTTATCCGACCTCTCTCACCTTAAGCAATACGGGAGAACATAGTGCACCAGAAATTGTCCTTTACCAAAAGAAAAAAACAACGGGCTGCATTTGATCTTTTGAAAGAAAAATTTACAATTACAATTATTCTGAATTTGAATGTGATTGCTCCAAGAACGTGTTGTGGTTGAATGTGGAAAAACTGTTGCTTCGTTTAAGGGAAGATAATGTATTTTTGCAATAAGATTACAACATCGAACATAAAGAAATACAACTGATTTGCACCTTTCAATCCCTCTTCTAGCAAATGCATCTTTTATTCAATCTGCCATATATGACATTCTCTCCAAAGTATTCATCATATCTAATACACGTAGAATGAACACTTTCCAATCCCGGTGTCACACATACATTGATCTCCGCATTTTAATCCTGTTGTTATTGTGCAGAGTGTTTTAAACAATCAGATGGTTTAAATTCTGACTGCAAAAGCTTTCTTCCATGCTTTCGAAGAAATTCGGTGGAGGAGTAGGCGAACCAGCCACGAATCCCTTTCCAGCTGCAAATAAGGGAAAATGCAGATTATGAGGAAAAATCTCAATAAACAGAAAGTACGTTCTGATGAAATTTAAAAGCTATTGAATACTTGTTTTGGTGAAAAGGCACCTACCCGAGAAAAGGAGAAGAAACATGAGAAGGAAGCTCATGATTCTAGTCATGCTATCTTGAAAAAAGTTTTTTTTTTTCCTTTTCTTTTTCGAAGTTCATTCGTATATCAAATCATGGTTCAGTTTCCAAAGTGTATAAATACATCGTAAATGGCGAAAGATACCAGCGTTACTAGCCATGTTTTTTTCCTTTTAACCAAATGACAGCCTGCAGCTTATACAATAACAACATTAAGCCATAGTCTTAGAGACTTCTCTCTATGGTGAAGTATAGGAAGATCAGATGTACGGAACCATATCTATGTGTTAAAAATTACGTCAAACTGTATCGATGAACTGTTACTTTACAATATAAGAAGTGCATCTAATTTAGTGAGTGATTATGCCGCTTATAATTTATCGTTAAAGCGTTAGTGCAAGTTGTATTGGTTTTATCGGTAGCATAAATATATACAGTGGGCCTAAAATTGATAAGTAGAGCTAGTGCCTCGTAATTGTCCAAAGATGCCGATATTTCTTCTCTTGTTATGCTGCATGGCTAATCGACACCATGCCACTCCTGTAATGTTTCGATTGGGAGTTAGTATGACAAGTTACTATTGTAACACAAAGGAACAAATTTAGGAAGTCCCAAAAGAGATGCCATCAATTCTATCCATCCTTTTGTCATTTTAAAACTGTTGGCACGTAAATTGTAAACTTAAGGGATTTCAGTAAAACAAAAGAAAAAGATCTGCTGGACAAAATGTAATATAAAAGTCATATTCCCTTCAGCGTACGGGGAGTTCTTTTTATTCGTTTGGAAACTTATTTAGGCTTTTGGATGCTTTTTAGTCTTGTTTTGGGAGAGATCTATTGCTTGTAAATTGGAATCTCAACGTTTTTGTTTTTGGCCAAAAAATCAAAAAGCAGAATAGCGCGTATCACCAATATTATCTCATTGTCTTTCATATAAGTATTTAATTGCTTATGGTTTTGTTTGCAAAAAGAAAAATAATTGTCCATAGGATTGTATAATTTTTGAAAATCTTATTATATTAGACATTATACACTAATCGATTTGCCGATGGAAAGAAATGATTGATATCTTCAGTATTCTTGAACTATATAGACAGGATTATTCTTAAAAAATACTTTTACAGTCAATGCAAGAAAAACGAGACGACCATGAAAGTATGCATATATATTAAGAAAGATTTTAGCAACCGAAAGTCTCCTTTTCTTCATTCAATCACACGAATTTATAGTAATTACAACTGACATGTGATACTAATATGTTTCCTAAATTATAGCTAAAAGGATAGATACAAATCCTATCATTTATATGCATGATCAATAGGAAATATTGGATGAGATGTCAACATTTGCGCAAATCTTATCATATCTCTAAATCATATCTTTAACATCACCACCGCCATCACAACCACTCCTCTCAAGTTGGCGCGTGGGGATTGGAAACGTCCAACTTGGACATAAAAAAGCGAAAGTCATCGTGCCAAGCTGATGAGTGGTAGAAATATGAAAAGGGCGAACATGTCCATCCAAAATAGCATCTCAGAAAAATGACAATCGATCACAATATGCTTAGTGCGTTCATGATATACCAGGTTATGAGCCAGTGGAATGCACACTGACTACCCGTGAAGAGCGTGAGAAGACCATCATGAGGTATGTCTAAGAAACGAAGAAGATCAACAAGCCATTTAAGATCGCAGATGGTATATGTCATAGCCCGGTATTCAGCTTGAGCCGATAACGAGAGACGGTGTTTTGTTTCTTGGTTTTCTAAGAGATCGACAGCACCCCGAGCTTGATGAAATTGTTAGTGTATGTGCCCTAGGCCATGATTTGGATGTTTTATGTTATACATTTATTATTAATAAAGAGGTTTTATTATCATTATTGTTGGTTGGTATGTTACACAATTTTGATATATGTCCCTGGTTCATTATTGTTATAGAGATAAAATAATTTATAATCAGTATGAGTATTGATTTGATAATCATGAGATGATTATGTGTATGGTGATACAAATCAATCTCATAGATACTTGTTAGAGAACAGTGTATTGGATAGACCCATCATGAGATTACTACATGGATTAGCGTCATAAGTAAATCTCATGATAGTTATGTTTTAATCCTTAGACTTGAGATTGTCATAGTTTCCAACGTAAGGACTATTATATTTTGACATGATCAGACGTTTATCCGTAACTCGATATTAATAAAGGTCATGATTGAATATGATAGAAATTATGTAGACGATATTGAACAATTAAGATAGAATTTGTCCCTTTCTTTTGAGAGAGATATCTTTGGGCCCCTCGATTAGTGAGACTGTGAAATGCATGGCCATGCTCAAATGAATTGATAGTGTGATCAATATCATTTGTTTTATCAGTCTACTTAGAGATCGAGTAATCATATGTTTGAACTGTATAAGTATGACGCTGACCATGACTTATGTTCAAACTAGATATCGTGTTACAAAGGGATTAATGCATGTACTATTATTAGGCTAGTTGGACTTTACTCGTATTAATTGGATAGTCGTAATTTCTTGCTAGAGACCAATTACGACTTGTTGGTTTAATGGAGATTTAACTGACTGCCAATTAATATGGGCATATCAGGTCACACACAAGAATGCGTATGGGTTGATATTAATAATATTAATAATATTAATATTAGATATTAATTATTATTATTATTATTATTACTTTCTTTTTTATATATATATATATTTATATCATCGGATAATAAAAATAGAATCCATATCTGATATGGATTTTGATTGGTTTTATCTAATCCTAACAGAATCTGTATTTGGTACAGATTATGATTGGGATTAACCAATCCGATCTGGAATCGGATTTTGATATCTATATATACGTATATATCCTGATGTGTCTTGTACACTACAGAGAACAGAAAAACAAAACCCTAGAATCGTTTTTGAGAAAAGCTGAGTTCTTCAGCCGCGCCGTTTCAAGAGCTAGCACTCAGGGTGGAAGCATTCGTGTGGATATCGACAGAGGGTGATCGTACCATCGCACCTCCTACGTTCGCACATTCTACGTCTGCAGATTTCGAATCTATAGAGGTATGGTTTTTGATTTCTTTCATAGAATTAAACGAACAGCATGGATCCTTGGTAGGAAATCGGAGATCAAGTTTTGTTTTTCCGCTGCGCGTTTTGCAGTGATCTCGTTGGATTTCCTAACAGTGGTATCAGAGCCACTTGTTGATTTTGTTTAAATCGATTATATCATGCTTATGTGATTATATGTTTACTGTTTTTTGTATGGCATGATATGTATAAAACGCTTATTCAGATTTCATATGATGAGAGAAGAATGGTGTTTTTTAATACGTTTCCATGAGATGATTAGAATATGGCAGAATTTGTTTGTCGTGTGATGATTAAAACGACTCTGTTTATATTAGATATAAACGCACGATATGCCATGATATGTGTAAAACCGTATTCGAATCTCATCTGATGAGGGCGGATTAGTGTTCTTCAAATCGTTTTTATGAGACGTTATAATTCAAGATTGTTATATGTGATATAATGTTTTCGTCTTTCATATGATGGTCAAAACGATTATGATCATATCGATATGAACAACCAATAATTATTCTGTAAAAGTTTATGCATTTTCAAAACAGGCATATTATCAATTCGATTGATGATTTTGTTTTTGGATTTCGAATGGCAGATTATCAATTCGATTGATGATTCTGTTTCGTATTTCGAACAGCAGATTATCAATTCGATTAATGATTCTATTTTGGGTTTCGAATGATAACTCTCTGTTCAATCGATGCTTCTATAAGGGCTTACACGTATTTAAAACAGCAAGATCATTAATATGATTGACGCGTCCGTGTTAGGGTTCCAAAAAGAAAATTATCAATCTGATTGATGTTTTCTGTTTGGCTTCGCGGCGCAAAAGAAAATTATCAATCTGATTGATGTTTTCTGTTTGGCTTCGCGGGGCGCTGCTCCTCGGAACCCCGCCGGCTGACCAGGTGCGTACGCCCTATAGTTCGTTGTTGTGACATTAAGAATGTCAATATATTTATTTGATATAATATGTTTGTGTAAGATATATTATGATTATTTGATGTCTTTGCATGGTGCATAGCATGACCTTAGGACCTATGTGATTGACTTAGTCATATTTCTATTTTAGGTTATTATGGCATGTGTGTCGCTGTAGTTTTTGTTGTATTTTATTATACAAGTAGTTAGGTTTTTCTTTATTATTGTAATAGATGAAGAATCAAGCTACAAAAGTGGTGATGACGACACATACCAAGGACGAGTGGATTCTATGGAGATGGAGGCACGGGCTCAAGAGAAGATATGTATCATTGCAAATGTTGTGATAGGAAGTCTTTCACATAGGGTTTCCTTTATGATCTTCATTTGGTCTCATGAAGATCATATTTAGTTTGGCCATGCTATGTCACGTTTAAATATTTATAATTTTGTATGAGATGCGTGGGTGATAGATTATACATGCATATAGAAAAGAAGTCCTACGTACTCGATGACCTTGTCCCTGAACCCCCTCCTGCTGATGCTTCTGTAGCTGCTAGGAATAAGCATAAGAAGCATGTGGAAGATTTCAACGACATAGGATGTCTTATGTTTGCAACTATGTGTCGAGGACTTCAGAAGGACCTGGAACACTTAGAAGCTTATGAGATGAGTGTGCATCTCAAACAAGCATTCCAAAAACAGGATAGGCAGGATAGGTTTGACTCCGGTGTTGCACTTTTTGACTGTAAAATGTCTGAAGGTGAATCTGTTAGCGCTCATATTTTGAAGATTAAAGGATATATAGATCACCATGCAAGACTTGGATATCCCCTGAGTTTGGAACTCGCTATGGATTTGATCCTACACTCTTTACCTAGCAGTTTCTCTCAGTTTGTCATGAACTACAATATGAATAACATGGAAAAGTCCATTCCTGAGCTGCATAGTATGCTCAAAACTGCTGTGGGGAATATCAACAAGCCTACCTAGATATTGAGTGTCAATATCAAGCCAATGAAAAAGAAAGGTAAAGGCAAGGGTAAGCCCAAAGGTGCAAAGGATGCAAAAGGGTCAAAGGGTCAAGTTAAGCCAAAGCCTGGACACAAGGCAAAGGTTCCTAAGGAAGGAACTTATTTCCATTGCAACAAGCCTGGGCATTGGAAAAGAAACTGTGACGTTTATTTGGATGAGTTGAAGAAGCTGAAGGGTAGTGCGACTACATCTTCAGGTATTTATGTTATAGAAATTAATTTATCTACTTCTTCTTCCTGGGTATTAGATACTAGATGTGGATCCCATATTTGTACAAATATGTAGGGGCTAAAAAGGAGTAGGATGCTGAAAAAGGGCGAGATGGACCTACGTGTTGGCAATAGAGCAAGAGTTGCTGTTATAGCTGTAGGGACCTATGAGCTTGTCTTGCCCAATGGGCTTTTGTTAATTTCAAACAATTGCTTTTACGTTCCTACTATGAGTAGGAATCTTATTTCAGTATCGGTTTTGGATGATGAAGGTTATTCATTTTTAATTAAAAATAAGAAGTGTTCTATTTTTGATAAAAATGACTTGCTTTATGGTACTGCAAGTAGTTATAATGGCATTTATGTCCTTAGCCTTGACGATTCCAATGACAGTAATATTTATAACATATCTTCAAAGAGAACTAAGTCAAATGAATTAAACCCTACATATTTGTGGCATTGTCGCCTTAGCCATATAAATGAGAATCGTGTATCTAAACTCCATCAAGATGGATTATTAGATTCATTTGATTTTGAATCATTTGAAAATTGCGGTCTTGTTTGCTTGGAAAGATGACAAAGGCCTCTTTTATTGGACATAGTGAAAGGGCTAATGACTTATTGGGCTTGGTACATACAGATGTATGCGGCCCAATCAGCATTAGTGCCAGAGGAGGATTTCAGTATTTCATAACTTTTACTGATGATTTCAGTAGGTATAGCTATGTCTACCTAATGAAACATAAGCATGAGTCTTTTCAAATGTTTAGAACTTTTCAAAATGAAGTACAAAATCAACTTGATACGACAATTAAAACGCTTCGATCAGATCGAGGTGGTGAACATTTAAGCCAAGAATTTGACCAACATCTAAGAAATTGTGGAATCGTTTCACAGTTGACTCCTCCAGGAACTCCACAATGGAATGATGTTTTTGAAAGGAGAAATCGAACTTTATTAGATATGGTTCGATCTATGATGGGTCAAGTAGATCTTCCTTTATCTTTTTGCGGTTATTCCTTGGAGACAGCTGCATTCATTTTGAACTGTGTACCATCTAAAGCGGTTGAAAAGACTGTTATGCCCCGCACCCTCCGTAGGATAATTAAAAGGCAAAGGAGGAAATAAAGGAGATTAATTATGGTCAACGGTAATGAATTAGACATTAAGTATGAGATTAATTGGAAATTAATGAGGAGATTAAGTATTAGAATTAAATTGTATTTAATTTTAGAATTAAATAATAAAGGTTTATCCTTTAAGATAAATAGGAAATAGGATATAATTTAGAAACACCAAGCCTTTCCCTTCCCATATAAAAACTGACAAAGCGTCAGTTTCTCTATTTTACAGAAAACATCGACGCTCTTTTTCCCTGCCCTAGCCGTTTCTGTTCCAGCCACGTAGAGGAAGAAGATAGTCTCCGGGAACCGATCCTACCTTCGTTTGTTTTCCAATCCGTCTCCGAGTAATCAAAGGCAAGTAATCTACTTATAAGTTCCTACGATTTGTGAAAGAGAAATGGCCTATTTTGATATCAAATTGGATCACCATGCAGTAGATTCGTTCTCTGGTTATTTGCTTTTGATTTATGTGTTTTGGTTTCAAGATTTGGCCAATGTATATGAAAAAGCATTTGTTGATAATGTTGATTGCGTGAAATCCTGCAAATCCCTACCCCTGCATCCCTTCTTGGTGTGGTTTCATAGTTGTGAAGGGTTTGAGAGGAAAGATGAGATTTTTGGGATTGAGAGAGTCGGATAATTACGTTCTAGGCTTGAATCGTTGTGTGGTATGCGTATAAGTGTTGAACCTATAGTTTAAGCATGGATGACAGCAGGGATTAGGCTTGGATTGAATGGATCGATGTTCGGACATGTTGGTGTTTTTGGTTCTACAGTGGTTGCAGAAAACGCAGAGGAAATTGGAGGAATCGCAGACATCGATCGATCGCTGTCAGAGATCGATGTCCCCAGTTAGACATCGATCGATCGATGTAGTGGTTGCTGAGAGATCGATGTCCCCAGTTGGACATCGATCGATCGATGTGCAGGTAGCCTGAGAGATCGATGTCCTCAGTCGGACATCGATCGATCGATGTAGGTGAGGCTGAGAGATCGATGTCCCCAGTTGGACATCGATCGATCGAAGTAGGGGATGAAGTCCATCAGTTTTGTGGAAAAATAGAGGAGGAAAGAGAGAAGTTCGGGGAATCTTGGGGGGATCTTAGAGAGTTCTTAAGACCTGCTTAAAGGTAGTCTAAGTCTCGGGAACATGACTTAGGATGGTGAATCAATTTGGAGAGTTCGAAAGGGGTTTTCGAATCGCAATTCAATGTGTACGACTTAGAAGGGTTAGGAGATGAACGCACGAGGTATTTGAGAGTTAAATGAAGGATGGTTAGGGATATTGCCTTAAGTTGTGAACCTTAGAGTCCAGTCTAAGTGTTGACGAGATGGTTGAAGCCTAAGTTATGATGCGTAAGTTAGGGAAAGCTTGTGTGTTGCTTATACTTGTGCATGTGTACATGAATTGCTTATGTGAACGTGAATTGCATACGAGAATGAGAAATGAGATTGAAACGAGGAGTCTTGCATCATGACACTTGCATTTGCATATTGATTTGAAAAGAGGTGCTTCGGCACAGATTTGCGAAGGTGACCTGCAGTGTTAACCGGGATGGAAATTTAAGCCGGGGTGCATTGCAGGCCACAAATAACTGTAACGTAAACCGGGATGGAAATATAAGCCGGGGCGCGTTACAGGGTATAAAGTTGTCTGTAATGCTAATCGGGATGGAAATATAAGCCGAGGTGCATTACAGGGTATAAAGTTGACTGTAACGTAAACCGGGATGGAAATATAAGCCGGGGCGTGTTACAGGGTATAAAGTTATGTGAAGTGACCGGACATTATGACATGCATTGCACTGTTTTAAAAGAGAAAGTGTTCATGCATATGTGAATGTGTAGTGTAGTGCATATTTTGCCATGCATCACGAGAGTCAATGTGGTATGAATGTAAGTGGTATCTGATTGCCAATGAAGTGTTATTTGCGCGTAAATTGCAGTACTTTCTTTATTACGTTACTCGCTTGTATATTTGAAAGCTTACAAGACATGTGCCCCACAATTCCCTTGAATTATATACTACTCATGTCTTGCCATGTGTTGATCCCGTATGTCTTATAAGCGGGTTACTTGCTAGCGTTTCTGCTAAGGGTACTGCCTTTGTCTTTGCAGATGAACCTAGCTACGATATGATTTTCATTGAGGACGATGGCGAGTGGGCAGAATGGGATGTTTAGACCTTGTGGAGCGAATTGATTAGATAGTTTTCGGTTATTCTGTTTCTTGTTCATTTGGGATTTTAGATGGCTGCGACCATACACAGTTCTTTTGGTATTCACATTGTCTTTTGACGTTCTGCATTAATGGTTTAGATTGACGAGATATGTTTCCGCACTTATTTTTCTTACGTCATTGGTGATGTGTATTCGAGAGATGAGATGTCTTGTAGTCTTCTCAGTAAGCTACGACGGGTGTACCGGTTCGGATTCCGCTGTCTGGGTCGGGGCGCTACAGGTGGTATCCGAGACGAGGCTTCAGATCTACCTCGGAGACTTAGGTTATGACATGTAGAGTCTTAGGTTATGATTATCACCCTAAGATTGATCTTTAGGTCTAAGTATGTGATTCTATATGTAAGTTTGATTGGGATGGGTGTGTGCGAGCGCGATAGAAGTTAATCAATAAACGTTACTTTATTTAGCGTGCGAGTTCCACCCTGTACAGCGCATATGGGCTTTGAGTATTTATTTATTTTTAATTGCTGAATGCTAATAAGCGTTGATTTCGCAGAAAATGCCTCCCAGAAGAGACAACCAAGGAAATGGTGGAAATGGGAACGAGAACCCTCCACCACCACCACCAGTCCTAGTGCCGCAAGCATTGATAGACGCTATCACAATGATAGCGCAAGGAGTTGCCCAGCAACAACAGCAACCTCCTCCTCCACCACCTCCCCAGCAAGGCATCAGGTACTATATTGCGGAGATGCGGAAGATGCATGCCCCTAATTTCGAAGGGACCACTGACCCAGAGGTGGCTGGGTTTTGGCTGGATGAGGTAGAAATATGTTTCAGGCTTGTGCAAGTGCCTGAGGATCTGAAGGTGGATGTGGCCACGCCATTTCTGACTGGCAGAGCAAATGCCTGGTGGAGCGGCATCCTGCCAAAGATGACCCCTCCTATTCTGTGGAGTCAGTTTGTGAAGGCCTACAAGGACTATTATGTGCCAGAGACTGCCATTTTGGAGAAAATGAGGCAGTTTGACAAGTTTGAGCAGGGAAGGATGTCCGTCTCTGACTACGCAGATAGGTTCCATGCCTTGGGCAAATTCACGCCCATGGTACTGGAAAACAATCGAATGAAAATGCTGAAGTTTGAAGAGGGTCTGAATCCCCGCATACGGACGGCTATCGCGGGGTCGAGTTTGAAAACTTTTGAGGAAATGCTGGATGCATGTTACCGAGTGGAGAGTGACATGCGTCGGTCACAGAACAGAGAGGCTCGGGAAGAATCGAGCAAGAGGCCGAGAGTAGAACAAAGTGGAGGTAGACCCGGATGTTGGGTCAAGATTCCCCGGAAGGGACAAGCGGGGCCATTGCAAAGGGCACCGCAGCTAAATCAATCTGACCGTCAAGCACCTGAAGAATGCCCACATTTCTATAAAAGACACGTGGGCGAATGTTAGAAAATAACAGGTGCGTGCTTCAGATGTGGGAAGCCAGGCCATAGGATCAAGGACTGCCCAGAATGGAATCCTAAGCCACAAGCAGGAGCAGGGCCGGCTCCGCAGCAGAGAGGCAGGCCCAATGCAAGAGTCCATGCCATGACAGACGCGGAAGTCCAGGAGGACGCTAATGTTGTGACAGGTACGACTTAAGTTCAATAATAGTAGCTTAAGTTGAATTTTAGTTTTCTAAGTTGATGAACAAATGTGTTTTATGTGAAGTCTTTATGTGCTACCCTTTCATGTCTAGGTGTGATCCTAGTTAATAAAGTACCTGCCAACGTGTTATTTGATAGTGGAGCTAGCCACTCTTTCATTTCTAAGCGTTTCGCCAAAGGGCTCGGCTGTTTACCCGAATGGCTTGAGATCCCTTTTCGAGCCGGCGAACAAGTACTGGTTTCTCACCACCAGTACAAAGATTGTGAGTTGGAGTTGGATGGAAAATTATTTTCAGTGACACTAGTACCAATTCCGATGAAGGATTTTGATGTGATATTGGGCATGGATTGGCTGACCAAGAATCATGCCAATATTGACTGCAAACTCAAACAAGTGACCGTTAAGGACTTCGAGATGAATGACATAAAGGTCCAAGGAAACGTCAAGATAACCAAAGCTCCAAAGAAGATATACTTGACAGCGATTAAGGCCTTTAAGGCTTTGCAAAAAGGAGCAGAGGGATATATGGTGTATGCCGTAGATGCGAAGCAGGAGGCTCCCTCTATGGCTCAAATACCGGTAATCAATGAGTTCAAAGATGTATTTCCGGATGATTTACCGGGAGTTCCGCCATCAAGAGAAGTGGAGTTTGAGATCAATTTGATACCAGGAGCCGAACCTATATCTAAGGCACCCTACAGAATGGCTCCAGCTGAACTTAAGGAACTTAAAGGACAACTTCAAGAACTATTAGACAAGAAATTAATCCGACCTAGTGTATCACCCTGGGGAGCTCCTGTATTATTTGCGAAGAAGAAAGATGGCAGCATGCGGTTGTGTATAGATTACCACGAGTTGAATAAGATCACCATAAAGAACAAATATCCTCTGCCAAGGACTGAGGACTTATTTGACCAATTAAAGGGAGCTCGCTGGTTCTTAAAGATTGACCTTCGTCAAGGGTACCATCAGTTGCTTGTGAAAGCAGGAGACGTCCCTAAGACCGCTTTTCGGACTAGATACGGGCACTATGAATTTTTAGTGATGCCTTTTGGACTAACTAATGCCCCAGCGGCCTTCATGGGCTTGATGAACACCGTGTTTCATGAGCAGTTGGACCAATTCGTAGTAGTGTTCATCGATGACATTTTGGTCTACTCCCCCGACGAGCAAGCCCACGCCGAACACTTAAGAGTGGTGTTGCAAATCCTGAGACAACAAAAGCTCTACGCCAAATTCAGCAAGTGTGAATTTTGGCTAAGGAGTGTAGCCTTTCTCGGTCACGTGATTTCGAAAGATGGAATCTCTGTGGACCCTAAAAAGATAGAAGCCATCACGGAATGGTCAAGGCCTACCAACGTGACTGAAGTGAGAAGCTTTCTAGGCTTAGCAGGCTACTACAGGAAGTTCGTTGAGGGATTCTCAACGATAGCAGTTCCATTGAGTCGACTTACGCAGAAGAAGACTAAGTTCGAATGGACTGCTGAATGCGAACAGAGCTTTACCGAGCTCAAGAAGAGATTGACCACAGCCCCGGTGTTGGCATAACCCTCCGGCACCAACGGTTTCGTGATCTATAGTGACGCGTCCAAGAAAGGACTAGGTATGTACACCATTACAATTAATGCATTGTAGATACTCATGCTAGTCCTGAATTAACTTTCTGTTTATAGGGTGTGTCTTGATGCAAAATGAACGAGTTATTTCGTACGCGTCAAGACAATTGAAACCATATGAGCAGAATTACCCGACGCATGACTTGGAGCTCGCAGCTGTGGTATTTGCTCTTAAGATCTGGAGACACTATTTATACGGAGAAATGTGCGCCGTATTTGCTGATCACAAGAGCTTGAAGTACTTATTCTTGCAGAAGGAGTTAAACATGAGACAGAGAAGATGGTTGGAGTTACTTAAGGATTATGACCTGACCATCAATTACCATCCGGGTAAGGCCAATAGGGTGGCGGACGCATTGAGCAGAAAGTCTAGCCACGCAAGACAGTCTCCATTGGAAAGAGAGATTGAGGAGTTTGACCTTGAATTGGTAGACGCAGTGGCGAATGTTCTTACGGCATTATCCATCAGCCCAAACTTGGTGGACAGGATCAAAGAGGCGCAGTATGGAGACGCAGCGCTAAGAGAAATCCGTGACAAACTAGCTGCGGGAACAGTAAAGGATTTCCAATTGCGAGAAGATAGAAGTTTATGGTTTCAGAATAGGTTGTGTGTACCAAACCATGATGAGCTTCGAAAGGAGTTGTTACGAGAAGCTCATAACTCTAGGTTATCCATCCATCCCGGCAGCACGAAGATGTATAATGGCCTCAAAAAGAATTATTGGTGGATGGGGATGAAGAAAAGCATAGCAGAGTATGTGGAGAGATGCTTGGTATGTCAACAGGTTAAAGCTGAACATCAACGACCTGGTGGTTTGATGATGCCCCTAGAAATTCCGGAGTGGAAATGGGAACACGTAACTATGGACTTTGTGATGGGACTACCCAAGACCAGATATGAAAATGAGATGATCTGGGTGATTGTAGACCGTTTGACGAAGACATCCCATTTCATCGCCATGCCACACGGTACCTCATATGAGAAACTATCCCACACCTACGTGGATAACATTGTGAGTTTGCACGGAGTCCCTGTCAGTATTGTATCAGACCGCGATCCCAAGTTTACCTCTAAGTTTTGGAGGGCATTCCAGAAAGCTATGGGTACGGAGTTAAGGATGAGTACTGCTTACCACCCACAAACGGATGGGCAATCCGAGAGAACCATTCAAACATTGGAAGACATGTTGAGAGCATGCGCCTTGGACTTCAAAGGAAACTGGGATAGCATGCTGAAGTTGATGGAGTTTTCGTACAATAATAGCTATCACAGTGCAATTGGTATGGCACCATTTGAAGCTTTATATGGACGTAAGTGTAGGTCCCCTATTTGTTGGGACGAAGTTGGGGAAAGGACCATCACTGCACCCGAGTTGGTTGAACAAACTGTTGAAAAGGTCAAAGTGATAAGAGAGAAACTGAAGGTGGCTCAAGATCGCAGTAAGAGTTGGGCTGACACAAAGAAGCGACCCCTGGAGTTTGAGGAAGGTGAAAAGGTCTATTTACGAGTTTCACCCACCAAGGGAGTTGCAAGATTCGGAATGAAGGGCAAGTTAAGACCTAGATATATTGGCCCCTACGAAGTGCTAGGCAAAGTTGGAGAACGAGCATACAGGCTAGCCCTACCTCCGAGCTTGTCTCAAGTCCATAACGTATTTCATGTATCTCAACTAAGGAAATACTTATCGGACCCAAACCATATCTTGGAAACTCAACCGTTGGATGTTAAGGAGGATATCACTTACGAAGAACATCCAATAAGGATTGTGGATAGAAAAGATCAAGTCCTACGCCGACGCGTCATTCCGTATGTCAAAGTTCAGTGGAGTAACCATACGGAGCGTGAAGCCACGTGGGAGCTTGAAGAGCAAATGAAGGAGCTATGTCCACATCTTTTCCAATAAGGTACGCCAGTTTGGAGGACGAAACTTTTTGTAAGGGGGGTGGAATGTTATGCCCCGCACCCTCCGTAGGATAATTAAAAGGCAAAGGAGGAAATAAAGGAGATTAATGACGGTCAACGGTAATGAATTAGACATTAAGTATGAGATTAATTGGAAATTAATGAGGAGATTAAGTATTAGAATTAAATTGTATTTAATTTTAGAATTAAATAATAAAGGTTTATCCTTTAAGATAAATAGGAAATAGGATATAATTTAGAAACACCAAACCTTTCCCTTCCCATATAAAAACTGACAAAGCGTCAGTTTCTCTATTTTACAGAAAACATCGACGCTCTTTTTCCCTGCCCTAGCCGTTTCTGTTCCAGCCACGTAGAGGAAGAAGATAGTCTCCGGGAACCGATGCTACCTTCGTTTGTTTTCCAATCCGTCTCCGAGTAATCAAAGGCAAGTAATCTACTTATAAGTTCCAACAATTTGTGAAAGAGAAATGGCCTATTTTGATATCAAATTGGATCACCATGCAGTAGATTCGTTCTCTGGTTATTTGCTTATGATTTATGTGTTTTGGTTTCAAGATTTGGCCAATGTATATGAAAAAGCATTTGTTGATATTGTTGATTACGTGAAATCATGCAAATCCCTACCCCTGCATCCCTTCTTGGTGTGGTTTCATAGTTGTGAAGGGTTTGAGAGGAAAGATGAGATTTTTGGGATTGAGAGAGTCGGATAATTACGTTCTAGGCTTGAATCGTTGTGTGGTATTCGTATAAGTGTTGAACCTATAGTTTAAGCATGGATGACAGCAGGGATTAGGCTTGGATTGAATGGATCGATGTTCGGACATGTTGGTGTTTTTGGTTCTACAGTGGTTGCAGAAAACGCAGAGGAAATTGGAGGAATCGCAGACATCGATCGATCGATGTCAGAGATCGATGTCCCCAGTTGGACATCGATAGATCGATGTAGTGGTTGCTGAGAGATCGATGTCCCCAGTTGGACATCGATCGATCGATGTGCAGGTAGCCTGAGAGATCGATGTCCTCAGTCGGACATCGATCGATCGATGTAGGTGAGGCTGAGAGATCGATGTCCCCAGTTGGACATCGATCGTTCGAAGTAGGGGATGAAGTCCATCAGTTTTGTGGAAAAATAGAGGAGAAAAGAGAGAAGTTCGGGGAATCTTGGGGGGGATCTTAGAGACTTCTTAAGACCTGCTTAAAGGTAGTCTAAGTCTCGGGAACATGACTTAGGATGGTGAATCAATTTGGAGAGTTCGAAAGGGGTTTTCGAATCGCAATTCAATGTGTACGACTTAGAAGAGTTAGGAGATGAACGCACGAGGTGTTTGAGAGTTCAATGAAGGATGGTTAGGGATATTGCCTTAAGTTGTGAACCTTAGAGTCCAGTCTAAGTGTTGACGAGATGGTTGAAGCCTAAGTTATGATGCGTAAGTTAGGGAAAGCTTGTGTGTTGCTTATACTTGCGCATGTGTACATGAATTGCTTATGTGAACGTGAATTGCATACGAGAATGAGAAATGAGATTGAAACGAGGAGTCTTGCATCATGGCACTTGCATTTGCATATTGATTTGAAAAGAGGTGCTTCGGCACAGATTTGCGAAGGTGACCTGCAGTGTTAACCGGGATGGAAATTTAAGCCGGGGTGCATTGCAGGCCACAAAAGACTGTAACGTAAACCGGGATGAAAATATAAGCCGGGGCGCGTTACAGGGTATAAAGTTGTCTGTAATGCTAATCGGGATGGAAATATAAGTCGAGGTGCATTACAGGGTATAAAGTTGACTGTAACGTAAACCGGGATGGAAATATAAGCCGGGGCACGTTACAGGGTATAAAGTTATGTGAAGTGACCGGACATTATGACATGCATTGCACTGTTTTAAAAGAGAAAGTGTTCATGCATATGTGAATGTGTAATGTAGTGCATATTTTGCCATGCATCACGAGAGTCAATGTGGTATGAATGTGAGTGGTATCTGATTGCCAATGAAGTGTTATTTGCGCGTAAATTGCAGTACTTGCTTTATTACGTTACTCGCTTGTATATTTGAAAGCTTACAAGACATGTGCCCCACAATTCCCTTGAATTTTATACTACTCATGTCTTGCCATGTGTTGATCACGTATGTCTTATAAGCGGGTTACTTGCTAGCGTTTCCGCTAAGGGTACTGCCTTTGTCTTTGCAGATGAACCTAGCTACGATATGATTTTCATTGAGGACGATGGCGAGTGGGCAGAATGGGATGTTTAGACCTTGTGGAGCGAATTGATTAGATAGTTTTCGGTTATTCTGTTTCTTGTTCATTTGGGATTTTAGATGGCTGCGACCATACACAGTTCTTTTGGTATTCACATTGTCTTTTGACGTTCTGCATTAATGGTTTAGATTGACGAGATATGTTTCCGCACTTATTTCTCTTACGTCATTGGTGATGTGTATTCGAAAGATGAGACGTCTTGTAGTCTTCTCAGTATGCTACGACGGGTGTACCGGTTCGGATTCCGCTGTCCGGGTCGGGGCGCTACAAAGACACCATATGAGATATGGACTGGTAAGAGACCCAGTTTGTCTTTTCTTAAGATTTGGGGTTGTGAAGCTTATGTGAAAAGATTAGTGTCAGATAAACTAGCTTCAAAGTCAATCAAATATATTTTTGTGGGGTATCCTAAGGAAACCAAATGGTACTATTTCTATATTTCCTTAGAGAACAAAGTGTTTGTTGCTCGAAATGAAGTCTTTTTAGAAAAGGAGTTTCTCTCCAAGAGAACTAGAGGGAGTATAGTACAACTTGAGCAAACTCAAGTTCCACAAGATATCATTGAACCGTCTTTAGAGACAATTTCAGAACCACAAACAGTTGTGGAGCCTAAAAATGTAACACAAGTCCAACGCAGATCTGATAGGATACATCGTCAGCCAGAGAGATACGAATTTCTTGTGATTGATGATAGTGAAGTTATGCTCATAGATCAAGATGAGCCTACTACCTATCAGGAAGCTGTGTCAGGTCCAGATTCAGATAAATGGCTTAGAGCCATGAATTCTGAGATGCAATCCATGTTTGATAACCAAGTTTGGTCTTTAATTGATCCTCCAGAGGGTATTAAGACTATTGGTTGCAAATGGGTTTTCAAGAAGAAAACTAACATGGATGGAAATGTGCAAACCTACAAAGCAAGGCTTGTTGCTAAAGGTTTCAAGCAAACTCATGGTATAGATTATGATGAAACCTTTTCACCAGTTGATATGCTTAAGTCTATTAGAATTCTCCTTGCCATTGCAGCATACTATGATTATGAGATATGACAAATGGATGTCAAAACTGTTTTCCTAAATGAAAATTTACTTGAGGATGTGTACATGACACAACCTGAGGGTTTTGTAAATCCTGAGAATTCAAAGAAGGTTTGCAAGCTTCAAAGGTCCATCTATGGATTGAAGCAAACATCTCGAAGCTGGAATCTTTGTTTTGATGAAACAGTTAAGAACTTTGGTTTCATCAAGAATGAAGATGAACCTTGTGTTTACAAGATGGTTAGTGGGAGTGCAGTAGTGTTTTTGGTTTTATATGTGGATGACATATTGCTTATTGGGAATGATGTCCCTACCTTGCAAAAGGTTAAGGCTTGGTTAGGGAATTCCTTCTCAATAAAAGACTTGGGAGAGGCTACCTATATCCTTGGTATCAAGATCTATAGAGATAGATCTAAAAGGATAATAGGCTTGAGCCAAAGTACATACATAGATAAGAAGTTGAAGAGGTTCAACATGCAAGAGTCCAAGAAAGGATTCCTGTCTATGTCTCATGGCATTCATCTTAGCAAGAATCAATGTCCTCAGACATCTGATGAGCGAGATCAAATGATAAAATTCCTTATGCTTCTGCTATAGGTATCGATCATGTATGCCATGTTATGTACTAGACCAGATGTCTCATATCCATTGAGCACAACGAGTAGATATCAAGCTGACCCTGGTGAAGGTCACTGGATAGCTGTCAAGAATATTCTTAAGTACCTTTGAATGACTAAAGATGTATTCTTGGTTTATGGAGGTTTGGATGACGAGATAGTTGTAAATGGTTACACAGATGCTAGATTCCAAACCGACATAGATGATTTCAGATCGCAGTCGGGTTTTGTATTCACATTGAATGGTGGAGCTGTTAGTTGGAAGAGTTCAAAACAAAGCACTGTGGCCGATTCTACAACAGAGGCTGAGTATATAGCAGCATCAGATGCAGCTAAAGAAGCAGTTTGGTTGAAGAAGTTCATCACTGAGCTGGGAGTGGTACCTAGCATTGCAAATCCTGTGGACATTTATTGTGATAACAATGGTGCCATAGCACAAGCAAAAGAGCCTAGGTCTCATCAGAGATCTAAACATATTCTCAGGCGCTACCATCTCATTCGAGACATCATCGATAGAGGAGATGTCAAGATATGAAAAGTTGACACAAATGATAACATAGCGGATCCATTGACTAAGCCTCTCTCACGGGTCAAGCATGATCAGCACACTAGATCTATGGGTCTCAGATATTTGTAGGCCTAGTGCAAGTGGGAGATTGTTAGTATATGTGCCCTATGCCATTATTTGGATGTTTTATGTTATACATTTGTTATTAATAAAGAGGTTTTATTATCATTATTATTGGTTGGTATGTAACACAATTTTGATATATGTCCCTATTTCATTATTGTTATAAAGATAAAATAATTTATAATCAGTATGAGTATTGATTTGATAATCATGAGATGATTATGTGTTTGGTGATACAAATCAATCTCATAGATACTTGTTAGAGAACAGTGTATTGGATAGACCCATCATGAGATTATTACATTGATTAGCGTCATAAGTAAATCTCATGATAGTCCTGTTTTAATCCTTAGACTTGAGAATATCATAGTTTCCAACGTAAGGACTATTATATTTTGACATGATCAAACGCTATCCGTAACTGGATAATAATAAAGGTCATGATTGAATATGATAGAAATTATGTAGAGGATATTGAACAATCAAGATAGAATTTGTCCCTCTCTTTTGAGAGAGATATCTTTGGGCCCCTCGATTAGTGAGACTGTGAAATGCATGGACATGCTCAGATGAATTGATAGTGTGATCAATATCATTTGTTTTATCAGTCTACTTAGAGATCGAGTAATCATATGTTTGAACAGTATAAGTATGACGCTGACCATGACTTATGTTCAAACTAGATATCGTGTGACAAAGGGATTAATGCATGTACTATTATTAGGCTAGTTGGACTTTACTCGTATTAATTGTGTAGTCGTAATGTCTTGCTAGAGACCAATTACGACTTGTTGGTTTAATGCAGATTTAACTGGCTGCCAATTAATATGGGCCTATCGGGTCACACAAAAGAATGCATATAAGCTGATATTAATAATATTAATATTAGATATTAATTATTATTATTATTATTATTATTATTATTATTATTATTATTATTATTATTTTTACTACTACTATTATTATTATTATTATTATTATTATCATTATTATTATTATTATTATTATTATTATTATTATTATTATTATTATTATTATTATTATTATTATTATTATTATTATTATTATTATTTTCGTTTTATATATATATATATATATATATATCATTGGATAATAACAATAGAATCTATATCTGATATGGATTTTGATTGGTTTTGTCTAATCGTAACAGAATCCGTATTTGGTACGGATTAGGATTGGCATTAACCAATCCGATCTGGAATCGGATTTTGATATTTATATATATGTATATATCCTGGTGTGTCTTGTACACTACAGAGAACAGAAAAACGAAACCCTAGAATCGTTTTTGAGAAAAGCCGAGTTCTTCAGCCGCGCCGTTTTAAGAGCTAGCACTCCGGGCGGAAGCATTCATGTAGATACCTGTTGACAAAAAGGGGTTTGAGTGATTTCAAAATGCATGATTTAAATAATGTGAAGTAAAGAAATGCATGACTTGATTTATGACATGACACGTTTTTGCATAAAAGTTGCCTTATATAGTTCATATATAATGCTGTCGTACTAACGAGCCATGAAGCTTTAAAGCTTACATCAAATGGCAAACATTTGTTGTGTTTGAACTATTTTCAGGTGCCATAATTAAAGAACCAGACTAGTTCATTAAGTGAAGTACTTAGTTAATTAAACTAAGTAGTTCATTAAAGGAAGCAATATTTGGAAAAGACACCAAGGCAACAAGTTGAAGAAAGGAAAGTCTTCCACTCCCTCTCCACACAAATTCACACGACATTATACATATAAATATATATATTTTCAGATTTTTTGAAAAAGGCACATACACATGTATTCCAACGTACTACCGACACGTTATATATTTTACGTACGTACGTTGACGTCACACCATCATACTTAACTCAAATTTATGAGTATATTCAGTTCTTATATCATATGATATAAGTCATGGTGATGACAAATTAAATACGACACGTTAAAAGGTTCTAAACCGAAAATTGTCGTATCGGACGAATACCGAAACTTCGCCAACATGTCACGTACTTGCCATAAATAGATGGCCAGCCCCTACACTTCAAAAATAGCTATAAATGTCGTGGCTTACATGGTATGTGCAGCCATAAAATCATTCCATGTTGGCACACACAAATCACCCCACATTAAGGCCAAATTGTGGAGATTCCAGTTTCAATTTTGTCACATGGTTTAGGCGCCACTTTAAGATCAGCTAAGTGCTGAATATTAAAGTTTAATTTATGTATATTATGTGTAACATAATATATATAACATATGCAAAAATTTGGAATTTAGTTAGAGAAAAATCGGGTAATCGATAAATGTCGAAAATTCGGTTTTCTACGTACACGACATCTTAAAGTGTTCTAGAAAATTCAATTAAGGGCTGATTGGAATATGCCATGTGTGTATAATTAAATGTGCACTATTTTATAAAGTTTACAAAAATAAAATTCAACACATGTGTAAGTCATTGTCACATGCCTAAATCATCAAATTGAAGCATATGTGGAGTTTTGTTGGCATCTTGATTGGTCAAGAATGAAGCATACAATGTTGATGACAAAAAGAAAGGAGCTATACAAGGTAACATTTCAAACTTTGTCACATTTGTGACACATGCTGAAAATTCAGCATGTGTAGTAATATGCTGGCCGAAATTCTCACCTTAAAGAGCCATATTTTGTTGTCTTGAATCATGTGGATAATTAGGAGATAGTATGGAAGTATTTTGAATATATTATGAAATTAAAATAGTGGTATCTTTGAATATCACACATGCTGAAATTTTCAGCATGTGTGTAATGTATGTTGGCCGATTTTGTGGCATTATTGGTGACCCTTTTTTATTCCAAAATTGATGAAAATATTGTATACTAAATGGTGATTGAATTCTTCTTTAATTTCAAGGATTAAATCAAAGTAAACTTGGCAATATTTTGAATGAAATGCAAATGTTACACATGCTGAAATTTCAGCATGTAATGGCCGAAATTTACGAGATAAAGTTGAAGTATTTGTCTCGCTAATTTTGTGTGATGATCTTGGGAATTATGGTAATCATTTTATGATGATTTTGGCACATGTTTTAAGTGTTATTCTCAGATTTGTCTAGTCATCAAGTGATAACAACATCCAACCAATCAATGAGTGCCAAGTAAGCAAGAGCTTAATGGTCATCTAATGAGAACATGCCAAGTAAGCAAAGAAATGTCACAATGATGCCATATACTCTTCCAAGGACTTAGAAGATAATTTTCAAGAGGGGAAGAGCAGCAATAGGGGGCGGCCAAGGTTGATAAGAGGAAGAAGTAGTATTGTCAAATAGAAGACAAGTCTCACAAGTGCAAAAAGTGAAAAACGTTTTCTAGACTTTCTTCTTCTACCTTTCTTTCTTTCTTTTCCCTAAAAGCCTATTGTATTCATATTCATACATCTTGAATAGGCTTTTTACATACCACCATATTCTCTTTATCATTGTAAAAGATTGATCAAGGTGTGATCAATCTTGGACTTGCAAGGTGGTGGTGTTCGTATGCATTGTATTCACATACAAGGTTCGTAAAGGGTTGGAGTTGGTGTGTAACTCCATCAACCCTGTGGTAAGGTGTTATTTTGTGTTGTGTGATTAGTGCAAAAAGCGAAAAATGTTTTCTAGACTTTCTTCTTCTACCTTTCTTTCTTTCTTTTCCCTAAAAGCCTACTGTATTTATATTCATACATCTTGAATAGGCTTTTTACATACCACCATATTCTCTTTATCATTGTAAAAGATTGATCAAGGTGTGATCAATCTTGGACTTGCAAGGTGGTGGTGTTCGTATGCATTGTATTCACATACAAGGTTTGTAAAGGGTTGGAGTTGGTGTGTAACTCCATCAACCATGTGGTAAGGTGTTATTTTGTGTTGTGTGATTGGTGCTAATCGAGGAAGGTGTCCTCGAAGACTGGAGTAGGTTGTTGATAACCGAACCAGTATAAAATTCTTGGTGTTATTTACTTTCAGCACTTACTTTCAGTTTCAGCACTGTTTAATTTTTCAAAACAGACTACCAGTTCTTGCAGATTTGTGCAATCTGACCACCAACGATTTTTCAAGGGGTTAGAGGTTGAATTTAAATCTGAAATTTATAGGAGATACTCATAACAACTGAGGCTGAGTTATCTCCAAATTTCAGAATTTTTGAAGACCTGCAACCTAGTTTTCAAAACGTTTTAAAACTGGTCCTGAAAACAGAAACTATTTTCAGAAGTCGGGTTTTTGGTTTAAAACTATTTTAAAAACCACATTTTCCGCACCCACTATTCAACCCCCTCCCCCTTCTAGTGGTGCCTTGCAGATCCTACAATACCGACAGAGGGTGATTGTACCATCGCACCTCCTACGTTCGCACGTTCTACGTCTGTAGATTTCGAATCTATAGACGTATGATTTTTGATTTCTTTCAGCGAATTAAACGAACAACATGGATCCTTGGTAGGAAATCGGAGATCAAGTTTTGTTTTTCCACTGTGTGTTTAGCAGTGATCTCGTTGGATTTCCTAACAGAAATAGGTCATAATAGAGTGATGGGTAATCGAACACCTTGCCCAGTCCGAATTGTAGTATGCTGTCAAGTAAAAATCACTAGTCGAAGAAAAAATAATACCTTGACCTGGGCTACCCTTAAGATAACGAACGACTTTAGAGCAGCCTGCCAATGATCGAGATAAGGAGACTATTAATTGGGCCAAAGTGTGCATAACAAAGGAAAGTTTGGGGCAACGTAATAGATAAATAAATCAAACATCCAACAAGCCAACGATAGGATAATGGATCGGTAAAGAGAGATCTAGTGGATTCAGTTAAGCGATGTTGTTGTTCCAATGGGCTTAGAGGCCAGTAAGCCGCAATTAGAAATAATGTCAAGAGCATACTTGTGTTAAGATACAAATATGCCGGCAGAACTACGAGCAACATCAAGAACAAAAATATATTTCAACAGGCCAAGATCCTTCATATGGAAGCAGGTGCTGAGATATGCCTTAAGCACGACTTGAGTATCATTGCCCATGAGAAGAAGATCATCAACATAGACTAAGACATAGAGCTGAACTTGATCACGAACATACCGAAACAAAGAATAGTCTTAATAGGAGTAAACAAAATTGTAAGTATGCAACGTATCGGAGACCTTGGCAAACCAACATCGAGGGACTTGCTTAAGTCCATACAAAGATTTGCGAAGATGACAGACTGTATTGGAAGTCGATGTATTGAACAATGGTGGAAGTTTCATATAAACTTCTTCGTGTAGATCACTATGGAGGAAGTTGTTTCGGACATCCATCTGATGCATAGAGAACTATCGGATAGCTACAAGAGCCAATGAGATGCGCACAGTAGCCATCTTTGCGGTTGGGGCAAAAGTCTCAGTGTAATCGATGCCCTCGACCTGGGAATTACCATGCAAAACTAACCGAGCCTTGTATCATTCAATGCTCTAATCAGAGTTGTGTTTAATTTTGTATACCCACTTACAACCGATAGGATGTTTCCCGGAGGACAGATCTTCAAGAGTCCAAGTATGATTATTCTCTGAGCCCGTACCTCCTCTTGCATAGCCGACTGCCATTGAGGGTCCTTGACCGCTTGCTAATAAGACTGAGGTTCTGTACTCAAAGTAATATCAGCAAGGAATCCCAATGGGCCGTAGAAAATCAATGAGTACTAAGAAAATTTGTGATAGAGTAGGGAGTACCTGAAGAAAAGGATGTGGCAGTTGATGTGACCGAAGGGCTATACTGAACTGCATTCATGTCAAAATCCGTAAATCTGGTCGGGAGTTTCTTGATCCGTTGACCACGACCGAGTGTAGGTGAGGGATACGAGCACTGTGGGTTGGCGGGCAAAGGATCAGGTGGGAGGATATCGGTAGATTGTAAATGTACGATGTCGATAAAAGGTTCATTGGGTTGAGCTATAGGAGAAACCACATTATCATCTCCAGATGTCGACTCATCATGAGGTAGAGGTTTAAGATTTGGTGGCATAGATGTGGAAGAGGCGGCTATCGCTTGCAAAGGGAAAATTTGTTTCGAAAAAGGTGATATTGCTGAAGGTGAAGAATTTACGGTTATCTAAATCATACACGTTCTATCCGTTCTTTTTGATAGGATATCCCAACGAAGATACATTCGTGACCGCGGGTTTGAAACTTATCGCCATGGCAGCATTGTGAGTATAGCATAAACTTCCGAAGACTCGAAGATGGGGAATAGTTTGGAGGTTAGCCGAAAAATATCTCATATAAAGTTTTACCATCAAGCAAAGTGGAGGCAGTGCGATTGATCAAGTAGATTGCAGTCAACACACATCCGCCCTAGAAAAATAGAGGCAAATTTTCTTGAAAAAGGAGTGGGCGTGCCAATTTAAGAATATGACGATGTTTGTGTTCCACTCTTCCATTTTTATGTGGAGTGTGTCTAATGGAAGTGTGATGGAGCACACCTCGGTCTGCAAAGAAGGAACGTAGAGGTTAGAATTCCGTGCCATTTGTAGCGCCTAAGCCCGATGCCGTCATCGGTACCAGTGCACCCACCGTAGCCTACATGAGAACTACGAAGCATCAAAGCAGATCAAGCATACGTCAACCATGACATAAGATAAATCAGCAGAAACGTCGTAAAATTTAAAACTTCGATGACCACAAAATCAAATGAAATACAGCGGAATTAAAAATGTGCCCGGGGAAACAACTAAAACATCCATCAATACAAGAGTCAATAGGAGATCGATCATCTAATGAAGTAGCATAGCCCTGTCACTTCATTGTCTATCATCCCAATGGACCCACTCGTTGTCATCTTCTACGAATATCAGTTCATACTCTAGCTCACCTGAAAAACAGATGAAGTATCTATTCTAGCGAAACAACGCCAGCAAGTAACTCATCTATACATGTTACGGAATCACACACGAGGAGTCACCGATGTGTAAAACAATGTGCAAAATAAGGTGCTCGGGTTAACAATATCATGATCATAAATAAACATGAAGAACAGATGAGTCGCATGAAACTAAGGAAAATAAAGATCGAATACACATCGTAAAAGACATATTGCGAACAGGTCATATGCGAATGTCATTTCCTTGCATGTCAAGTCTTATGCTTCGTGCCACATGATGCATGTACTCTTTTAAAACCACTCACCAAACTAAACCAACACATGCATATGTATTCTTTCGTAAACATATCATGCATGTCATTTCACAAAACTTTTCACAATTCTTCTTATCTTATTCTTCGCGTAGTGTAACTTTATACCCTGTGGGTGATCAATCCACAGCAAACAGAACTTTATACCCCATGCTGAAAGGTCCACGACCCCATAACATAACTTTATACCCTGCGGTTGATTCATAGGTCACGCTTTTATGCCCTGATACTACAGGCGTGACTTTTATACTCTGTGATCAACCAGCAGCCATAGCTTGTCTTTCGAAAACTTTTAACATTCTTTTACAAACATATGTTCTTTCGCAAAAAAGAATCTCATGTCGAAATGCAAAGTACACATGTCGGTACCAATTCACACCCTCTCATAATGCAAGGTCATCTGAAGTTTACACTTAACCTTCTCTCTTTTACACTCAAGGTTACACATCTTACCGTAAGCTGAACATACTTCTACCACACCTCTTGAACTCATATGCTAGTCCCAAATGTCACACAAAGATTTCCTCAAACTGTTTATTGTTCATTCCCTAAGCTTCATAGAGCCTAAATTCTGCAACTGGCCACATCGATCGATCGATGTGGCCTCACTGATCGATCAATGTCCAACCCCAGGACTTCGATCGATCGATGTCTTAATTCTAAACGATCGATATCCTCCAGAAATGTTTTAGCTTTACACCCTCAAGACTTTTATTGATCGATGTGGTCCATCTGATTGATCGATGTCCCTCAGTCGATCGAATGATGTCCTTCAGAAACTTCGAAAACACACCCAGGGCCACTTGAATCGATCGATGTCCTTCTGGGATTGATCCAAGTCCCTGTTTCTGCAATTCTTCACCATGTTTCACCCAAAAAACGACCCAAACTTCAACCCTCTTCATTCCAAGCCTACGAAACATCTATATTTAATCCTAAAACCATATTTCAATCCTACGTTTACACTCATGACGCCAAATTGGACCTTAATTACATCAAATCACATGGATCCTACACTTTCCATGAGTCGCTCCTTCGAACAAATCTACAAACCTTCCAATAATAACTATTTTAGCCGTCATTCCCCTGAACACTCATTACACTTTTGCAAAACAAACTTTTCGTGCCTTTGAAAGTTTATTCTATAGCTTTGCACTTTCAAAGTTCACCTGCAAGATTTCTTTGTCCCTTCATTTGCAAAGAACGCACATATATATTTCATATATTTTAAATACTTTCGAGAAGAGAGCACACTATCTATTCTCTCCATTGGAATAGTAGTAGTGGGTGTTCAAACTTCATTAGTGGATTCAACAACTGGTGTGTTCGTAAAATCCTTTAGAAGACACAGTTACCGTACGTGTTAGGACTACTACAGCGCAACCAATGGAGCAAGGTACACTTCCGCATTTATTTACTTTGCTTTTGTGTTTTCTTAAGCGATCTTCGGGTAATGGATTTACTATGTAAGTCTAACACATGGGTGGTTCGAACTGTAGAAGCAACCTTTTGCTATAAAATGTAGGGTAAGACTGCGTAAATCAGATCACGACCCGGTCCCTCCTCAGACGCTGTACAAATGTAGAAGCCTAATGCACCAGCAATGCACTTTCAGTTATCATGCCTTCATGCCGATTTTCCTGCTTTCTTTTGTCTCTTATTTCATATGAGATGCTTGTTCATTCACAAACGGATCTCTAGTTTTTCGCTTATACCAATATATAAAGACAGTTTCTCCACTTTAGAAAAAAATAAATAAAACAAATATAATATATAATTTTGAAACGCAGACTGGCAACGCTCCGAAGATTACAGAAACTGCAGAAAACGCTACTCTTGATCATGGCAGCGGTGGCCGCTCCTTCACCGCCGTCGTCGCCGCAGCACCCCCAACAATCTCCATCTCTCCCAAAGTTTCGTCTAAGCATAAAGGTTTTCCCATGATTTCATTCACAGACGATGAAATCGACTCCTTGGCAGCACCATTCCTGTTATCTCTAGTTGGAACTTTTTGGAATGGCCGGCCCTCTCTCAAGGTAATACGTCAAGCTTTTGAGCGCATTGGATTTCGATCGGATATTAGAATCGCTCTATTTGACTCATCACACGTTCTCCTCACTTTCATTCATGAACCAGATTACTTGAGATGCTTCTATCGACGATCATGGCAAATAGTTGGTTATCATATGCGGGTGACTAAATGGACTGTTGAATTCGATCCCGCCACGGATGTCCTGATCGTTCCAATTTGGATTGAATTCCCTGGTATACCTATACATTATCATCGAAAGGAGGCTTTATTTGAGATTGCTAAATTAATTGGAATGCCCATAAAGATGGACATTGCTACTGTAGACGTTCTACGACCGTCGGTGGCACGCATATGTGTTGAGATCGATGTATCCCAAGATATTCCAAAGAAAATATACATTCAAGGTAAGCAACAACTAATCATGCAGCAAGTTGTTTATGAGGATCTACCTTCTTTTTGCTCAGACTGTCGATGACTGGGACACAAGGCGGGTTCTTGTAATGATTTCACTCCATCACCTCCTCCTCCACTGCCTACAAAGTCACGTCCCTCCACTCGTTGGACACCAAAAAAGAAGGTCAACCAACGCACCTCAGACCCAATAATCATTCTGTAGTGTAATCATGAGGTGCCCGTATCCATGCCATCAGAAGAGAATATTCCAGCAAACCAAGACAATACAATTTTTAGACATATTTGCAGATGTTGTAGTACATCATCTCCCTCGAGCATCCTCAGACCATGCACCTTTGCTGCTCAAATGTCAAATCTCACAAACAACAAATCCAAGACCATTCCGGTTTCTTACAGCTTGGACACAACTCAGATTTTTACTCATATGTGCAATCTAATTGGACTCAATACCCTACTATTGGAGGAATGCGTGGATTATATTCCAAGCTTCAATTGCTACGGCAAGCTTTGCGATACTGGAATCAACAAATATTCGGTAATATATTTGATTGTGTAGTAGAGGCTGAGTCAAATTATGCTAGAGCAGAGTCTACATATGATCAACAACCTTCTGCAGATAATCGTGCCTCATTTTCATTAGCACAAGCATAACTTCATGCTCAAAACGCTCAGACCAGTTTTTGGGCACAAAAGGCACGACTCAACTGGGCACAAGACGGGGATTCCAACTCAGCCTATTTTCATGCATTGGTAAAAAATAGACATCGTCACCAAAGAATCCGAAAGCTTACTCATACTGATGGAACAACTTTAGATGATCCTGATACTCTTGGCTCTATGGCAGTTCAATATTATCAAACACTATTTACACAGGAACCGGTTGCAGGTGTTGACAACTTTATCCAATGCATCCCTAGTATGGTAACAATGGAGGACAATGATATATTACTTGCAATTCCCAGTGCTGCTGAGATCAAAAGTGTGGTGTGGAGCTTAAGTCCTAATAGTGCAGCTGGTCCTGATGGATACAACGGGCACTTTTATCGTACATGTTGGGAAATAATTCAAAAAGATGCAGTGTTGGCGATTCAAGAATTTTGCCTTGGCGTTCCCGCTCCACAAGTGATGCTTTCCTCACTTATAACTCTTATCCCAAAAAAATCTAACCCCACTACCTATGCTGATTTCCGTCCAATCTGTTTATCCAATTTTATCAGCAAAGTGACTGCTCGAATATTAGCTATGCGTTTCTCAAGCTTGCTGCCCAAGCTCATATCTATCAAACAGATTGGTTTTTTGTCAGGATATGATATCAGTGAACATGTTCTTATAGCCAATGAAATGGTTCATCTAATAGAAAAGAAGACACGTGGTGCAAACGCAATGATAAAACTGGATATGACCAAAGCATTTGTTATGGTAAACTGGTAATGCCTTGAAGCATTTGGATTTCATGAAAGGCTTATTCGAATTATAATGAATAATTTACGTTTCACAAAACTATCTGTGGTAGTCAATGGAAAAAACTTGTGGATTTTTTTCTCCTATGAGAGGAGTTACGCAAGGTGACCCGTTATCTCCCTTACTCTTTATACTTGGATCTGAGGCTTTCAGCAGAGGTATCAGCCGCCATTTCAATGAAGCTGTTCTAATAGGATTTTGGACAGGAAGAACATTCGGAGTATCGCATCTTGCCTACGCTGATGACCTATTGATTTTTCTTAATGGCAGCATACATAATCTTCGGTCCTTTCAATCTTTTCTAGGAGAATATCAAAATGCATCAGGCCAGCTAGTAAACTACTCAAAAATCCTGTTTGTTGTCAGTTCATATGTTGGTCATCGCGTGAGACAGAGAATGGGTACAATACTTTGAACGCAATCCACATCCTTACCTATCAAATACCTGGGATCCTACTTGTACCGTAGAATAAACAGGGCTAGATATTGTCAGTCAGTTTTGCAGCATTTTGATGCTAGATTGTCAATCTAGGCTCGCCATTTATTAACACCTGGAGGTAGAGTTGTGCTAATTCAGTCTGTTCTCACTCAATCCCGTTACATATTATGTCATCTGCACGTCTGCCCAAGAGTGTTATGCATTCCCTACAGCAGAAGATATCATCTTTTTTCTGGGGTCCCAAGTATCATTGGGTGTCTTGGGAGAGAATTTGTTACCCGGATATGGAAGGAGGTTTAGGCATTTGTAGCATTCTTACCATTCAACTTGCATATGATTGTAAGATTTGGTGGAATTTCCATACACACTCATTGTTGTGGGCTAAATATATGCGTCAAAAATATGGTTTCTGTCTGGATTATGTCCCAAAAATATATGACTCTCCGGGATGGAAACGAATTTGTTCAATACATTCCATATGTTTAACCCTTACATTGCAACAGCCTGCTATCTCTTGGTCATCTTCTCCTACAGGTATATTCACATTGTGCCAAGCATACATGGATCTGCGTCCTTCTAGGCCACAGCGATACTCCAATAAATATATATGGTGGGCCTCCTTACCAAGGGCAGTCAGCATTTTCATGTTGAAACTGTTCAACAATGCACTCCCACTTGAAGATAACTTACATCGGTTTCAAGCTTCTTGTCCTACGAGATGCCCATTTTGTAAATCCCATTCTGCCACCATATGTCATTTATTTCTGCAATGCACCGCAATCTCAAACATCTGGACAAGATTTGCCACATATCTTGGTGGACCACGTCCAAGTACTTTGACACTTCGGCAGTATCTTTTGAAATGGTGGCTTACTTCTACATCACGTACACTTTTAGGTCATTATAGAGTGGTGGCTCCTTGCTTCATATGTTGGAATATCTGGAAACTGTATACTAATAACTGTTATGGAGAAGCTGATATTCCAGTAACATCTGCTTTTCAATGTCTCGACAGTCGTGTTATATCTGGGAGTCTACACTATCTGGTACTAAACTAGCCTCCAATATATTGGATCTCATTCAAAATGGCCTATCTCCACCTTTACAGGTCCGACGACATCGCATTATAAAGTGGCAACTTCCTCCATCAGGTAAACTAAAGCTCAATGTCGATGCTGCAGCAACTGGAAAAAATGCAACAGCAGGAGCTATTCTTTGGGATCACAGAGGCCATATGTTGGGCGGTATATTTTTTACGCTACCATGCTTATCACCTATTAGATCTGAACTCCAGGCTGCTTTCTTTAGCTTATTATACTTCAGCCGCTCGCATAGTGATATCATATTGGAAACAGACTTCATTGAACTAACATCTTCTCAACATTCAATATTGATATCATTAGAGGAATATGTTCGTTTCAAAATGCTATTGCAACTGACGGGTAGCCCCATTTCGTACATTTCACGAGAAATCAATATGGTGGCACATCACTTGGCACAATATACGCACCTCAATCGAACCACATCTTATTTTCATGCTTCAAGTTCCCTTCCTCTAGTTGTCTGCGGTTTTTATTCAACTGATGCCACAACATATGTTTTGCGAGCTTCATCCTGAATATATTCCTACTGGTCACATTACTTTGTTGCCTGTATCTGATGGATACAGACAACACCGGTATGGTCCTTACCTGTTATATTTCAGAGTGATTATTATGTTTTATCATATTCTGCAAGACTTCTCATATACTTTGTTGCGCTGCTATTTGGAATTCACAATACAATCTCATGGCTTCGCCCGCATTGTGCTGAATTCGAGATGGACTACTTCATGGCTTGGCATGTCTATCATGTGGTTGCTCACATTATTACACCATCAGATGGTTCGCACTTACCATCCATTGGCTGAAGGCCGTCTTTCCATAGGCGATATAGACAGATTCTTCCGTAAGGATTGGCAATTTATGACATCTTCTGCCTGTATCCACAGACTCGGTATGACTTTCTTTTATATGGTAGACGTTTTAGCGCAGCCATACTGTCTTTCTAACCAACATATCGTTACATTTGCATGGTTGGTCGTGGGCTACACTGCTGACATTTTGGGATACACTACTGACGATTATCACATACATGGTGTTTTCCTGCGTGCTTTGGAGGAATACCTATCCGAGGGGCTGTGGCTTTACATATCTATTGTTTCAAAAGTTGTGCGCTAGAATGTGTTGTACGCTATGCTCACGCAATTATTCTCTCTATCATCGGATCAATGGAGTATCAAAGACTATCAATTGTGCAATCTGGTTTTGCGAGCTGCACTATTACGCAGATTTGGGCAACTTCATATACTTGTCCAACGCTCCAATTATATAAATATGTACGCTTTTTCCTTCGTAAAGGTTTTATCCACAAGGATGGTTTTACTTGGCAAGGTTTTAATGCGGCATATCATATATGATTGGAGGTTGGCACTCATTAGCTCATTGTTCCATTTATTTTCATACGACGATTTCTTTGTAATATGGTATTCCTCCGCCATAAGTGAGGTTATCTAATAAATATCGCTTTCATAAAAAAAATACATATATATATATATATCGTTATCAATTTTACAATTTGATCTGTTTTAATTAATTAGCGCTAGACTTGGAAAACACGGGGTATGACATTCCACACTCCTTACGAAAAATTTTGTCCTTGAAATTTGCGTTCCTTAAGTGAAGAGCTGAGGATACTTCTCCTGCATCTGCTCCTCGAGTTCCTATGTGGCTTCTCGCTCAGAGTGATTACTCCATTAGACCTTTACATAAGGAGTCACTCTCCTCTGTAGCACTTGCTCCTTACGGTCTATGATTCTCACCGGTACTTCCTCGTAAGTAACATCGCCATTGAGTTCCAACGGTTGTGCTTCAAGTACGTGACTCAGATCCGTCACATATTTCCTTAATTGTGAGACATGGAAGACATTGTGGACCTGTGTCAATATTGGGGGTAATGCCAATCAATATGCCTAGTTCCCCACCTTCTCTAATATCTCAAAAGGACCGAAAACTCGTGGACTTAACTTGCCTTACACCCCAAACCGCATAACGCCCTTTGTAGGGGATACTCGTAGAAATATTTTTGCATCACGTCAAATTCCAAAGGTTGTCGTTTTGAATCCGCCCAGCTCTTATTACGATCTTGGGCCATCTTGAGTTTGACTCAGCTTCGGTGATGGTTCTCACACCAGCTTCTCCCAATATAGTGGAGACCTGCACTTCTTTCCATATAATGCTTCAAAGGGAGCCATGTCGATTACACTGTGAAAACTATTATTGTAAGAGAACTCCATCAACTTCATCATTCTATCCCAACTTCCTTTGAAGTCTAGGGCACAAGCCCTAAGCATGTCCTTAAGTATCTGAATAGTCTGCTCGGACTGTCCGTCAGTTTGGGGATGATAAGCTGTACTCATTCTCAGTTCTGTGCCCTTATCTTTGAAATGCTGCCTAGAATTTAGAGGTAAATTGCAGGTCTCAGTCTGACACTATGCTCGCTGGAATGCCGTGTAAGCAGACAATGCTGTTCATATACATGTTCACCAACTTATTCAAGGATGTTTCGCTTGAGATAGGCAGAAAGTGTGTCGACTTGGTTAACCGGTCCATAACAACCCAAATTATGTCGTATCCATTTCTCGTCGTTGGTAAACCGGCTATGAAATCCATTGCGATGTGTTCTCATTTCCACTCTGGGATCTCTAATGGCATCAATAATCCACCAGGCCGTTGGTGTTCAGCTTTAACTTGTTAACACATAGTCTCCCTCTAAACCACAGACTCCCATCTTAACGGGTCTGAAACCCTTCAACCTTACTATGCTTTAGCTTCTCAACAATTTCAACCAGAGTTTTATCATCCTTTTGAGCCTCCTTCACCCGATCGACTAGACTCGGCGTGATGGTAAGAGTCGCCAAAACATTCACTATGGACTCCATCAATTCCAAACAAAATTCCTACATTTTTTTTCTAGTGGTGTCTGTCGTGCATGGCTGGATTTCCTACTTAACGCATCCGCCACCTTATAGGCCTTGTCGTAGTCTTTCAATAGTTCTAACCATCTCTGTTGTCTCATGTTTAACTCTTTCAGAGAGAATAGGTACTTTAGACTCTTGTGATCTGTGAACACCGCGCACTTCTCCCTGTATAAATAGTGCAGCCATATCTTTAGAGAGAACACAACCGCATCTAGTTCAAGATCGTGCATCAGATAGTTTTGTTCATAAGGCTTTAACTGTCTTGAGGCATACGGGATGACTCGCTCGTGTTGCATTAGAACACAACCCACAAGCGAAGTGTAAGATTAAACTTGATTTAGATGGAAATCATAACTTATACTACAGTTTACGTACCTAGACCATTTTTCAATGCATCACTATATATTACAAATCCATCGCTACCGGATGGTTGAGCTAATACTAGGGCTGTGGTCAGCTTCTTCTTGAGTTTCATGAAGCTCTTTTCACATTCGGCTGTCCATTCAAACTTAACTTCTTCTGGGTAAGACGACTGAGAAGTACTGTGATCGTTGAGAATCCCTCGACGAAGTTCCTGTAATAGCTAGCTAGGCCCAAGAAACTTGCACTTCAGTGACATTTATGGGTCTAGGCCACTCAATAATAGATTCTACCCTCTTAGGATCTACAGCGATCCCATGTTCTGATATTACGTGTCTGAGAAAGGTAACACTCCTCAGCCAAAACTCGCATTTGCTGAATTTCGCATACAGTTGTTTATGCCTCAGTATGCCCAAGACGACACTCAGATGTTCAGCGTGGGTTTGTTCATCAAGGGAATACACAAGGATATCATCTATGAATACTACCACGAACTTATCCAACTGTTCCTAGAAGACGGTATTCATAAGGTCCATAAAGGCAGTGGGGGCATTTGTTAATCCAAAGGGCATCACCATTGTGACTATACCTTGTACGGAAGGCCGTCTTCGCAATGTCTTCAGCCCTCACTTGCAGATGATGATATCCTCAGCGGAGGTCAATCTTAGAGAAAATTCTAGCACCCTTTAGTTGGTCAAATAGGTCCTCAATTCGTGGCAGTGGGTACTTCTTCTTGATGGTAATTTTATTCAACTCTCGGTAGTCGATACAGAGTCTCATGCTACCATCCTTATTCTTAACGAACAAAACAGGGGCCCCCAAGGTGATACACTAGGGCGAATAAATTTCTTGTCTAACAGCTCTTGAAGCTGTTCTTTTAATTCTCTTAATTCTGCCAGAGCCATTTTGTAAGGGGCTTTTGAAATAGGTTTGGCTCCAGGGATCAGGTTTATCTCAAACTCGACTTCCCTCAGAGGTGGCACTCCTGGTAGTTCTTCCGGAAATACATCTAAAAAATCATTGACTACCGGAATCTGTTCAATAGAGAGTATCTCTTGGGTCGCATGCACGGCATGTACCGAGAACCCTTCGGCACCCTTTCTTAAGGTTCTATAGGCCCGGGTAGCTGTTATATATACCTCCTTATGGATTTTTCTTCTTTTGCGTCTCACCCTGGAAGGTTATCTCATCCATCTCGGAATTCTCGACTGTCACCTGTTTTGACCGACAATCAATGTTGGCATGATGCTTGGCCAACTAGTCAATTCCTAATATGATGTCAAAGTCGTACATCTAAATGGGAATCAATGTGGCAAGGAATGTTTGGTCCCCAAACTCCAATTCACAATTCCGGTACTGTTTGTGCAAGGTAAAATTTTGATCTCCTGCCGCTTGAACCTGATACGGAGTCTCTAACCACTCAAGTATTCTGTCAAGGAACTTGGTGAATTTCTTCGATATGAAAGAGTGACTTGAGAAACTATCAAATAGTATGCTGGTTGGTATCTTATTTACTAAGACCGCCCCTAAAATCATATCAAATTCCACGCAAAGGTTAAGCATATAGAGATGCAACTTCTGTCAAAAGTTAAACATAATTTTAAGGTGTACCTGTCACCACGTCGATGGCCTCCTGAACGTCCGTGTCCGTCATGAGATGCACTCAGGCATTTGCTCTTGGCTTGGTCCTCTGCTGTGTAGCTGTCTCTCCTGGAGCATTCCTTTTCATCTCTGGACAGTCTCTAATCAGATGACTGACCTAGATGCGACGATAACAAGCTCTGGCTAGCTTTCTGCACTCTCCAGCATAGCTTTTTTGTAGTGTGAACAAATTTGTACAGCCTGCTAGGCTACTGGTTTCTGCGGTGGGGGTCTCTGAAAGTTTGCCACTTGGCCTCTCTTTGGAATCTTGACCCAACGTCTGGGTCTACCACCCACTCTCACTTCCTCTCTCAGTCTCTTTCCTTTGTTGGAGGACCCTGTACCGGTCTCCCTTGCCGCTAGCCTTCAAAAACCGCTCTCCTCCTGAAAACATGCATCCAACATATCCTTGAAGGTTTTCATTCCGGAGTTCACGATCGCAGATTGTATCCTTTAGTCCAGACCCCTTTCAAACTTTGCCATCTTAAGGCGGTTATTGGACATAATTGCAGGATCAAACTTCCCCAAGGCATGCAAACACGGTCCATGTACTCCAAGACTGTCATCCAACCTTGCTCAAGTCGATCGAATGCGCTGATTTTATTCAAAATCGTTGTCTTTGGTACATAGTATTTTAAGAAAGCCTCGCAGAACATTGCCTAAGAGATCAGTGGTCATCTTCGATACTGTGCTGGCTCACCATTCACTTGCTTTGCCACTCAGAAGGGGTGTGGCCACATTAACTTTAAACTCTTCCGGCACTTGCACCAGCCGGAATCACTTCTCCACTTCAGCCAACCAGTGGTGAGCTTCTTCAGGATCAGTGCATTCTGCAAATTCGGAGACCCTGATCTTCCTCATTTCTCCATAAAAGAACCGAATGTTATGCTGTGTCGGGAGAGGATGCGGAGGTTGTTGTTGTTGTGTATAACCCTGAGCAATCACGGTCAGCGCATCCGTGAGCACTTGGGGTAATACCACTTGATGTGGCTGGTTATCTCGTCCATTGCCCGACTTTACGGTATTATCTCTTCGTGGAGGCATTCTCATTGGAAGGTCAATGTTTTGTTAGCATTCACGAAAATACAAAGTACTACTGAAAATTCGTACGCACTAAGGTGGATGGGGTAAGAAACTAAAAGTGTACGAAAATCACTTCCTATATGCGCTCACACACACCCAACCTAGATCATACTTAAGCCCTAAAAGTTTAATGCTTATACCTACGATTAAACTTAAAGGTAAAGTCTTATCTTAAATTGCTATAAGATCATGAACCTAAGTTTCTGAGATAGATTTGAAGCCTACAGCTCTCTGATACCGCCTGTAGCGCCCCAGCTAGATGCCATCATCTGTACCAGTGCATCCGCCGTAGCCTACTACGAGAACTACGAAGCATCAAAACAGATCAAGCACACGTCAACCATGACGTAAGATAAATCAGTGGAAACGTCGTAAAATTTAAAACTTTGATAACTACAAAATCAAATGAAATACAGTGGAATTAAAAATGTGCTCGGGGAAAGAACTAAAACATCCTCCAATACAAGAATCAATAGGAGATCTATCATCTAATGAAGTAGCATACCCCTGTCACTTCATTGTCTATCATCCCAAATAGGCCCACTCGTCATCATCTTCTACGAATATCAGTCCATACTCTGGCTCACCTGAAAAAGAGATGAAATATCTATTCTTAGCGAAACAACGCCAGCAAGTAAACCCATCTATACACGTTACGGAATCACACACGGCGAGTCACCGATGTATAAAACAATGCCCAAAATAAGGTGCTCAGGTTACCAATATCATGGTCATAAGTAAACATCAAGAACATATGAGTCTCATGAAACTAAGAAAAATAAAGATCGAATACACATCGTAAAAGACATATTACGAACATGTCATATGCGAATGTCATTTCTTTACATGTCAAGTCTTATGCTTCGTGCCACATGATGCATGTACTCTTTTAAAACCATACAACGAACTAAACCAACCCATGCATATGCATTCTTTCGTAAACATATCATGCGTGTCATTTCACAGAACTTTTCACAATTCTTCTTATCTTATTCTTCACGTGTCGGAACTTTATACCCTATCAATCCACAACAAACTGAACTTTATACCCCGTGCTGAAAGGTCCATGGCCCAATAACATAACTTTATACCCGGCGGTTGATTCACAGATCACGCTTTTATACCCTGCTACTACAGGCATGAGTTTCATACCCTACGATCAACCAACAGTCATAGCTTGTCTTTCAAAAACTTTAACCTTCTTTTACAAACATATGTTCTTTCGCAAAACAAAGCTCATGCAAACGAAATGCCAAGTACACATAACGTGATGCCAAATGCTCATGCCGTGTCGTAACAAACTCCTTCACATGTTCACTCCCACTTACGTATTGGTTATGTAGGATCTGCAAGGCACCAGAAGAAGAGGAGGTTGAATAGTGGGTGCGAAAAATGTGGTTTTTAAAATTGTTTTAATCCAAAAACCCAACTTCTGAAAACAGTTTCTGTTTTATGGACCTGTTTTGAAACGTTTTGAAAACTAGGTTGCAGGTCTTCAAAAATTCTGGAATTTGGAGAGATCTTAGTCTCAGATGTTCTGAGTATCTCCTAAAACTTTCAGATTAAAATTCAGTGTCTAACCCCTTTAAAAATAGTTGATTATTAGATTGTGCAAATCTGCCAGAAACGGTAGTTTGATTTGAAAAATTAATTCCTAAATAACCATGATTCCAAATGCTCTGAAAATTTAATGGCCAAGCCCTTATTAGTTGTATTTAATTGGGTTGAAACATTTTTGAAAAATTCTTTTGGTAAGATAGACAAATAAGTTTAAAGTCTCAACCTTTGCAAGCCTGAAAATCAGACTGCACTAGTCTCAGAACTTTTGATTTTTGAATGACTTATACTTGTCCAACAGGGTTGAAACTTACGCCAATAGAACTTGAAGACGGGTGGCTATGTTTCCTGAAAGTTTCATAATTTTTTAAATTTTTTTTTCTATTTTTACGAACATGATAAAAACTATGTACTGTGCTAGAAACTGAAAGTAAGTGCTGAAAGTAGAGAACACCAGGAATTTTATACCGGTTTGGTTAAAACAACCCACTTCAGTCTTCGAGGACACATTCCTCGGTTAGCACTAATCACAAAATGCAAATAACACCTTACTACACAGGGTTGATGGAGTTAAAAACCAACTCCAACCCTTTACAAACTTTGTATGTGAATACAACGATCACGAACACCACCACCTTGCAAGTGCAAGATTGATCACACCTTGATCAATCTTTTACAACAATAGAGAGTATATGGTGGTATGTAAGAAGCCTATTCAAGATGTATGAATATGAATACAATAGGCTTTTAGAGAGAAGAAAGAAAGAAGTGTAGAAAGGAGATAAAAAACGTCTTGAGCACTTGAATTTGCAAGACTTGTTCTTGTCTTTTGTTTGCTCTCTTCTTTCCTTCTTATTCAAGTTGGCCGCCCCCTTGATGCCTTCTCCTCCTCTTGAAAATTATCTTCTAAGTCCTTGGAAAAGTATATTGCATCATTGTGACATTTCCTTGCTTACTTGGCAACTCCTCATTGGATGATCATTAAGCTCTCGCTTACTTGGCACTTATGATTGGATGGAAGTTATCATCATTTGATGACTAGATAAATCTGAAAATAAACCTTAAAAAGCATGTGCCAATTAGCCATAAAAGTATTGCCATAAATCATATAATCATCCCACATAATTAGCAAGACAACTTATCACATTTTCCTTGCTAAAATTCGGCCATTATGCTTCTCCACATGCTGAAATTTCAGCATGTGTAACATTCTCACTTAATTCAAATTATTTCCAAGTTTGCATTTGATTTATTCATTGAAAATAAAGAATAATCAATCATCATTTAGTACATAATATTTCTACTTATTTTGGAATAAAAATTAGTCTCCAAGAGGGCTATGAATTCGGACAAGTACATTACAGACATGCTGAAATTTTCAGCATGTGTGATATTTGAAAATATCACTTGATAATTTCAAAAAAATATTCAAAACATTTCCATAACATTTTTCAATTAATCCACATAATTCAAAGTGATAGATATGGCATAATTAAGTAGAAAAATCGGCCAGCCTATGCACACATGCTGAAATTTTCAGCATGTGTTACAAATATGACATAGTTTGAAATGTTACCTTGTGTAGCTCCTTCCTTTATGTCACGAAAATTGTATGCTTCATTCTTGGCCAATCAAGATGCCAACAAAGCTCCACATATGCTCCAACATGGCTGAGCTAGGCATGTATGATGAATATACATGTGCTGAATTTTATTTTTGCAAACTTTGTAAAATAGTGCACATATAATTATACACATATGGTATATTCCAATCAGCCCTTAATTGATTTTTCTAGAACACTTTAAAATGTATGAAGTATGTAAAAAGTGTCTAGATACATGTCATATTCCATGCCAAAAATGTTCCATGTGTCGTGTTTGTAGAAAATCGAATTTTTAATGTTTGTCGATTACCCGATTTTTCTCCGATTAAATTTCAACTTTTTGCACATGTTATATATATTCTGTTACACATAATATACATAAATTAAACTTTAATATTCAGCACTTATGGCTGATTAAAGTGGCACTTAATCATGTGACAAAATTGAATTTGGAATCTCCACAATTTGGCCTTAATTTGGGGTGATTTGTGTGTGCCAACATGGAATGATTTTATGGCTGTATATACCATGTGAGCCACAAAATTTGTGGTCATTTTTGAAGTGTAGGGGCTGGTCATCTATATATGGCAAGTATGTGATACGTTGGCGAAGTTTCGGTATTCACCTGATACGATAATTTTTGGTTTAGAACCTTTTAACGTGTCGTAATAAATTTTTCATTGGAATATATGTGTATGTGCCTTTTCAAAAAAAAATCTATATATATATATATATGGTAAAAACGTGTAGCATGAGGGAGAAGAAGACTTTCCATTCTTCAATTTTTTGCCTTTGTGCCTTTTTCAAATATAGCTTCCTTTAATGAACTACTTAGTTTATTTAACTAAGTACTTCACTTAATGAACTAGTTTAGTTCATTAATGATGGCACCTGAAAATAGTTCAAACACAACAAATTCTTGCCATTTGATGTAAGCTTTAAATCTTCATGGCTCGTTAGTACGACAACAATATATATGAACTATATAAGGCAAGTTTTATTTTTTATTTTTTATTTTTTTTTTAAAAGAAAATTTTATTACCGGGAAACCTCACTTGTGGCGGAGGAAAACCATATTACAAGAGTCCATGAATGCAAATAAATAATATAACGAACTAAGTATGTCATATCTGCAGTCGTATATGATATGCCGCATTAAAACCTTGCCAAGTAAAACCACCCTTGTGGATAAAACCTTGGCGAAGGAAAAAGCGTACATATTTATACGGCTGTCATTGATATGAAGTTTGTGGAAAAATATGTACAACCAAAAATGTGCTGCTCCGACTTTTGATCTGTGTGATAGGAAGTTGAACCAAGCAGCAAAAGCATCATAGAAAGTAGAATGCCTTCGTGTGATACTGATGAGAGGGTGCACTTGCTCCATATAAATCGCCGTCATCAGATGGGTTATCTCGCGCGGATGAAAAGAACACATTAATAGAGTAGAAAGTTCATAAGAAAGAAGCATAAGCAAAATGCGTAATTTCGTACCCAAGTCGCCTTGACTAGTCAGCCAAGGCGACAATGTGTAAGTTCCAGCAGTGAACGTCGTAGAGAATAGTTCCGTGTCATCGCATGATTGTTCCGATCGCAGCGTTGCAAAAATGAGAGTGCAGTACATGCACCAATATGATATCCAAAGCGCTCCCATGAGACAAAGTAGCATGTTATATTGATTTATTAAACCGTATAATGCATGAAGAGTGGGATGGGAAAACATACCGTGCCCGCCTGCAGCCCAATGGGTGCAGGCAGGTGAGACAAAATAGCGCCAATCCATATGGAAGACCGCAAGTGTCAAGGGAATCGAAGGTGAGCCGACGTGAGATCTAAAGTAACAGCTGCCTTGACCAAAGACGGTAGATTAGCTGAGGAATAGTACTTCGTATTTGGGCTTAGCATGGCCTGCTGTGCTAAATAATGTGCTGGCATATTTGCTTCACGGTAAATATGACTGAGAGAGAGTCGATGTGAATGAACCAGCTGATGGAGCCAGCGGAGGTGATAATTCCCTTGGGGTGCATGCGTCTGCCTGAGTCGATCAGTTAGCTGGGAGCAGTCTGACTCGAGAGTAATTGAACGATATAAAGGGAGGAAGTAAAGAAGACCAAGAAACGCAGCCTGTGTTTCTGCATGAAGAGGAGTACATTGTGGTAGCCGGAATGAAAGTGCTCCTAGACATAATCCTGTATGATTACGTAGAATGGCACCTCCCGCCGCAAAATGTCGGCCTACAGCAGCATCCACATTTAGTTTCAATCGGCCTGAAGGCGGGGTGACCCAACGAACGACAACTGGTCGAGGCGGTCGAGGGGGAGGTAGCCATCGAAAGACTTGACATGGAGATGCACAAAGTTTTGAGCCCGCGATTTTCTTGTGCCATAGGGTAATATCATAACGGATATTGGCTTGTAGAGAAAAAGTTGTGCAAGTTGTTTTGTCCCTATAAACAATGGATGTATAAGCACGCCAGATATTATACACAATGATAGCAGGAAACACCAGTTTATATACCCCAATAAGAGAAGAAAAGGAAGACCGATACCACCAAGCAAGAAGATAGTTGCGTAAATGCAGAGATGACGGTGAGGGACAGTGCAGCTCACCTGCAAAGTAAGACCATATAGGATGAATATAAGAGCAAGAGATGAAAACATGGTCTATCGTGGCCGAAGCGCGCCTACAGAACGGGCATTGTGTTGGCTGTGCCGCAATATATTGGCCAATATGATCCTGAAAAGGCAATGCTGAGTGAAAAAGACGCCATAAGAACAGTCTAATAGATGGTGAAAGATGCTTGGACCAAATAAAAGTGAACGACAGCATAGTGGGAGAGGAAGTGCGGCAGACATCATATGCACTCTTGAGTGTAAATTCCCCCAGTGTTGCTGGGATCCATGTGAGCTGATCATCCTGTTTTGCTGTGTGCATTAAACAGAACGAATGAATACGGCAAATTGTTCTCCAGATCGGTGAGTCAGTGAGCCGTGCAGTAAAATCTTGCCTCTGACCATATTTTGCATGCATGAATTGGCTCCATAAAGTTGAATGCTGATGATAAGACCACCAAATACGGCAATGATATGCCTTTTGAAGGACAGTTAAATCCCGAAGGCCTAAACCTCCCTCAGACTTCGGTTTAGTAATGTTTGCCCATGAGACCCAATGATGTCGGTGACCCCAAAAGAACGTAGCCATTTTACGATGAATAATTTTAATGACCGATTTAGGTATTCCTCCCGCGGCCATAATATGAAGAGGCAGTGCTGATATTACCGATTGTAAAAGCACTAGTCGGCCTGCAGTAGATAATAACTTAGATTGCCAACCCTGAAGTCTGTCATCAATATGCTGTAATAGCGAGACACAGTGTAGCGAGCGAGATATACCCTTGTGTAAAAATGATCCAAGATATCGGAATGGGAGAGCGGCAAGACGCATGCCCAAAATTTGCATGAAGCATTGACGCTGATGTGGAGTAACTGCCGAAGAAGGAATCATACTGCTCTTTTGGAAGTTTACTTTCTGACCTGAGGCCGTTTCATAATGTTTAAGAAACATATGAAATTGCCTTAAATTTCGCTGCGTACCTCGAAGAAATATGAGAAGGTCATCTGCATAAGCCAAATGCGTAACTGGAAACGGCATGCGTCCCATACGAAATGGCTCTAACACACCCGCTGATGTCAAGGCCTTCAAGCCTCTGCTGAAACCCTCTGCTGCTAAAATAAATAATAATGAAGATAAAGGGTCACCCTGCTTGACTCCTCTAAACGGCCGGAAATAAGTTGTGGGTTGTCCATTGATTAAAACTGCAAACGTGGTTGCACTCAAATGATTCAGTATAATCCGCGTAAAAAATCCTGAAAATCCAAAGGCCTTTAGAATTAATTCCAAGTATTCCCAGCTAACTCTGTCAAAAGCTTTCATCATATCCAATTTGAGACAGAGTTGTGATCCACCGCGGTCAAGCATATGAATCATCTCTCGAGCCAGCAAAACTGAGTGTGAAATATCCATACCCGGCAGAAAACCGGTTTGTTCGGGTGAAATGAGACGTGGTAACAACTTACTCAATCGACTAGCAACAATTCTTGTACAAACTTTGCTGATGAAATTTGTGAGACAAATAGGACGATAATCACTGAATGTGGTAGGAGAGGCCTTCTTTGGTATTAAAGTGATCAAAGCACTCGCCATAACTTTGGGTTGTGGTATACCCAGAAAAAATTCCTGAACTGCTAAGATAACATCGTTTTGTATAATTGACCAGCAAGTTCTGTAAAAATTACCATCAAAACCATCAGGTCCCGCTGCACTGTGTGGATCCAAATGCCAAACCGCCGCCTTAATTTCTTCCGGCATGGGTATATGCGCTAATGAAGCGTTGTCCTCTGCTGAAAGCAGAGATGGAATATGACATAGAATTTGATCATAATTGCCTGTTGCCTCTCTCGCGAATAAAGATGTGTAAAATGATACTGCTTCAGACATAATATCATCCGGGGTAGAGCAGATAAGACCAGTTGATGATTGAATTTGCTGAATCTTAAGATGTAGACGCCTGCCTTTGACAATTGAATGATAGTAACGAGTATTTGCATCTCCATCCTTCAACCATCGGACTCTTGCTTTTTGTTTCCAGAAATGCATTTCATAGGAAGCTGCTTGTCGATATTCAGCCTTTGCGCGATGGTATTCTGCACGATTCTCCTCTGTCGGCTGCATATCCCACTGTTGTTCAGCTTGTGTAAGCTGAGCTTCAGTGTATTGAACGCGTGAAAAAATATTACCAAAGATGTCCTTATTCCATTGCTGCACATCCTTTCTGAACTTAAATAGTTTATTATAGAAACCATACATGCCTCCCGTTGTTGGGTACGCACTCCATGCATCTCGCATAAAAGCGATGAAGTCTGGATGCTGCAGCCATGAGTCTAAAAACCGAAATGTGCGTCGCTGCGAACTCGTAGTATGTCGGCATATGAAGAGCAATGGCGTATGGTCTGAAGAAATTCTAGGGAGATGCGTTAGCTGCTGATCTTCAAAGATATCATGAAATTCAGAATTGATAAACAACCAATCTAATCGTCGACGTAATCTGCCGAGACCTCGACCATCCGACCATGTAAACCTAGAACCCTGAAATGGCAGCGACATCAAACCGCATGAGTCTATACAATCATTGAAGTCTTGCAAAACTGAGAGTGACGGCTGAGATCTCCCGTCATGATCTGATAGAGAACGGAATATATTGAAATCACCTCCTAAAACCCAAGGTAGTGCTGAATTTTCCGAGAAATCACATAAAGAAGCCCATAAAGCACGACGCAAAAGTGGCGTATGGCTGCCATAGACCGCCGAGAGGACAAAAACACGCTGCAATTGCCGAAAGAGCAATGTGAAATGTACTACTTGTCCTTCATCCTGTACCGAGACCAACTCGAAGTGAGAATCCCGCCAGAAAAACCATATACGTTCAGACTGCGATGCATATGAATTAGAAAAGCCAAACTCTAAAGCATACCGAGAAACCGTATTAGATGCATGCTTAGGCTCTATAACGACAAGTAAATTTAAACGATGTTCATGAATTAAATGATGCAAACGTGGCTTGGAGGCACGAAGGCCTCGTGTGTTCCATATCATAATATTCATTGAGAAAGGGTAGTGTTACTTCCCTGTACCGCATGCGAAGCGCTGCGTGTGAGAATAGATGACGGGGGTAATGGCGGAAGATCCTTTTTGGACCGACGTTTTCGACGTGGCACCACCGGAATAAAATCATCTGTTGAGTCCTGTAGGCGAGAAATTAATATATCCGTATCAGGAGTAGCAGGCAACTGCTGGATGCGATTAGCGACCTCTTCTGATACCATAGGAATTTCAGTGTTGTCTGGAACCGGAAGGTCAGTGTCAGACGAATGTCCAATATCACCGGTGTCCATGGAATCATGCAACGGTCCCAAAACATCTGCTGGATTATGTTCAGTAAGAATCGCGTCTTGAGCGGGGGATTTCTCACAGGGAGGGTCATCCGACAACTCAGTAACTTGCTCAGTGGGGTTAGATGGCGCAGCTGGGGACTGTGCCAGCGTATGCGGCAACTCCGGAGCCGGAGCATGTTGCGGTGGATTAGAGGAAACAGCAGGGCGTGATATAACTGGGGTCCATCGCTGTGGCTGTGGACGACGTGGAGGGGGTGGCGGTGGTGGAGGAATATTATTCTCTGAAGCAGGCAGGCAAGTGGATGATGCATGGCCTAACCGTCTACAAGAAGTGCAGAACAAAGGTAAATCTTCATACGTAATAGTTTGCAGAATAAATCGTCCTTTAGCTTCAAGATAAATTTTCTGCGGTAATTCTCTGGAGATATCAATTTCCACACACACACGTGCAACTGACGGTCTAAGACCCTCCGCTGTCGCAACATCAAGTTTAATAGGGCTTCCAATGGGTTTCACAATTTCGAATAAAGCTTCCTTTCGGTGAAGATGAACAGGAAGGCCAGGAAAAGCGATCCAAATAGGCACAATTGGCACATCAGTGGATGGATCAAAATCAACTGTCCATTTTGTTATGCGCATATGGCAACCAGAAATATGCCAGGATCTCCGATAAAAACAGCGCAAATAATCTGCTTCATTGCGAAAATTGAGAAGTATGTGTGTCTGATCAATAAGAGTAATACGAAGATCTGGCTGGAAACCAATCTTCTCAAAAACTTCCCTGATCACTTTCAATGGAGGTCTTCCATACCAAAAAGTACCCACTAACGAATATTTGAAAGGCGCAGCAAGTTCATCAATTTCCGAATCTAAAAAGGATATCAAGGGAATACCTTTATACCGAGATACCGTTTTTGGAGAGATGTTGATCGTTTGAGAGGTGGTGGCGCCGGTTACTACAGCCGCGAAAGACGGCGCCGCAGAAGTCATATCGCAGGAGCAATGTGATCGCCGATAACCAGAGAAAAAGCGGAATAATTAACAGCAGAAGAAAAGGCCAGAGGCAGAAGCCACAGCGGCAGCCACATCGGCGGCCGAAAGCCGCAAGTCAATTGGCGACGGGAATCGCCTACGCCTACGCCTGGAGCCGAAAAAAATTTATATATAAGGCAAGTTTTATGCAACAACGTATCATATCATAAAATATGTCATGCATTTCTTTAATACACGTTATTTAAACCATGCATTTTGTAATCACTCAAATCCCTTTTTCTCTACAATCTCCCCCTTTTGATGATTTACAAAATAACCTACGTTCATGATTTAAATTTTATCGCTCCCCTCCAATCATGCAGAAATTCAAAATTTTGAATTTCAAATTTCAAATTTCGAATTCCCCCCCCCTTGATTTGTGTAATCAATCTCTCTCTCTCTCTTAAATCATGCATTCTCTCCCCCTTTATTTTGGAAAGTAAATCAAAAATGCATGTAAATATGGAAAGACAATCAAATCTAATCAACAGAAATCATGCCTAATTTAGAACGAAGATTTTCGTATGTTGCTTGATTTAATGCTTTAGTGAAAATGTCAACTACTTGTGCCTCAGTGCGTACGTGATCTATGACAATATCACCATTATTTACGTGATCACGAAGGAAGTGATAACGTACTTCTATGTGTTTGGCCTTAGAATGTAGCACATGGTTCTTACATATGTTGATGGCGCTCATACTATCACAATATATAGCAATCTTATTTACCGTCATTCCAAAGTCAGAAAGTTTTTGTTTTAGCCATAGTAGTTGTGTGCAACAAAGACTAAGTGCCATGTACTCAGCTTCAGTAGTGGATAAAGCTACGCTTGCTTGCTTTTTTGAAAACCGTGAAATAAGTGAATTTCCTATAAATTGACAAGTACCACTCGTGCTTTTCCTATCTATTTTACAGCCACCATAATCTGCATCAGTATAGGCATGTAAGTTAAATTCATAATCTTTATCATACCAAATGCTTACGGTGGGTGTGTTCTTAATATATCGTAATATTCTTTTCACGGCATTATAGTGAGACACCTTTGGTTGACTTTGAAAACATGCACACATACATACACTGAACATGATATCAGGCCTACTTGCAGTAAGATATAGCAAATAGCCAATCATAGACCTATATAAGGCAATGTCAAAATCCTTACCATGTGTGACACTCATAAGGGTGGGTGACGGTTTTAAATTCTCAAAATTGAACTTTTTTGATCATATCATTTATATACTTAACTTGGCTAATATGTATACCTTTACTTGGTTGTTTAATTTGCAAGCCAAGAAAGTAATTTAATTCACCAACCATATAAATTTGAAATTCCGATTTCATGCAAATTTCGAAATCTTCAACAAGTTTATGTGAAGTGGAGCCGAAAATGATGTCATCAACATAAATTTGAATAATGAGTAAATCCGATTTATCTTGTTTTAAAAATAAAGTACTATCTATAGTGCCTCTTTTACAGTCATTTTCTAGAAGGAAAGTAGTAAAACAATCATACCATGCTCTAGGTACTTACTTTAGACCTTATAGTGTCTTCTTTAGTTTGTACACGTGATACAGATATTTCAAATCTTCAAAACCGGGTGGTTGTTCCATGTATACCATTTCTTGTATAAATCCATTTAAGAATGCACTTTTCACGTTCATTTGATAAAGTTTAAAATCTTTCATGCAAGCAATAGCAAGTAAAAGTTGTATGGCTTCTAATCGTGCTACGGGTGCAAATGTTTCATCATAATCAATTCCTTCTTCTTGATTATATCCTTGTGCTACAAGTCTCGCTTTGTTTCTAACTACTTTTCCTTCTTCATTCATTTTATTCCTAAACACCCACTTTGTGCCTATTATAGTCTTATCTTGTGGTCGTGGCACTAAATCCCATACGTCATTTCTAACAAATTGATTAAGTTCGTCATGCATAGCATCAATTCAAGAAGAATCACTCAAAGCATCATGCACATTTTTAGGTTCGATTTCAGAAATCAGGGCATGAAATCGATTTATTTCATCCGTATTTATTCTTCTACATGGTCGCACGCCGTGAGTGATATCCCCTATAATGAGATTGTGTGGGTGATCTCTATGCCATCTTGGTTGATTATTTTCTATGTTCTCAAGCATTTCAAAGTGATCATGCATTTCTAGTGTATCATGCATATCATTCGTGCCATCATCATCATTCAACACGGGTTTCAATTCAAAATCATCATCATATTATTTATCTTTATCAATCTCACCAAATTCATTAAACTTCACATGAATGGATTCTAGAATTTGTCTAGTGAGAGGATCATAACATCTATATGCTTTTGAATTCACAGAATATCCAACAAAGATGCATTCAATTGATTTAGATTCAAACTTATCTAAATTATCTTTCGTATTTAAAACAAAGCATTTGCAACCAAACACACGAAAGTAATCAATTTTAGGCATGCGATCGTTTAATATCTCATAAGGCGTCTTATTTACTTTCTTTCTAATAGATAAACGATTAACTATGTAGCATGCACAATTTACGACTTCCGTCCACAAAATTCTAGGCAATTTATTCTCACACAACATGGTTCTAGCGATTTCTTGTAATGTCCTATTCTTTCTTTCTACTACTCCATTTAATTGTGGAGTTCTAGGTAGCGAAAACTCGTGTTTAATTCCTTTTTCTTTGCAAAATGAAATCATGTCCTTGTTTTTAAATTCACCGCCTCTATCGCTTCTTCACATTGACACCATATTGATTTTCAAGTTGTTTTATTAGTTTCGCAATCTCAATGGAACTATCATCCTTATGTGCAAGAAACAAAGTCCAAGTATAACGAGAAAAATCATCAACAATCACACAAGCATAGTGACGTCCACCAAGACTCGTAGTTCGACTAGGACCAAACAAATCAATGTGTAATAATTCTAAAATTCTAGTCGTTCTTATTTCATTTTTAGGTTTAAGTGACTCGCGTTTTTGTTTGCCTTTTATGCAAGATTCACACAACTAAAAGTTGTCTAAATCAAGTGTAGGCAATCCTCGTATTAGGTTCTTTTGTTGGAGTTTTTCAAGTGTAGAAATGCCAATGTGTCCTAAGCATCTATGCCACAAATTTTTTGTTAGGTTCATTTGACATGAAGCACTTAACCTTAGCGTCTAACATATCATCCATAGAAAGCGTAAAGATGTTTCCTTCTTGTTTTCCTTTTAGCACTACTTCTCCATTTTTATTTATGATATTGCAATAGGGATGAGTAAAACACACATCAAAGCCATCATCAATAGATTGTGAAATGCTAAGAAGATTATAGGATAAGTTTCTTACCAAAAAGACATTGGAGATGTGAAGGGTGCTTGGGTTTCTAACTGTACCTTTTCCGATGATCTTGCGTTCATTGTTGTCTCCAAAGGTCATGGATCCGCCTTTTGTGACCTTCTTCAATTTTGTGAACAAGCTCGGGTCACCCGTCATGTGCCTCGAGCAACCATTGTCAAGGAACCACTTGATAGATTTGTCTTTTAATGCGTGAGTTCCCTGCAATGCACAAAAGTGATTTAGGTACCCTTTTAATTTTGGGTCCTTACGAGTTAGTTATTCACCTCTTAGTAAAAGTACCTTTCGGTACCCATACTTGGGTGATCCTTCTCGGTCTAGCAAATGGCAAGAATATAGATGAAGGTGCAATGTAGTAGACATGTGGTGATTGGACTTTGGGCCTTTGGCCGAGAACTCCTTTATTGCATCATATTGATTTCGTTTTTGATGTGTCCTCGTGTTGGTGTGCATAGTGCGTGATCTAGATGGATGAAATGAATGTCGTGTATGCATCACTTGTTTCTTCTCATATCTGTATGGCACAAAATTATATTTCGCATGATATGAAGAAGAAGTATGACGGGATGAGGGGAGAGGGGGGGGGGT